>NW_004624794.1:3960772-4040530 GCF_000247695.1 Heterocephalus glaber
AAATAAGAACCAAGAGAGATTATGTAAAGGTGCAAATTTCCAATGATGAATGTCATTATATTGTATACCTAAAATGTACCAATAAAATTAAAAACAAAGAAAAATACAAATCAAAACAACTCCCCACAATGAATGTAATTATTATGTACTGCAAACATGTACTAATTAAAAATCCATTTTAAAAGATAAAACATAAAAAGAACACAGATTCTATCTTACTCCAGAAAGAATAGCTATCATGAAGAATTCAAAGACTACAAATGTTGGCAAGGCTGTGGGAAACAAGGAAGCCTTCTGCTCTACTGGTAGGAATGTAACTAGTGTGACCATTTATGGAAAACAGTATGGAGATTTCTCAAGAAACTAAAAACAGAAATTCCATTTGACCCAGCTACGCGTCTTCTGGATAGCTTCCTGAAAGAGTTAAAGAGACCATCTTGCAGCGATATATTTGTACCCATGTTTATGGTGGCACAACTTGTAACAGCTAAATCTTGGAAGCAGCTCCTTTTCCACCAAGTCTTGCCCTGGGTTTGAGCTGCTTCTACATCAAGTCTGCTTTGCCCTATTCTTTTTAGCTAAAATCATTGCTAACATATGTATTCTTTATGCTCTGTATATCTTAGCTCCTCTTTAAGCTCTTTAAGTGTCCTATCTCTTGTCAACTTCACAACAACTCTTTAAAATTGGCATTAAGTGTGACATTAGCTCTAATTTGTAGGTGAAGAAACTGAGGCCCATAAAAGTAAAGTGAAAACCTAGTAAAGTCATATTCGGTGCCCAGTACTTTTGACCCAGCTCACCATTCCACACAACCCCACCGACATTTGGAATAAAAGGAAAGAGATGTCCCAAAAAAGATATTTCTTCAGCTTCCCTGGATAATCATAGCCAAGAATTTCCAGGAACTGAAGAATGTTCAATTAGAGACATGCAGACCAATTATAGAAACAAGAGTAGACATTCTGTGACCATTAGTGCCTGCATCTATTTAGAAATGATAGATGACACTAGTGACATATCACTAGCATATGAGCTATGAAATATCAGAGTGGGAGGTAATAATGGGAGGAGTGTATGTAAGGCTATTGAAGATGTAAATTGTTCTATAGCCCTTGAAACCCAGTCCTTGTGCAAAGAATAGTGACCAAAAAATAAAAAATTTAAAAAAAATTTTTTTAAAGAATAGTGACCAAATAGACCTTCCTTGAGAGGAGCAGGGCTACCCCCTTCACATGCCAACATGGAACAGGGCCACATAACCAGCTGAAGCAACTCAGCATGTAAAATCCAGGTGCCTCTTCTCCCCAGCCAAAGTTGTCACCAATATGAGACTCATTTTCTGAGAGGGACTGGAGATAAGAAGATATGTGTATTTTCAGAGATCTCATGTATCCTACTCCACCCTTGGCTTCTTTTTTTTTTTTTTTAATTTATTTTATTTTTGGTACAGGGGATCGAACTTGGGACCTTGCACTTGCAAGGCAGGCTCCAGAACCACTGAGCTAAATCCCCGGCCCCACCCTTGGCTTCTTTAAAAAGCCAGCAATGGAGTAAGAATAACAGCAAAGGGTTTCAGCATCCATCTTTGAATTAACAAGACAAACACCCAAGTGGAAGTGTTAAAGCTTTGTTTTCACATCAATTTTTTGTCTGTACAGGTAAATCCCTGTGATCATTTAGCAAAGAGTGAGTGCCTACTGTGTGCCACATTGTGAATATGATGCAAACCTATGCTCAGGAACCTCAACACCCAGGAGGGAGGGGTCATATTTTCTATTGTGAAAATCCTCCTGGTGGGTGGTGCCTGAGACTGGAACTTCACTCAGCACCACAGACTGGTGATCACATATTTACTCCCCTATTCTCTTCCTCTTGTTCTCTCTTATGGAAGGTGTGGAGGCTACTTTCAGGGTTAGGGTGGAGAAAGAAGTGTGAGTTCCAGACCTGAATGTTGGAGCTGTTTCCATCAGCCTAAAGCAGGACTGCTCTTTTTCCTCATCTGGTCTGCTTTAGATGTTCCCCAGCCCCATATAGTTCTCCTGCTGGTGACCCAGAAGTGCTTATCTCCAAAGGAGAAATGGTTGAATAATGGCAGAAAGCTAACATGAAAATGGTAATGAGAACAACAATCATGATCATCCCCAGCATTTTATTACTATAGGCAAAGAGTGATATTCAGACATTTATTTTATCTTCCTGGAAACACTAATGAGATGCGTGATAACTGTTATGGTTTAAATCTACAATGTCCTCCCAAATCCTCATGTTTTAGGAAGACGATTAGAGCATGAGATGCTATAGCTAAGTTGCTGTTAGAAGGTGCGCCTAGTTGGAGTTGGATCACTGGGGGTGTGACCTGAAAGGGTGAAATCTTGTCCCCAGCTTCCCCCTTCCCTCTCTATCTTCTTCCTGGTCACCATGGGCTGAGCACCTTTTCCTCTGCCATTCTGTTTCTGAGGTAGAGCCAGCTGACCAGTGCAGCTGAAACTGTGAGACAAAGTATACCTCTCCTCCTTTAAGTTGTATGTGTTGGGTATTGTATACCAGTGGCAGGAAAGTGACTAAGACAATTGCCTACCACCATTTCCTTAATTAAGAAATCCAACAAAGATTTCATAAATAATGAGAATGAGGAAAAAAAGAAGAATCAAGATACACTATGTATAGGTACAAATTCCCTACAATGAATGTGATCACTATGTATATCAAAAGTGTATCATACAATTAATTCCTTTGAAAAAAGAAATCCAGGTAGAAAGAAGTTTAGTAACATCTCAAAAGCTACCAGGTCAGTAAGAAGTAAAGCTGAACTCAATTCTGATCACCCTGATACTTAAGTTCTTAATCATGAGCTGGCCCATGCTTTTAGTTTTGAATATTCATTAGAATGACTTGAAACCCTTTTTGCCCCACATTCAATTTCTGAATTGAAAAGGCACCTCAAGAATTAGGCAAAAGTATTTAAGCTGTGTGTAAGGCTGGGCAAAGTGGATGCAGAAAACCCTGCAGTTGTATTTCAGCTGTTATTATAAGGTGGAATTCTGCATTCATGCTGCTTAAATGTGCTATTTATTATTACTGTCTGGTTTCTCAAGCTTTTCCAAAAGATTTACAGCCTCCTATGTTTGCCTCTGCTGGGCTCTGGGAGTCTTACCAACTGATGTACAATGAAATTCTCTTTACTTCTTACTGACATGGTAGCTTTGAGCAAGTTACTAAACTTCTCTCTGAGAATCTTTAGAGGCTATAATGTATTTTTCAATTGTATATTCATGCTGCAGTCACAATGACCATGTATGTAGAAAAATTAATTTGTACATGATACTATATGCTATAATTTCATTCTGCACAGAAATACAATTATTTCTTAAACCTTAAATAATTAGATATTTTATAATGATTTTATCATATGCTTAAGAAGGTTTTAGGTGGACTATGTGGCTTTTTTCTTTTAATGAACTGGACTGGGCTTAAGTTATTACTTTACCCATTTAGAACAATAGATTATAGATTCTGACTAAACAATAAGTCATGAACCATCACATTCTGGACTAGATTTAGATAAAGAGAGATTTCTTCATTTATTTAGTATAGAAGTCATCCTTCCCAAACAAGATTACAAGAGTATTCTAAAAACTCTGGGTTGGGTCTGGCTGCATCTCTAAGTGATCATTCTGTGGATGGTACAGTGAAGCCCTTTAAGAAATCTCTCAAAGGTATCTTTATGGACTCTGAACTCAGGGTGCAAAGGACTCAACTACTTTTTCCAGGAAACACCCCATGATTAATACTAGGTCATGTATTCTCTCTGCTATTTGCAGCAGGATATCCATTTTTTAATCTATTTTCCATGATTTTCCACTTGCCAATACTCTACTTTGTAATTTTTCTCATATGATTTCATGCTTGGATATTTCATTTACCTTGGAAAGCAGGGGATGAAAGGGAGATGTGGGAGCTGTCTTCTCTTGCTTTAAAGGCCATTACATAGAAGAGGAATCTGAGGAGCCTGTGTGGTTCTGAAGAGCAGAGCTTGGAAACCACAGAAAGCTGTTGCCCCACTTCTCATGAAGGAGGGGTTCTCAGACAAAGGGGACTTGCTGAGAGGGGATAAGCCATCTGAGGAGTGAGAGGCAGGGAGATGCCTGCTCCAGTGTGGGAAGGTGATGATGACACACAGCGTAACCAAAGGGATTTTGATTTTCTTGTGTAATTTAATATATAGTTTGCATAGAAACTGGGAGCTGATGATAAGAAACCCGATAGGAAGTCAGAGAAAGATCAGAAATAAAACACGTGTCTCCTGCTTTCTTATCTAATATTTTTCCCTTAACATCACTCTGTTCTTTGACCTCCTATTCCATGGCTCTAAGACTTTGGGGTGTCTGAGAGTAGAGACTGACTTTTAAGTGCTGTGAGTATCCCCATGTTCTGGATTTAGGATTCTACGGGAGCTTGGAAACTAACTTACTCACAGCGTCACAAATGCCACAACACACTTTTCCTCTAGAGCAGTGGCTTCAAATTGAAGTTCTTGGAGAAGCAATGCCAGTGGGAAAACATGTGCAGAACTGAGTGTTTCTGACTGCAGCTCATGCCTATGGGATAGGGAAACTCTATGTGGCTGTGATGGATTTGCCCAAGGATGAAAGTAGACCTGGTATTGCCAGATCTTTGAATTTTCTGCAGAAGATTTAAAAACATATCTTCTAAGTGTTGTCAGCTAATTAAAACACACACGCTGAAGAAGAGCAAAATATGTTCCTATGCCAAATTTAATCCACAGACCATCAGTTTGCCCTTTGTGTTTAGTCCCCTTTGGTAAATGCTGAGGCACTATTGCTGAGAAGGCCAAAAAACTGGGCTGTGAAGCCCTATAATGGGTAAATTAATTGTTTGGCTCAATGGTTTACAGAGGATGTCTTTTGGGTGACAATAAAGGTCTTTCTATCTTCTTTGTTGAGAAGCTGGCTGTATCAATATAAAGAAAGCAAATAATTTTTAACCTCTCTCACACTTTTTGATGCATTACATTTCACTTCTAGATGGCAGGCTAAATTAATGCATGAGACTTTGATGAATGTACAAATATTTACCCAAAATGCAAACACAGCAGAAAATAAAAGAGGAGATAATAAATCACCTTTTCCTTAAGCAAACATATATCTAAATCTGGTTTGCTATAGTCCAGTCCTCCTGTTGTTCATCATGTGCTGTAACAACATGGCCAGAGTGTCTGCCTGAGGGGTCACAGTGGGCTGGAGAAGGTGTGTGTGTGTGTGTGTGTGTGTGTGTGTATGTGTGTGTGTGTGTGCTTAGGGGAGAAGCTTGCTGTTGCTAGGGAAAGAAACAGGCTGCTCTGGGTCTGCTTAGCTCCTGTGTGTCATGCTGGGGAAGGTTGCCAGAATATATGCAAATCTGAGCAAATGCCCCTGAGGGCTTTCAGAGTTGGTCTCATGGCCACAGGTGTCCAGATGAGGCACCCTCTGCACATTCAGGACACACATCCATCTACCTTGGTACTTGTTCATGACAAAGGGCTCCAAGGGCTGGTGAGGTCTGGGCTGGGACCTGCCAGGGATCCTGGCACTAGCTTCCTTACCTTCCCCTACTGGCAGTCCCATCCTCTCCTCCTGTGATGTGTCTCTAAGGGAAGTACAGGTGTATGGAGAAAGGGGAAAGAGAGAGCAAACCACAGGCTTCATTCAGTCATTGCTCATGGACCACTGGAGGTGCTGTTTGCACAGAATTTTAAATTTTCTATCCACAGCATAGTAGAATTAGAGAGGCTACTTAGGTTTGCATGGCTCCCTGCTGTGTTTTTACAGAACATCTCTGTGCCCTTTTGTAAGGGGGTTGTTACTCCTGGGAGGAAAGCCAGGACCTCTTCATCATAGGTGTTTATAGTCACTTTCTGAATTTAGGAAGATCTCAAGTGTGTGAACACCCACAGCTTCCATTTACCAGCCATGTGACCTGGTAACACATGGGAAGGTTCAGACCTGAGTATATTTTTCTACATAATAGGATTGATTTATAAACAAACAAACAAACAAATTGTCCTATCTGACAAACCTGTTGCAACCATAAATCATGTAAAATGGAGTATTTTCCCATTTGCTTTTAGAATGCACAATTGACAGGTGGTATACACTGGTACCTCTGTTCATGAACTTAATTTTTTCCAAGATTCTGGTTGAAAACTGAATTAGATGAGAATAGAAGTAAATTTCCCTATAAGGTCAACACTGAACCTAATGATTGCTTTCATTTGGTTCTCCTCCAATTGAGTTTGCAACCAGAATTGTGGAAAGAATTAAGTTGGTGAACTGAGGTACCATTGTATTTGTCTCCTATTGCTGCTGAAGCAAATTACCACAAACCTAGTGGCTTAAAAGCACACAAAATTTCTTACAATTATGGAGGTCAGAAGTCAAAATGGGTTACATTGGGTTAAAACAAAGGGTGAGAAGAGTTGAATTGTATTTCTTCAGGGGGATCTAGGAGAGCATTTAGGCCCTCACTTTTTCCAGGTTCTAGAGGTTTCCTGCATTCCTTGGCTAGTGGCTCCATCATCCATCGTCAAAGCCAGCAGCACAGCCATTTCAAATCTGTCCTGTCATTCTCAAACTGTCCTGCCTCCCTCTTACTCCCTCTGTGATTACATTGTGTCACTTGGATAATCCATGATAGCCCCCACTTCAAGATTATGAATTTATTCACACCTGTAAAGTCTCTTTTACTGTATAAGGTAATGTGTTCATAGATCCTGTAGATTAGGAAGGGAGACTCTTTGGAGGGTTGTTATTCTGGTGGTCACAGGTGCCTCACCTGACTGTCCCCTCAAACATATATATATTTCTTTTGATAAACACTGTGTCCCCTGGTAATGTGCCATGACTGAGGAAAACTCTGTGAGAGAGAGCCAGAGCTGATTTAACCACTCTGTCCTCCCACAAAGAGTCCATGTCTGGTCTACAGTTTCTCAATGTGAGCAACAGTGTTACCTTCATTTTTTTGTTTGTTTTTTTGGTCCCGGGGTTCGAACTCAGGACCTTGCGCTTGTGCAGCAGGCAGTGGAACCACTGAGCTAAATCCCTGGCCCTTACCTTCATTTTTTTCCCTTAAGTTCTTTTGTTGGTATATTTTAAGTATACAATCTGTTTACATCTATCATTGGGTGCTTGTACCTGTACATGATGTATCTTGGTTCTTATTTTTTCTCCCATTACCTGTGAGCCCTTCACCCGCTCCACCCTTCCCTATTTACACAGACTTCATTTCCATTTTTTTTCTTTTCTCATAATTTTTCCTTTCCCTTCTTTCCTTTCCCCTTCCCCTCCCACCACCCCTCCACCTTTGGACCTTTTCCTATTTCAGATTATCAAAAACCTTCATTTTAATCAGATGGAATGGGAACTGTTGGAGAGTGCTGGTCTTTCTCCAATCCCTTCCACGCTGTGGTCTGAGTTTGATAACTGGGGTACTGGCCTGTGCACTATTTCTAACAAGCTTCCTGATGCTTCTTATTACCACTAAAGTATGAGAACACTATTCTTACCGAGAGCTGCAAGGCCCCTTGGTGTCCCACCTCCAGTTTCCTCCTTTGAAGAATACTAAGAACCCCCTGGTACCTCCCGAACCTTGCCCCAGATACCGGACCCTTTTCCAGCCTAGAGAAGGCTTCCCAAGGCTGTACAGTACACAGACTCAGGCTGGCTCTGCACCTTCTCATCTCCTGCTCTTGCTAGGCCTTTCCTTATAAGTGCATAAATATATATTTTAAAAGATGGAAAAGATTATTTCAAAGGATAGGGAGAGTTATTTCAGAAGGTAGTTGGTGATGTTTTCCTAGCCGACTGAGTATGGTGGTTATGCCTGCAGGGAGCAAATGATTTTTAAGACACAAACTTCTTGTCTGACAACAAAGATAGGGTGTGTGTGTGTGTGTGTGTGTGTGTGTGTGTGTGCATGGACACTTCCACATGACTGTGTGTGTCCATGATCAGGCTGATTTTTTTTCTGAAGACATCACAGTTATAATGCATAATGTTATGGTTTAGATCTAAAATGCCCCCCAAAAGCCCCATGTGTTTGGATCACAGGGCACTGTGCTCATAAATCAGTCATAGCTGATTTATGTCAGGAGATGGAACCTGGTTAGAGGTCCCCCCTCTGGGTGGGTGGGGGGCATGGAACAGTAAATCTCTTTCCCCAGCTCTGCTTTGCTCTCTGCTTCTTCTGGCTCCCAGGACATGAGCAGCTTTCTTCCATCAGACCCTTCCACTGTAGCCTTTCTGCCTTGGAGCCAGCTGAGTATGAAGTGAATCCTCTAAATCTATGAAGCAAAATTAATTTCTTTGCCTTTAAATTGTGAGTGTTGGGTATTTTTTCACAGTGATGAGAAAGTGGCTAAGACACACAAGATACAGGATTTTCTGTGGAAGTATTTTGGTGGTAAATCTACTGTCTATGGAGTTAGATTAGATATCTTTTTATTTTGTTTCCCAACCATCTGGACTTTTGGGACAGTACCTTGGTTTTCTTTGGGAAACTTACCCCACATCAGGGTGACGGACGGTCTTCCAGGGACCCCCTCTGCTGAGCTTTCCCTTCCTGCTGTCCCAGCACACTTGGGTAAACTCCCCTGTCAGAGGTCAGGGATGTTTCCCAAGCCCCTTCTTTTCTAGTTAATTCTTTTCTTCCTTTGCTTTTGCCCAATACCCAATTCATGCCTGAAGTATGGCATCTAAGAACAATGGCTTGTACAGTATCTAAATCTGCTCTGATGCTCTGAACTTTCTGAACAAGAGCAAAACTCAGTGCAATCACAGTGTAATCGCTTTTAAGTTTGGAGGATGGGACAGAGCATTTCATTTGGTTTCCACGGGGCTACTGTCAAGATTCATGAGGTCATCCTTGTACAGGGAGAGGAAACAGTAAGATTCATTATCTCTGGTTTCTCTGAATTTTCTATCAATCTCCCTTTCTCATCCCCAAGGCCCAGTCTTCATTTTGCCACTACCTTTCATTACCAAGATCAGAGAGGGCCATATCACTTGGGGGCAAGTTTGTGTAACTAGTTACTATAATCAGGAATCTTAGTTAGTAAGTGATATAAAACCCAATTGAAAGAGATTCAAATGAATTTTTTATTTAAGTGAATAATTCGAATGTTTGGACATAAGGTATGGCTTGATCCAGGACTTAATCCATGTTTTCAGGCCTTAGTTCCTTGTCATGTCTAAACTCTGCTCTGTTCCATGTTGGATTCATTCTCAGTCTGTACACTGTCACAAGATAGGTGCCTAAAGACAGTGTACTCCAATCTTTCTGGATCAAGTTCCATGGGAGAAAAATGTGTTTCCTTCAGGACAGTCTCAGCAATACCCTCATTGTACCACATTGGCTCTCACTGGGTCAGGTGCTTATTGCTGAACTGTAGTCAGGAGAACGTATTGCTCCTAAACTACAGCCAACCCAACTCAACTCTAAGTTTATCTAGTTTGCTTTACTCATTTACATTCCTTGGCTGGCCTGAGCTTGGTACATGGCTGGACGTTATGGTGCACTGTTCAAATCTCCAGTCTGAATTGAAGGACTTGTTCCCTCAGCAGGTGGAAGGGCTGCTTATTTTCAGATATCAGCTCTTCAGAAAGTGCCAGTGCTATGGAGAGCAGCTTTGTGCAGAGTTGCTCTTTGTAGAAGGAAACACGCGTCTAGGGATAGGTAAAGAAGTACAAGAGCTGCTTCCTTTATTGTAACTTGGGACATATTTGAAGGGTCTTTCTACTTTCAGAGATCCCAAGAGGGCTGTCTGAAGCCTTTAATGTATTGCAGCCCAATTTCTCCTATGTGATGCCACTTCCTTCCTTTCACTTCATAGCTGTTGACCCTGAGAGCATTCACCAAAAATCTTCCTACGTACTAGTCTCCATCTCAGAGTCTGTTGCTTAGGAAACCTGGTTTGCAATAGTGCCATTTCCCCAGTCAGTCTTTTACAAATAGAAAAAAAAATGATGAGGTTTTTACTATTTGAAAGGTACTGCGTAATTGAATTGCTATATTATCTAATTACTACCTCATAGTATTTTTTATGGTTAAACAGTATTCTTCCCATTTATATATTTAAAACATTTGCCTAGGAGGGGGTATAAAAAGGTTAACTACTGGACATAAGGCACAACCACACATATAGGTGCAGTGGTCTCACCTTCTTGGCTTTTCACATTCTGTCTTAGCTCTGTATCGCTATGACAAAATGGCTGAGAATAACTTTATAGAGAAAAGATTTCTTTTGGCTCATAATTTCAGAGGTTTTAGTCCATGGTTTTTGGCCCCATTGCTTCTGGGCCCATGATAAAGCAAAATATCATGGCAGCAAGTTGTAGTAGAGCAAAGTGGCTCACCTCAGAACAGACAGGAGGGAAGGAGGAAGAGAGAGAGAGAGGAAGGAGGTGCCTGGGACAAGACGTGGTCTCCAATGGCACACCCTTGAGGATCTCCTCTTAACTAGGTACCAATTCCGAAATTTCCATTACCTAACAGCCCATCAAATTATGAACACAACAATGTACTAAGCCATTGTTGTGATCAGAGTCCTCATGATCCAGTCACTCCTCCAAAGCTCCAACTCTGAACATTGCTTCATCAGGGACAAAGCATTCAGCATATGAACCCTTGGAAGACATTTCAGATTCAAAAATAATAGCAATCTTTTATACACTTTTCTATCCAACCCCAGCAAACAAACTCTTGCTTTTTTCTATTCTCCCTTGATTGGTGTCATAAGACATGGTATTACTGCAGAACTCACTGGGTTGTTGGTAATGTTGAATCCTTGTCTATAAGCCCTTCCCTAGTACATGGGCCTTCTCTTTATCCTTCATGTAACTCAGTAAATATGTGTTGGGTAAGTTCATGGGTACATGGCATGGCTGGAGCTTAAACCTATGTTCTTGGAGAGGACTTGGTACATTGGGAATTTTGGAGGCTAGGGCTAACAAAATTTCTGAACAGAGCCAAAGTGGGGCCTGAATAATGAGTTCCTAAAACACAGGAACTATGACTTAAGGATGAATTCTGCCTAGAACTGTAGACACTTGCTTCTCTATTCCAAAGGGATTTTGAGTTCTTCTGAAGTTGATATTGATACAGAGTGGCTTTCTTGATACAGGTAGAGGATTGAATTCTATTTTCTCTCATTGCTGGTATGAAGCAGCTAAAACCCCTTAGAACAAATGATCAGTATAGCAGAAAGAAGAGACCATGAAATAGAAGTCATATAATTGGTGCTGGGATGAGAAATCACCAAGTTTGTGGTAGGTAGGGTTTCTTAAAAGGGCCCTTCTTTAATCTATGATATAGGATAGTTTCCTCTTGATTATGCTTTGTTCTATGGCACAGTTGACATTTAGGTAGGTCTGAATCAATCACTGACCTTAAATAACAGAGAGCTTTCTCTTACTGATGGCTACAGAAGCTAGAAAAGGAAGGCAAAAAAGAAGCCAGAGAGATTCAGAGAATGAGGAGGACTTGACATGTTACTGCTGGTTTATAGATGAAGTATGCCATGTGAGAAGGAATGTAGGAGCCACTAGAAAGCCCAAGATATTTATTTTGAAGTTGGAGAAACTGAGGGAGGGGGGAGTTACTTAGAAGTTGGGAATAGGCTGTTACTTACTAGGCTCTTTCTATGCTAATATGATAGGAGGAGGAGAAGAAGTATAGTGTGGAGGTTAAGACAATAAATTTCATAAGGAGCCACATTGTAAATTGAATCTTGGTTGTATTATTGGCCATCTTTTTAAGTAAAAGTCATTGTACTTTCTGGAGCCTCACAATGCTCAGTGGTCAAATAACAGGAATAATGGTGCTAAGGTCATGATTTTGAACCTCTAATGGGTTCTTTGTGTGGTGCCATGGACTGTGACAAGTATTATTGTTCTTATTGCCAGCACAATGCCTCTTGATCAGTTCATTAACCAAGCTAAGCATATGTAAACAAAAATTTACAATAAAAGAGATTATAAAAGGCTAGTTCAATAAGAAAAGTCTTCGTTCACTGGAGTAAAAATCAAGAATACTGAATTCCAGTCTAATGAAAGTTTCTTACTTTTCTTCTCTGTAAAGTTTCTTCATCTATAAAATGAGGCCAACCCAATAAGGCTGTGGTAATATTAAATAAAATGGTACAGGTGTAGCTTTTAATATAATGATTGATATAGAGAAAATGTCGCATATCTAGTAAAGGGATAGTAGCAGCAGTGACTGTCATTTCTGTCGTCAGTGCCATCATCCTCCTATTCTATGACAGAGCCCTCTGGACTTCATTATTTTGCACTTTTAAAATGAGGATGACATTCTGTGTCTCAGCTCCCTCTTATTATTGATTTGAATAGATCCTCTCCTTTTCTTCCAAGATCAGCTGCAATCCTTTGGATGGCTGGTACAAGGCCACATCACTGGCTCTGGTGGTTTGGAAGCCAAGCTCAAGCTGCTCAGCAGCCAAGACTACACAGGCCCCTGACACTTAGGACTCCAGCTGGGGACACAGACAAGAGCAGGGCATGCCTTCTACTTAGATTGGGAATTCCAGTTAGGGCCAGAGTCTCACATTCAAAATCTAATATCCTAATCTGCTTAAACATGGAAAACCAGGAGATCTTCTGTATTAGCTATAGAAAACTAAACTAATTCTGTCTTCCCATTCAAACTGCAGACGTGGACCAGCCATGAAATCAGGAATATTTTACCATGATTGGCACATCTTTGTCTCACTATTTTGTTTATTTTATTTTGCCTCACTGTTTTGCCTTTGTCTAATATTTGGGTTTATGGTATCTTATTAATTCCATGTATTTTAATTATTTCCAAACCATGGAAAACCAAGTTATTTCAGTCACATAAAAAGAATAGATTAGTCTGAGGCTGTAACTCAGTGGTAGAGCATTTGCCTGGCACATATGAGCCCCTGGGTTTAACCTTCAGTACCAAACAAGAGAAAAGGACAGAAAATAAAATAAAAGATTCAGCTGGGCATAATGATGCATACCTATAATCCCAGTTCAAGTTCAGCCTGGACAACTTAGTGAATTAGTGAAACCCTGTTCAGAAATTTTTAAAAAATAAAATAAAAAAGGTCTGGGGTGGCCTTCATATTTAAAATCAGATTATTATTCAAAAAAAGTAGTTCTGAGTATTGCTTAAAATGGATTTTAGAAGCTTATATATACTATCTATAAACATAAAACCACATATTGATATTATCAGCATACAAAATGAATATACAAATTCGCATAGAACTGAGTAATAGGCTTATAAAAGAAAAAATGAAAATGGACCCATACTACACCATGATAGCTTTCTGCAGTGAAAGGCCCATTGATGCAATAATAACACATCAAAAGGAGCCATCTCTTGATGATTGTCAGTGTGCACCCCATTACAGGGCCACATTGTTGGGTTGTCATCACTTTAAGATTTGTTTAGTAATAACTAGTGGTCAAGCATTCTGTTCTCTAGTTTGTCATGGTCTGTGAGCAAAGCAATTTCATTATTAATAACCTGTTTATGGCTATTTGTTTTTCCAAGGGGAACATTTGATATCACAGATGAGATGAGATGGGTGAACTCAAGACAATGTGGAAAACCTTAATCTGTCTCCATGAAAGACTATCTGACTTTGCCACCTGAAAAAGCCATTTGCTGAAATTGAGTATCAATGCTTTTTTATCTCTCAGATTAAAATAAACAGCTTTGTATTCTCTTTTTCTGTATGACACCTCTAAGACTTGATTACTTTGGAGCTATAATAGACAAAGAGCTAGGAATTTCAGAGTGAGATATATACACTTATAAGATATCCTCTCACACTCCTTTTATTTTAAAAAGGAAGACACTGAGGCATAGTTTTAAGAAAATTTTTGCTTAAGGTTAGATTATGAGCTAGCAGTGAAGCCAGGGCTGTAAAGAGCAAAATAAAAGACAGATAACAGGAAGTAGGGAGATAGATCTTTCTCAAATGGAAAGGGATCAAGAAATGAATGGAGGTGGAAGGGAGGGGAAGCAAGGGAATGAAAAAGGAATGTTATGTACATGTACCAGCTCCTCACAAGGAATATAAACTTTATATACTGCAAACGTGTACTGTACTAATAACAAATATTATTCTGAATTCAAGCTTTCTCTGCTATATCTGTCACACATTTATCTCTTTGTTTATCATCACGGACAAGACTCACTGATTTTCTGAGTCTGCATGTGTATAAAATTGAATACAATTTTTGCCATATTGATTTCACAGGGATATTGGGAGGGCTCATGTAGGTAAGAAACAAGGTAAGATTTTAAAAAACATTATAGGTCTTGTTAAAAGAAGAGATTATTAAATGGGGTCATTTCTCTAGTAAATGGGAACCTGTCAGGAAGAAAATGTCTTTTTCATCCAATATTTCATCCAATTTACAAGGTACAGGACCTTGATGTCTGAGTTGATGGATAGACAAATTTAATAAAGGCAGATCCTATACTGGGATTAGCCAAGAAAATTTTTATGTCCAGAGAATTATCTGTTCTGTTGGACTAAATTTAGGAGTGAAATGGTTTCCATGGTGATATCTACCACTACTTTTAACCCTAGGAAATTATTAGCAAATATTAGAAAATGCCTAATTCAACAGTTGTTTCATGTCTCAAAAAAATATTTAGAGCCATTAAGATGTCATTAACTGCCTGGGATTTAGCTCAGTGGTTCTGCTGCCTGCCTTGCAAGTGAAAGGACCAGAGTTCGATCCCCAGTACCAAGAAAAAAAAGATGTCACTAACTATTCTTATAGTGGAACTGCAGGACCAATCACTGTTTCTTTCATTTATGCACATATTTATTTGTATTGAAATACTGAGTTATGGCAGAGATAGAAAAAGGTGCTTATAACACCAAAGAGAATTGCTTCTACAGATGATAGTGTCAGCATTTAAAGAGGTTTTTGGAAGTTTTCTCCATAGGCCTTTTAAGAGTTGGCCAAATAGTAAAGCAATTCTGTCATTTTTCTTTTTTGGTAAGTGGGAGGAAAAGATTAGTGATCAGCCAAGTTGCCATAAAGACCAAGGAGGTCCCTAGGATACCCCAGGTAAACTAACTTCTAGTGAAGTTAACTCAAAATGTCATCAGCTTTTCCTATGTTAATGGATATGCTGATCTGGAAGAATTAGTCACTCAGCAGGCATCTATTCTCCTAAAACCCCCTCACCAGTAGTTTAAATTCTTCTAAAGAAACTCCACCCTTTTAGTTTAAGACTTTGATGCCTTTAAACAAAGAACTTTGCTGAAGCAACTGCACTTGAAATTGTCATCAGTCACATATAGAGTATTAGGCAGTTTTTGGTCACTGTAATGAAATTCTTGACAAGCTAACTTTATAAAGAAAACAAGTTTGTTAGCTTACATCTCAGGAAGTTCAAAGTTCCAACGACATAATGCCCACTTTGGTTAAGGCTGCCCTTTAGCGGTGTCACTTTATGGCAGATAACAATGGTGGATGCACATGTGTGAGCAAGAAGTTACATCTCAAGCAGAGAGCTGAGGGAAGCTAGGGATTTAAGGGTTTGTTTTTTTTTTATGCAAACAGTGATGTGAATCCTCACTGCCAACTACACTTAGGAGATGAGTAATGCACACTTCTGGGTTTGTCTCGGGGCATGGCCTTGAAGACTATATTTGGTCGCAGGCCCTTTCCCTATGGCTCTTTCCTTCTCTCTTTGCTTCCAGGCTGCCAGTCTGAGCAGTTTTCTTTGGTCACGCCATTCTGCCATGATATTTCTGACTTAAAGAGCCAACTGATCATGGGCTGAAATCTTTGAACCAAAAATGAATCTTTTCTCTTTTAAGTTGTGAGTGTCATGTGTTTTGTACCAGCAACACAAAGCTGACCAAAACAATCTCTTGTTAGGTCGCATGAAAGGGTTATTATAACTCATAGGCATTCAGAAGAAAGTATTATTATTGTTCCAATTTTACAGAGAAGGAAACTGAAGCTTAAAAAGAGGAAATTACATGCCCATTGTCACAAGCAAGAAAGCCATGTAACAGAGAATTGAGTCATGATGGCTCTTACCTTAAGATTTATGTTTTGATCATTACACTTCTTAGTAAACTTTGCTATTTTTATACATTCCTTTTCTTGAGACCATGGTGGGATCAGGCCCCAGCAATCATGAAACAATCTCTTCCACCATTTAGATCCCTTTGTGTTACTTACTCTTTTTGGTGTCCTTGGCCACGTACATATTTACATACTGGGTGTACTTTCTCCTTTCATCTTGCTTTTTATGTACTGCTCCTCTGGCAGGAGTATATTTCTCACTTCCAAACTTATTTCCCATCCCATCTCTCACACATTGCCTGAATAATCTTCCATATCCCCAAATGGTTGTAATTTCCTCCCAGGGCTCACTTTACACCACCTACCTCAGCTAGATGCTCCTCTATCATACTCTAGCACTTTTCAGAGGACATTGCAGCCTCCTCTAGACACCCTTAGTGTGTGCCACTGCAGCTTTCTATATCATAACCTGGTTACAAGGTGGTAGATATTTATCTGTCATTCTTGTACCATGAAATATAACATAGCTAAGCAATTCAAGGATAAAATGAAAAACCCCAGCATGATCCATATATGGTTCCCAGAGACCAGTCCAAGGGTGAAGGGTTTGAGACACCAGAAATTTCAGCTGTGGGTGCACCTGTATCCTGGGCATCTCTCACCTCCTGTATTGCCTGCCTTGCATCTTAACATCCAGCTTGGATGTCACTGACAAACTTCTTTTGTCATGACTTGGATGCTCACATTAGAGCAAAAATAGTTGTTACCTGTTTTTTATTTCAGTCAAATTTTAAGAAATTTTCACATCAATTTCCTGCTAAAACAGTAGGTACAGCTCATTGAGGTGTCTTAGAAGTTTGAGAGGGTGATTGGGTAGACACAGGAGCAGTTGATTTGGAAAGTGAAGGGATAAATTGGAAGGACTATGCATTTACTGATGTTACCTGAGGTCTAACCATGCATGGACTTGAGAAATGGGTAGAAGATGCTTTCCTACAAATGACCATGTGAAAAAATAGAAACACTTCTCTTCCTAGTTTCATTTTGCACCCTGGATAAAAAAGTAATAGCTAGCACTTAATATTTGCATAGATTTGTCACAGTCTTTTTATTTGGTAGAATAATTGGTGAGTTCCTCTTAAAGACCTTCTCAGTTTATTTTTTTTCCTCAAATTCTTTTGTTGGTACATTTTAGGTATACAATATATTTACATTTATCATTGGGCGCTTGTAGCTGTACATGATGTATCTTGGTTCTTATTTTTTCCCCATTACCTGTGCGCCCTTCATCCCCTCCACCCTTCCCTATTTACATAGATTTCATTTCCATTTTTTTTTCTTTTCATATTTTTTCCTTTCTTTTCTTTCCTTTCCCCTTCCATTCCCACCACCCCTACACCTTTGGACCTTTTCCTATTTCAAATTATCAATTATTCGTTTTAATCTTCTTTCCTATCAGCTGGGGAACTTTTAAAATTAAGTTCAGTGTTTAATTACCTTTGACAGAAGATATCAATGCATAGAGAAGGATCAACTAATATTGGGTAGCTTCATCTTTCTCTGACTGGCTGGATTTTTGTCATAACCTGGGGAACTGGAAAAAAATCTGTAGGAGAGGACTGGGCAAGTAGGATGATGTGCCTGGACAATTTCTCACTTCTCCTAGAGCCTGTCCTCTTTCATCTCACTTTTTGAAAGGTTAAGCATTTCTGAAATGCAAGACACTTGTCCTCAGGTGGAAGTAATGACAGTTTCAAAACTGCCAGAAATAGGATTTGGATCATTCATTCTGTTCATCAACCTCAGGGGGAAAATAGAGTGTGGACTACTTAAACTGGCCATGGGACATGTGCTGCTCCATGGTGTAGTCTGTGTAGCATTAAATGTATTCTGCAGAGGCCTACTAATATTTTGTGCCTGCTTAAATACTTATTTCAGAGTTTAAAAGCATTGGAGTGGGATGGGCATGTAGATTAGTAGTACAGTGCTTGCCTAGCATGTATGAAGCCCTGGGTTAAATCCCCCGAACCTTAAAAAGAATATAAAGATAGGGGAGCATACATTAACACAGATGTCCACAACCCTTCTGCCATGGACTGACCTGGTCCAGTGGTCTTTTAGGAATCAGGCTGAACAGCAGGAGGTGAGTAAAGGGTAAGCGAGCAAAGTTTCATCTGTATTTCCAGTCACACCCTATCACTCACATTACTGCCTAAGCTCTGACTCCCTTTAGATCAGCTTCCACACTGGATGCTCATAAGAGTGCAAACCATACTGTGAGCTGCTCATGCAAGGAATCAAGGCTGTGTGCTCCTTATGAGGATCTAATATAAATAATAATAATGGAAATAATGTAATAAGGGAAAGAAACCACACGATAAATATAATGGGCTTGAATCATCTTGAACTCTTCCATTTATATCCATGGAAAAGTTGTCTTCTGTGAAAACCATCCCTGTTGCCAAAAAGGTTGAATTGGCCATACTAAAGGATTTAGTTATAGACAGTAATT
The DNA here is from genome assembly GCF_000247695.1 of Heterocephalus glaber. The sequence continues at coordinate 3,979,391 of NW_004624794.1, forward strand.
AAGAGGCTAGCAAGAAAAACAAAAAAGTACAATTAATCTTGGTTCAGTTTACAAGGCAGATAATGACAACAATAACTAATAATAATGACAACTAATATTTTAAGTGCTTAGTCTTTGTCAGCCTTTACATGCTGAGTATGTTAAATATTGTATCTTATTTAATCTTCACGATGCTTGCAGTAAATAGATATTATTACTCAGCTGTTAACCAGGACAGAGACCTTGCTGTTATTCTCATTAGGCAGTCAGGAAATTTTCAGTTGAAATCATAAGCTTCTCCACATAGTGCTTGGCACATGCATTCAGGAAAGTTGCTGCATTTTGAAGTCTTTCTTATCGGTGTTTTGGGGGGCAAGAATGGAAAATGTTGTTTGACAAGGACAAGTAAGATTCATCTGAAGCTGGACCTTTGCCCTGGGTGCTGAGGACCAACTGCTGACTTAGGACCCAGGCTAACAAGACTTGGGACCCAGGATAACAAAACTTTGTCCAATGGAAAGCAAGCCTTTCACACGCAGCACCACATCATCCGCAGGAAGTCTTCAGACTGATGTTTCCCCACTGAAAGCACAAATGAACTATTTACTGTGAATTGAAGAATTTAAGGACAGCACTGATTTAAGGGAGCACTGATGTTTTCCTGGAGTTGAATTCCTACTTAGCCAACCAAATACTGTAATTAAAATATAGAAAACCCAAGCCAGGGTTTTTGTTTTTTTGTATGACAAATTTTAAATGCACATTTATTAGACATTGATTAAATCCGCTCTATTTCTTTACATCAAGTGAGAGAGCATTTAAAGTTTATGCCTCGCCTCAAATAATGCTACAGATTCATTAAATAAATACCAAGTTTGGAGGCATGGTTGGAGGTGGTGAGTGGCAGTTTAGAATGAATGAAAAGTAATGAACGTAACTATTCAAGACGTTAGCTACTCATAGGAAGAAATGGCCCCATGGAGGAAAATCACTTAGGTTGATTCAGTTGATGTTAGATACAGCTCTGAAAAGAATTAGTCATGCTATTACCCAGTGTTCAGTGCTCTGCAGTTTTATAAATTTTATATAGACACACATAGGTAATAAATATCTAATGACTATAAAATCTATTGTAGTGGTTGCCCTCTCTCCCTTACTTCAAGTTTCAGGATACTTCATGCTCTCCAAATAGCTGCACTGCCTTTCCCACTCACATAGGACATTTTGACAACTCCAGGAAGCAGCACTCAGAGGTCCTTCTGAGTGAGTACTTGCAGTTGATTTGAGTTGGAGGTCCTCAGTCTAACAAGGGAGTCAAGACAGAAGTTTAGATGCAGAAAAATAAGATTTTTCTCTTGAATGAATGAGCTATGATATTTTCTTAGACATTCGTGAGGCAAATCATGGTTGTGATTGAGTTAGAAAATAAGGAGGAAAGGAAAAGTTTAAGAAAATAATTCAGTATGCTACAAACAAGTCAGTAACTCATTGGGGGGAGGCTGTAGATAGAAGTAATGAGAGGTGACCAGTAAAAATGAGGAGTCCTTGCCCTCTTGGAATTTGGGAGAATCAGAATACAGATATTAAGCCTAGTAAAACAGAAAGCCACAGTATAGGAGTGTTGAATGCAAGATACTTGGCATATGATGGCTGAGAGAAAAGAGAAAAGAGAAAAGATGAAGCAGAGCTGACAGAAAGAGAAATAGCCAAATCTGTAGGTGTCCAGATGGACAGTCACCTTTTGGGAAGTCCATGCCTTACAGCTTAATCACTGAGACTTTGGTCCCAAAGTTCATTATGGAAAAGCCTCAGAACTCACCAGAGAACCATGATTTCCCAATTTGTCTGACAGGGAGAATGACAGAATGAGCCATGGCCCACCCTCAGAAGGAGCTAACTGAAAGGAAAAGACTCTCAAGCCCACCTCCTAACCCAATCCCCTTATCTGCTTCAGAAGGATTAAATTACAAAGTTGTATTTGGACAGGAGAGTATCCTTTCTCAGGGTGTGGCAGCCTTCAGCATTCTCAGGAAAGCCTTTTCATGGTGATAGATTAGACTGAATGTTCTCCGAAAGCTCACGTCCTACAAGTTTCATCCTCAGCCCATGACACTATTAGGAGATGGTGAAACCCTTAGGGGTTGCAGCTTAGCGGAAGAAGTTAGGCCACTGGGGATATGTCCTTGAAGGAGATTGTGTGACTCCAACTCTTTCTGTCTCTTTGCTTCCCAGTTGTCATAAAGTGAACTGTCCTTCTCCACCATGATGGTACTTCTACCATGATGTACTGTGCCAAGACGGGGCCCAAAGCAATAAGCCAACCAATCATAGACTGAAAGCTCTGAAACTGTGCTAAAGTAAACCTTTCCTTCTGTGTTTCTTGTCTGCTGGGCAGCAGGCAATGGTCTACTGTGGCTGACTTTACAAAGAGCTAGCATGATAGTGAATGGGGAAAAGTTACAAGCTTTCTCTTTAAGATGTAGATAAGACAATGAAGCCTCATTCCACCCCTTTTATTCAGCATGGTGCTGGAAGTCTTAGGCAGATCAATCAAGCAAGAGAAATAAAGGGATTCAAACTGGAAAAGGGAAAGTCAAACTGGAAAAGGGAAAGTCAAACTGTCACTGTGTGCAGATTCTATGATCTCATACATTAAAAACCTAGAATCTACCAAAAAGCCAATATAACTAGTAAATAAATTCAGCAAAGCTGTAGGATATAAAAAATAAACATAGAAGGCCGGGGATTTAGCTCAGTGGTTCTGCTGCCTGCCTTGCAACCCCAAGGTCCTGAGTTTGATCCCTGGTACAAAAAAATAAAATAAAATAAAATAAAATAAAATAAAATAAAATAAAATAAAATACATGGAAATCAGTGTTGCTATACTAGTAGTGAATTTGCTGAAATAGAAATTAAGAAAAAAACCCCACCTAGAATACTACAAAAATATTAAATACCTAAGAATAAATTTACTACAAAGGTGAAAGATTTATATGACAAAAATTATAGATAGAGACCAATGGATTACAATATAAAACATAGACCAATTGATCAGAATAGAGACCCTAAAGAATATTTACACATCTATAGTCATGGATTTTCTACAAAGATGCTAAGAGCATGCACTAGAGAAAGGACAGTCTATTAAATAAATGGGGCCGGGAAAATTGAATAGCTGAAGAAGAAGATTAATCTAGACCCTTTATTCTCATCAGTTACAAATATCAACTCAAAGTAGATTAAAGACCTAGATTTAAGTTTTGAACCTGAAACTACTAAATGAAACCATAGGGAAATACTTCAAGACATTGGAATGAGAAAATATTTTTTGTACAGAACCTCAAACACAGGAAATGAAAGCAAAAATGGACAATGGAACTACATCAGACTAAAATACATCTGCTCAACAGAAGAAACAGCATAATGAAGATATGGCTTACAGAATGGGAGAAAATATTACCAATTTATATATCTGATAAGGGGTTAATATATTAATAACTCCAAAAATACCCAAAAGCAAAAGAAAATTACAAATAATCCAACTGAAAAATGGATAATAGACCTAGGAATTTCTCAAAAGAAGACATAAATCAGCCAATATATATGTTTTTAAAATCTTCACTACAACTAGTCTTCGTAGGAATGCAAATCAGAACCACAATGAGATATCATGTCACCACAGTAAGAATGGTTATTATCAGAAAGACTAAAATCAGCATATGTTGTTGAGTATATGGAGAAAGAGAAACACAGGTACACTGTCAGAATGTAAGTTAGCAGAGCCATTATAGAAAGCAATATAGAGCTTTTTCAAAAATTAAATCTAGAGGGGCTGGGGATTTAGCTCAGTAGTGCAACTGCCTGCCTTGCAAGCTCAAGGTTTTGAGTTTGAACCCTGGTACCAAAACAAAACAAGACAAAACAAATTAAACCTAGAGCCCCTGCTCCTGGATAGTTAGAACCAATATTATCAGAATGGCCATACTTCCAAAACTGTTATACCGATTCAATGCAGTCCCAATAAAAATATTAACAGCATACTTTGCAAATCTAGAGAAAACAATCCTAAAATTCATATAGGACCAGAAGAGACCTCAAATAGCAAGAGTAATCCTGGGCAATAAGAGCAAAGCTGCTGGCATAGTAATACCTGACTTCAAGCTATACTACAAAGCAATAGTGATAAAAATGAAATGGGACTGGAACAAAGACACATAGATCAATGGAACAGAATCAAGGAATACAGAAACTTCCTCAGACACATTCAACTATCTGATCTTCAACAAAGGGGTCAAAAGCATATGCTGAAGGAAAGATAACCTCTTCAACAAGCAGTGTTGGGAAAATTGCTTATTTGTTTGCAGAAGAATGAAACTGGACCCTTATCTCTCACCATTTACTAAATTAAATTCTAAATGAATCAAAGATCTAAACATTAAACAGCAACGTTAAACATCCTGGAAGATAAAATAGGCAAAACACTTGAAGATATTCAGGTGTAGGAAAGGATTTTCTAAACAGAACCCCAATTGTACAAGAAATAGCAAGGAGAATCAACAAATGGGATTGTATCAGACTAAAAAGTTTCTGTATAGTAAAAAGAATCAATCAGTAGAGTGAAGAGACAATCTACAGAACGGGGAAAAGTTTTTACCAGAAAGAATAATTTCTAGAATATACAAAGAATTCAAAAAAATTAAACCATCTAAAATGAAAGACTCAGTCAAGAAATGGGTAAGAGAAATGAACGGACACTTCAGAGAGGAAGAAATACAAATGGTCAACAGATATATGAAAAATGTTCAACATCTCCGGCCATTAGAGAAATGCAAATTTAAACAACCGTAAGATTCCATCTTACTCTGGAAAAACTGGCAATCATTAGGAAATCAAAGACAAATGCTGGTGTGGCTGTGGTGTAAAAGGAACCCTCCTTCATTGTTGGTGGGAATGTAAACTAGTATAACCATTATGGAAATCAGTATGGAGATTTCTCAAAAAACTGAAATTAGAAATTCCATATGAGCCAGATATCCCTGATAGATATCTTCCCCAAAAAGCTTAAGTCACTATACCACAGCAATCTTTACACACCCATGTTTATAGCAGCAAAATTCATAATAGCTAAATCCTGGAAGCAGTCTGTATACTCATCAACAGATGACTTAGATAAACAAAAAGTGGTGTCTATATATAATAGAATATTATCTAGCTATAAAGAAGAACAAATTTGAGACATTTGTAAGAAAATGGATGCACCTGGAACATATAATGTTAAGTGAAATAAATCAGATGGACAAGTTTAAATACTGTACGGTATCTCTCATCTGAGTGAAGAATAGTAAAAACAAAGAAAATGATATAGGATGGATAGAAGGAGACAAGTGGACAGATCTCTTGCAGTAGAGAAGTGGTCCAAGGGAGCTAGGATGAGGGGAGAGGAGGGAAAGGGGAAATAGGAAGACTAGAGATGTGCCATATACACAAACCTAATAACCTCAATTAATGTAAACACAGTATGCCATAACATGAGCTAAGACAAATAATATCGACAAATATGAAAAGGGGGATAGGGGAACACGTGGTGGGGGAAGGTTGGAGAAGTGTATTAAAAAAAGAAATAACAAGCTGTAATGTGTACATGTAACCATTCCCAAGATGATTGTAAACTGCATGAACTGCAAACACATACTAATAAAATTTAAAAAATTAAATCCAGAATCATATGATCCAGCAATCCCACTACTTGGCATGTAACCAAAGAAAATGAAATCAGTATGTTGAGGAGACATCTGCACTTTTGTGTTCATTGCAGTACGATACACAACAGTCCAAGGACTAGCAACAAACTTAGTGTCCATCGAATGGTGAGTGGATGAAGAAAACATCATGGTGCGTATTCATGATGGAACATGATAAGAATACTATTTGGCCACAAGAAAGAACAAAATTCTGCCATTTCCAACAACATGGATCAAACTAGAGATCTAAGCACAGACAAACAAGTACTGCACGCTGCCACTCATTGTGAAATCTGAAAAGTTGATTTCATAAAAGTGGAGAGCAGAATGGTGGTGATATGAGGCTGGAGAGAATAAGGAGGTCAGAGGAAAGTGGAAAGGCTTATGAAAGTGAGCTAAATTTCAGTGAGAGGAGTAAGAAGCTCTGGATAACAATAGATAACAGTGTAACACACTGTGTGTTTCAAAAAGTTAAAAGAAAGGATTTTGAATGTTTTCAAAGTAAACAAATGATAAATCTGTGAAAAGATGTTTAACCTAATTTAAACATATACCATGTACACATGTATTGAAACAGGACATGATACCTCATTAATATGTACAGTTTGGATATTTTCATGTATAGGTTAAGTAAATTTAAACTTAAAAGAAGAAGGGAACACACTCCCCATTTCCCATCACCACAAATATCCTCTTGAAGCCACTCAGTAGCACTGTGACCCCCCTCAGAGATGAGCAGTCTGAAATTCAGGGTTGCAAATTTAAGGGCCTCTGAACTCACTGAACTGTGTAAAAGGGTGCTTTGTTAGGCAGCCTTAGAATTCACAATGTCTCCAGATAACGGCATTGCTTTCTGAGCTGAGAACAGAGGTGACAGGGGTGGCAATGCATGGAGATTTGCTCCACAAACACCCTTCATCAGGAGGGAACACAGGAGCTAGTAGAAACCACCACATTGGCTATGGCACCAATGGGCCCTTGGTACATTTTACCATGCCCTGGGCTCATTTCGTCCCCCTCTGCTTTCTCTTCCTCCCTCTTATGGCCTAGGTTCATGGAAATTTCAGATCCTGGCCTTTGGAATGACCATTTTGCCATGTTTTCTCATTGCTAAAGTGATTCCTTCTTCTTTCAGGGTCCAGCTCTCTGGCTACGGTGACTTGAGTGTTATGATGTGGATCTGGAGTGCTCCCCATGTCACTTGTGCTAAAGGGTTGGTTGCCAGACTGCGGCATTATTGGGAGATGGTGGGAATACAGGACAGAGCATCTAACTGGGAGGAAGTTAAATTACAGGCGGTAAGCACTTGAAGTAATATTGGAACTCCATCCCTTCTCTCTCTTTCCTCCTGGATGCCATGAGGTAAGCAGCTTTGTTCTACCATCTCCCACCTATCAGGGTGTCCTGCCTCAACACCAGCCCCAAAGCAATGGAGCCAACTGGCCATACATGGAAATCTCTGAACACATGAGCCCAAGCAAATAGTTCTTTTTTATTTTGTTAATCTCAAACATTTTGCCATGGTGATTAAAAGCTGACTAGTGCAATAATCCTTGCTGATTATGTCATTAAGGGGGGAAGTCACTTGAATAACCCTCAATGGTCACTATCCATACTGGGTCCAGTGTAAGGCTCAATGTGTCTCCAGGGAAAATTTCTGTGAGATGTGAAATAAACACTCAAGATCCTCTTCTCAGTCTCCAGTCCTCTTTGGTGAGTGGCTTTGTACTACTACAGCCTGCATTAGTTAACATTTTGCTTACACCAGTGGTATGAGCTAGTAATTATGAAACTATGTAATGGACATTCTAAAATTGAACAATTGAATTGCACTTAATGGGAGGAAATTTTCTCACTAAAAGAAAAGGGATATACATGAAAAAGAGAAAGCTAGCATGAATCTGGGTGGTGTTGGAATTAAATAGAGGGTATCAGAATAAACTCAACAGACAGACATGGGAACATTACAAATAAGACGTACATAAGAAACCAATAAAGGAGTTCTTTTACAAGGCCACATACTGGATATAAAAATTTGTATATAATCTTTATGTCATTAGCACCAGGAAGTGAATACAGATACTGAACACAGCAAGAAAGTTTCAGGCTGGAACTTTTAATCCTCCTGCCTCAGCCTCCCAGAGTGCTGAGATTACAGGTATTTGCCACCATGCCCAGCTCCTCTATATAAATTCTATAATTCTATAAAGATCTAAAAGTATACAAAAGCAAACACTGTATTTCAAACACTATTTTGGAATTTACAGTATAATGTGCAGCTGTAAAATTTATTCCAGGAGCATGAGTAATTGAAGGAGTTAAATTAAACTGTTTTGTAGTTATATTTTAACATTTATTCGAACAATACAGTGTTAGCTCTAAGTAGGTCATATGCTTTATGTCAAAGTTACATATTATAAACCCTGGAGTAATCACAAAAGATCCAAGTATGGTTCATTTATATGCTAAAAAAGAATGAAATTAAAGAAAAAACTAAGAATGCTCATAAATTCATAGTGATAAAACTCAGAAAATAACCAGCCCCAGTGTCCATCAATAGGAAAATGGGTGAACACATGAAAATATTGCAATGCATTTGCACAAAAGGATACTACTAAGCAATGCAAAGAAACACACAACCTAAACACCCACTCACCTGTGTCAATCTCATAAGTGTTGTACTGAGACATCAAATAATACACATTGTCTGATTTCAAGCAAAATGGGCCTATGGTGAAAAATAAATCAGAACAGTAACTTGTCTCTGTAGGAGGAAAAATTTTGCCTAGGAAGGAATACAAAAGAATTTGCAAAATGATTCTTAAATGAGGTGAAGGTTATATGGGTAAGTTTGTCAAAATTGTAGAGCCAAGATTTGTACCTTTCAATGCGTGTATGCCAGATCTCACAAAATGTAAAGAACTAAAAGATTAAGTGAAAGAGTGGGGCATAGGTTGATGTGTTAAAAAAATTTAAAAAGCACGATTATTAGATTTTGTGATCTGAGTAGTATGTCTATCATACTATCCTGTTTATTTTACACATACTTAAAAGTGTCTGTAATAAAACAATTTTTCAAAATACAAATTTGTCTGTTGGCTGTTAAGATCTTCATCAGCTTTGGGAAAGGAGGAATGAGGAAGTGATGAAAAGGGGATGAGTAAAGTCGGTTCTATTTTTTTGGTTATACAAGTGTATTCTATTTGCATTGATTATTTCGCTTTGCATGAGTGCTATGTATGTGTCTTTCTGTACATGTTTCACAGTGAGAAAAACTTAAATAGTAGATACTTACAGAAGATCCTACCTCAGTATCTCAGATTGACTACAGACTTACGTTCTCTTTTAAAGTGGGGCATGTTCACTCGTATTCTCATTAGACGGATGTTAATATTTTAAGGTATGTATTCATGTCCTAGTCCCTGAGTGACCTCCTAGGTCTGTTATTATTTGTCTGAATTTGATAGGGGGCATGGTTTTATTATTTTTGTATACAATATTTTACCCAAAAAATGCTCTCCTCTACAGCAGTGCTCACCAAGGCTGAGACACCCAGCACAAAGCCCAGAACACAGTAGGGCACATATGGGACCAGATTAGTTCAGGAACCAAATGGGTAGTAGAGGTTGAGTCCAGCAAAACATGGTAAGTTCATAATATATGTAAGATCGGAAGGCTATGTCAGCAGCAAATGCTTAACATTCATTTAAGAAGCCTCTTGAAAGGAGTTCAACAAAGATATTCATTTAAAGCAATAGTATTTGGGCTTAGCCTCACACTGAACAGCTTTGATTAGTTAAAACCAAAGAATAACTCAAAAATACATTCAGCTGCTTGGCTGAATTGCAGCAAGAGGAAATGTGTTCTCAGCATACACTTTGTGTGTCTTTATGCCACGTGCTTTCAGAGTAAGGTATTGTTTCAAGCCAAGTAATTTGACTTTGTATTGCAAATCATAAATAGTCAACAAATACCAAAATGATTGAAAAAAATTGCATGCCTGTGGAGTGCATTATATGTGCTTTCCAAGGTCTCCTATAATGATAAATGAAAAATGCGTGGTTGTTACCACATTCCCTAAATTCAGTCCTCAGCCATTTCCCATGATTTATTCCAAGTCCTTCCAAGATGCTTCAGAGGCATTATTTTAAGGAGATCATTTCCAATGGTAAAGAGTACTAGATGAATATGAATCCTGCTTTTTTTTTAAATAAGTGTCTTTATATAAGTCCTCAAAGGATGAGGTGTTCCAGTGGAGGTATTTAACCTTTGGAGTCAGGTGGAGTTGATCCATGGTCCTAACCAGTTGCTTTCTAGTTGTGCAACTTTGGAACAAGTTTCTTGAATTGAAACAGTTGTATAAACCTCATCTATAAGGAAAGGCAGAATGATACTGGTGCAAACGATGCTTTCCTGCATCATTCTTCAGGCTTTCCTGCATCTGTGGCCTTGGCAATATATTTTCACTGTTGTTATCACTAGAGCAGAAACTGTTCTATAAACTTTAAATCTGTGCTGGCCTTATTCACTGTGGCTCATATAAAGTTGTGACTATAAAAGTCTACTAGTTCAGTACCTAGGGTGGAAAGGTCTTAAATGTGTTGGCTATTTTTCTCAGAACCCTGACATTTCCATCTATGAAAATTAGCCCACATTAGCTTCCTGGAGAATGGAATATCACAGGGAGGAGAAGCAGGGTGCCCTAGTTGCAGCCAGATTACCCTCTTAAATTGTCTCCTTGGAAACCAGCAGGGAAGCACACAATTAGAAGGAAACCAGCTAAGCCCAGCCTAAATTGTTTATCACTCCAATCATGAGCTACCATAAAAAGTTTTAGAGCTTTAGAGCTGCTTCTTAGCCAGTGATAGATAACTAGTATGCCCACAATAGGCAGGATGCCGGAATTCAGTGACATGGGTTATCTGACAAGTTAGCTGGCAAACAGTAGTGTTCCTATAGGTACAGATCTCTTCTTAGGTGGTTTCAAATTATACGGAACTACATATAGACATGTATACCTATGATAGGTGAGTAAATCATACAGAATTACACACCACAGGAGAAAACAGACATCCACAGTCTGATGGTTAGGCCCAAGAACAAATTCTAAAGCAAGAAATTTCCCTTTATTTAAACTCTGTAGTTCAAGTCTGTGTATAGATCTGAAGACAAGGGTTTCTCATCTCCTGTGTCTCCATCTCTCTTTGTTTACTGTCTGAACTCTGAATGGAGGATGGACTAGCAGGTGGAAAGCAGTCATTTATCTTTGGAAACTTTTTTTTTTAATCTTCAGGCCCAGGAAGAAATATTGGTTAAACAAAGTGCATTCCCTTACCTTTGACATAAATAGGAAGTGATTCAGGTCCTTTACCTCTCTGGGGTCAGGGGAGTCATTAATCATGAAACTGGGAAGTGGGTGCTCTGAACTGAAATATTCTAGAGCCATGAGTTCTGAAAATGTAGCCTAAAAATATGTGTAGGTCATTAGTATATTGATCACATATAATAATGATGATAATTTTTGATATGTCAGATTATTGCAACCAATTTCACCTTTTAAATTTTCTGTCATGGCACTGGGGATTGAACCCAGGGACTCACCTAAGCAATTGCTCTGTCACTGAGATACACTCTAGCCCTTTCACTTTGTTTTTTTGTTTGTTTTTGAGACAGCCTCTTGCTAAATTGCCCAGGTTAGATTTGAATTTGCACTCCTGCCTCGGTGTTCTGAATTATAAGCCTGTGCCACCACACTCAAACCAATTTTTGTTTTATAAATATGATTTCACTTGAGCAGTGAGGCTTTTGCTAGGCCTTTAAATTTTAACCCAAGGCTAAAGTGGCTGGCCCTAGTTCCAGTGCCACAGAAGCACGCAGCACTGGAAATGTGCTTTTCTCTGCCCAGATCCTCCAGTCCACACAGCTGTCCGACAATGGGAACTCCTAATTTTTTAAAACATGTAGATGCCATAAAATTTAAAAATACACTGTGCCTCACTTGATATACATTAGACATTGCTACTTCAGAGGATTGCTTCCCATTTCAAAGCTCAAGCTGCCTCCTAGCAAGACCAGAGACCAGAAAAGTTAAGTGAAATTTTAAAATAATTGTCACATTGTTCCTATTTGTGAATAATACATACGTAATTTATAAATTGATATGCGCTCATATACAAGGTAAAAATGCAAATGTCCCCCCCTGGCCTGCCAGGAGGAAGCCCTTGACTTTATAAATAGATGCAACCAGAGGCTCTGAGTTCCTTCTCCAACGAAACAAAAGCCAAAAAATAAACAAAATAAAATCAAATGACATAAAAATGCTGCAGTCAACAACCTGCCAGTCTGGCCTTATTGTGCCATAGGTTAGATAGCATGTTCTGTCACTCAGGACCCAGGGCACAGCCTGAATCTCTGTCCAATCAGCGACCCTGGCCTGAGAACTGCCCAATCAGGCCTTCAGCCGGAGAGGAGGGGGCGGGCTTTCCCATCGCAGAGGCCTTCATCTCCGGAGCTGTCCGGTCTGGGATCGATAGTGATAGTCTGGCACCCGCTCCTTTGCTCTAGAACCCCTGGGGGCTGTAATGCAGCCCTTTTGCTCCGTGACCTGCAGAAGCTGGGAGATCCCTAGAGAGACACTCCAGAAGCCAAGACATGGTGAGTTTGTGGGGCCCAGTGTCCTGAGCCTGGGTGGGGGTGGGGGTGGGGGTAGGGGGAGAGGCTGCTTGCATCCAGCTCGAACTGGCTGTGGTGTGACCTGGTGTCTCTCTGATCGGCTCTGGAGTGTGCAGATCGAGTCCTCCTCTGGGGGCACCTTGGCCTTCGGTCCCTTCTGGTCTGTGAAGCCGGCCAGCAGCTGGAACTCTGTGATTTCTGTTCCATCCCTCTGAAGCTACTTCAGCCCCTGTCAGCAATCCTTACTGGTCAGCTCTGCGAATGCAGCTGTGAGTTTCCCTAGATGCTGTCCTGACTACTGGGAGGATCCTTAGAGAATCCCGACTCCATGTGAGGGATTCCTTAGGAGAGGAGCTACTAGCTGTGTGGTCCCTAGTTTCCCCTGTAAAATGAAATGTCGCCATTTGCTACTGAGCTTTCTACATGTACAGCAAGCAGGATCTCACAGCCCTGTCCACCCTGCTAGCCTAGCTCCCCCTGGGTTTGGCAGTAACTTTCTAAAATCCCAGCTTCCTTCCTGCATTCCTAAAGGCCAACTTCCCCTGTCCACATTATCAACTATTTGTTTCCCATGATACATTTCAAACAAACATGGTATTTTGTCATTATTTTTTTTGAAATACTGGGTAGCGCTTTTTAAGAATTGGATTTCTGTTTGTGAACATTTCACAGGAGAGGAAAGTGGAATAGAATAACAACCCTTTGTAAAAGAAAAATCTTTGGGATTCTCCTCTTTTTGTTTTTCATAGACATAGACATCTTAGCAGAATGCTTTTGGGTTGAATCTCACCCTTGGGGGCTTTACAGAGTGATGTCTTCTCAGCCCTCCATCTTTCCCAGGTCCTGGGTTTTAGAAACACCTGACACCGGCGGTTGACATCAGGTGCCTGCAGCTCCAGTGTCTGTTCCCTAGGAGTCTGGTGTATATCAGCCCTAGGTCCTCTCCTCCTTGACAACATCATAAAGTGGGTGTGGAGCTTTTCAGGGGAGTCGCTGGATGCCCCGGGACTATCAGGAATCTCCTAATATACACTTCATCTGTGATGCCTTCAAATCATTTTTGTATCTTGGCTACTGAGAATAGTGCTACAGTGAACAGAGACACGCACTATTTGGCATACTGATTTTAATTCATTTGGATACATACCCAATATCATGACTGCTGCCTCATGCTCTATTTTTAGGGTTTTTTAAAGAACTTCCATATTACTTTGCAAATGGCAGCACTAAATTTATATTCTAACCAACAGTGTACAAGAGTCCCCTTTCTTCAATATCCTGTACAACATCTGTTAGCTTTTACCTTTTTGATGATAGTCATTCTGACAGCAGTGCTCAGGCTCCAGGATGTCAGCTGTTTGAAACATTAAATCCGTGATGCAAGTTAATTTGAATCCAGACTGTGGAGCAGCCACTGGACAAGTGTGCTTTAACTCTCTTCTTGGAATAGCCAGGGATTGGTGCTTTATAACTCCTTCTCTTCCCTACTTCTGAGGGTTGCAGCCCGTGGAAGTACTTACACACCCAATGAAAACCTCGTTTGTCTTTTATGTAGGGAGATTTGCACATACGGTGTCTCCTTTGCTCCTAGAGCTTGGAGGCTTAGGATGTAGTCCTCAAATGGTAAATGTTAGAGTTGGGACACTTGTGCATGAATAACTCCTTCCAGGAGGATTTAGTAGAGCTGGAGGTATTATTTGTAATGGCCTCAGGGAAAGGAGTCTAGAAATGCTGAGTTCCCATTCAGCCTGCTGGACCTCTATAATTTTTGCCCTATAAATTCCCTGATGCATACTAAATAAAATTTCAACTGTCAGCAACAGTAGTTGGCACAGTATGTGGCAAATCTCTTCCTGGGAAAAACTGGGACCTTTGCATTTTAACACATTCTCTTCCCTGGTGCAGGATAACGAAGCACAAGGAAGTACTTGTATGACCATAGGAAACCAGTATCTCCAAATGTGCCTCAGCTTTCCTAGTCATTTGATGTGGCTGTTTTTTCTTCTTTTTTGTTCTATTAATAGCACCATATTTGCCATACATTATGGATGCATGTACATACTTCATTTTAATGCTTTTTAACTTTCCACCCACGCCATTGCTCTCCATCTCAAGTGTGCCTCACCTTTCCTACTCTTTCGATGTGGTTCTCTGTCAGCAGCAAGTCTCTTACCTCATGTATGACTTTCTTTCAGAAGAGCTAGAAACATAAGTAGATGTTTATTCAGTGTGCCCACAGAGGGAGGGAGAGTCAGGAGCCTTCTGCTCTATTTCCATTGTCACATCTTGTTAACTCATCCTTTCATGAGTGTGCAGAATTGAACCCAGAGCCTCATACATTCTGGGCATGCACTCTAAAACTGAGCTATGCCCCAGCCCCACCATCTGCCTTTTGATTGTGTTGTTTAATCAATTCATTTTTTATGTTATTCTTCACAGGGTTGGGTTTTCTATAGGCCTTTCTGCAACTCTTAAAATAAATAATTCCTTATATCCATAGGGATTTGCTTATGGATTTTGTTTTTATTGTGATCAGTCTGTATTATTGCAATAGTATAATTGCACTATATGCATTAGTGTCAAGTAATGGTAGCTACTCCTGTTGTTCCTATAACTCAGAAGTTTCCTTGTTAAATATCTTTGTATAAATATCTATGTTTGTGTCTGTACAAATATCTATATTTATCCCTATGTTTTTTAACTTTCAAGTGAATTTTTAAATTTTTTGGTTTGTTCCTTTCTTCCACCAAGAAATTAAACATACAATTTTGGAAAGATACTATAGATTAATTTGAGAACTCACCTTTGTAATGGTGAGTTTTATCATCTACAAACATGATGTATGAAACTGAGTCTTTAAATTTTTATTATATCATAAATTCTACATGTCTCCTTTTCAAACATGTATCCTTGTGACATATCACATGCATGTGACACCCATATAAAACTTAGATGGCTTGTTGTACTTTTTGTTAAACTGGATGTAAGAAAGTGCCTCACACTTTGTTATCTATCTCTTCCTGAATGTACCTCCTCTTTGCCCACCCCCTGGATTTCATTCTTAGATTTAACGCTACTGTCTCTTTACATTACTTTTATTTTAATGTAGTATGATTTATGAATATTTTCTTTTTTATTGTTTTGTGTTATCTTGAAAAAAAAACTACTTTATCCTATTAAAACTTTTAAATGTTTTATAATTAGTTTTTGTATTTAAGTATTATTACCTCAGAAAACAATTTATTATGTAGAATGAGGAAAGGATACAATTACATTTTTTTTCACATTGATGTCCATTGTTTGAGTAGCTTTCATTGGAAAGGTTATTTTTTATTTTTATTTTTTTTGGTACCAGGAATCAAACTCGGGATCTTGCGCTTGCGAGGCAGGCACTGGTGGTTATCTTTTTTATTACTTATCTGCAGTGCAATCTTTGTCATTTTGGGGGGTGGGTACCAGGGATCGAACTCAGGATCTTGCTCTTGTGAGGCAGGTGCGGCACCCCTGAGCTAACTCCCTGGCCCTAATCTTTGACATTTTTAAGTGTTCAAAAGGCGAGAATTTTGTAAAGGTTTTGTCTTCAGTTCGACAAGTTTACTTACTCTTGTCTTTGCACAGCTTTATGATATAGTCATGCTCTGCACAATGACATTTTGGTCAGTGAGGGCCTTCATATGTGACAGTAGCTGTAACAGCTGAGGTGTGTAGCAGGTTTGTGTTAATATATGTTACATCAAGGTTTGTGGTAATAGATTCTGTGATGTTTCCACAAGGATGGAATCACCTGCTAATGAATTTCACAAAGGCATTGCTATTGTGAAGTGAGGCGTGACTGTGTATATACATGTATACGTTCCAATTATATAATATATAATTAATATATAATTTTCCTTATCAATTTTTCAGAGTTCTTTCCATTTCATTACTGTTTTATTTTTACCATAGAAAACATATATAATTTATTAGATGGACATAAAAACCAGTACAGATCAGTTTTGGTTACCTCTTGAATACAGACTATGGGAATTTTCTGCCAAAGAATAGCATATCTAGCAGGCAATGCCATGAAAATTTAGGTTTTAGTTTTTAGAACAATACCCACTGGCAAGACAATTGTAAGAAATGTTGTGTAAGCAATCTAACAGTATCTTATTACTGTGTTTTAAAGAACCAACATTTGACATTGCTTGTACTCTCTAGGTATGTTCATTTACATTATCTTTGAATTTTGCTTTTTGACTTAGCAGTTTCCTCTACTTTCCTATTTATAAAATTTGCCTTATCTAAACTATCAAGAATGATGATTAACTAATGAGCTCTTAGTCTTTTTTTACTATGCCTATTAAAGCTGATGTTTCTTACCTTCAGCATTCGATCCATCTTAGTCTATTTACAACTTTATTGACATACATTAATCTTCATTACAAGATGTGATTGAACAATAAGGTGAATATTACATTTTTATTGCAATAAAAGCCACATTCCCATTAATTCCCCTCAAAATACTCCCATCACTTCAAATAAACTTTGCCCATCATCCTTGCCACTTTCTGAAGCAGTTTTGAAGTCCTCTTTCATGTCTTTAGTTGTGCTGATGTGGTTGCCTCAATGTCCTAAATCAATTCAAAGCATTTACCTTTCATGAACATTTTGACTTTGGGGAAGAGCCAGAAGTCACACAGTGCCAGATCCAGAGAATAAGGAGGAGGAGGACCCACCGCAGTGTTTGTACAAGCCTGCCTTTCCCTTGGACGGCACTGGGCAGCAGCATCCACTGTATTTTTGTTCCCACCTCATGTAGACGGTTCCCCAGAGTGCAGTCAAGAGCACAGGTTAGGGCCTGCACCTGGCCATAGTTCCGTCCTCTGTTCTGCATCCGGGTTTGACTCTCCCCCTTGAGCTCATCTGGGTTTGGAGATCTTGGAAATATTTCCTCTTTATGATTTCAGAGGCTGTGCACCCTGCCTCCCTTTCCCATTTTCCCCCTCTGTGGCTTTTCCACCACCCTCTCCTCTCTGCAAGTCCAGAGACTCCCATGGCTACCCCCACACCCATTATCCTCCTGTGCATGGGGCTGAGGTTTCCCTAGTCCTGGTAAACACTGTGTAGGAAGATAACTTCTCTGGAGGGTCTGCATCTCCTGTGCCGTGGGGGCAGCCCTGTGGTATTTGAGGGTTCCCGTGCATTAAAAACTAGCAAGCACGTGAAATGACTCTCATGCTTGAAAGTTCTAACTTCATGTCTCAGCTCTCTGGCTTGTTTTTCTGATTCACAGCCACACTGGGCCCACTAGGATAATCCAGAATAATCCTATTTTAAGGTCAGATGATGAATTGCTTTTATTATATCAGCAAAGTATTTATTTTTATGTAACATAACATAATGATAGGAATAGCACCAAGGGTTGATATATGTTGATGGCATTGTAAGAGTAGTGAATTTTTCAAATAAAAAAAAGCTTTTAGTTATCAGCACAAGTAGAAAGCTGTTACACTTGCAAAAGAGAAATTGATATCTCAAAAGAATTAAAATCAGCACTCTGTAGAAGGTTGTGGTTTATATCTAGTTGTTCCCCCAAAGCCTCATGTGCTCAAAGGTAGGGGCTTCGAAAAGTGACTTGCTGTTAGGATGTAGAGTCTGCTCAGAGGACACACTGGTCACTAGGAGTGTAGCCAGGAAGAGTGTATTTTTTTAGCTCCTCCTCTTCCCTCTCTGCTTCCTGTGCTCCATACCATGAGCAACTTTCTTCCACCCTGCCCCTTTGTCATCCTGCCTTGGACTGAAACCTCTACAAACTGTGAGCCAAAATAAGCATCTTTTCCTTTATGTTGTGGGTGTCCGGTATTTTGTCCCAGTGGTGAAAAAAGTGACTAAGACATAGAGATACCTGAATTACCTGCATACCCATGTTTATTGCTGTGTAATTCACGATAGTTAGCTATGTGCATGGTGTAATGGTTGTGGTATACAGTATAGCGTGAGAAGGACCCAGTCTTGTTATCATACATAGATAGGTTCAGGATTCTGTGACCTCATCCCTTCCCAAAACTATGAATGCCATTTTAACTGTTTCTGCAATGACATTGAAGTCTTGAGAAGCTGCGACTCTATATAAATTGTGTGCGTGTGTGTGTGTGTGTGTGATAATTTCTAAAAAAAATGACTAGCTCTCAGCTCTTATCTCCAAAGAGAATCTGAAGTGTTTGGGAAACTCTTTTCATTCTTAGTGCTGGGGATAGAACCCAGGGCCTCATGTATACTAGGCAAGTGTTCTGTAAGTAAACTACACCTCTAGGCCCCCAAGAGGTTCATTCTTATCCTTAATCCCTCTGGGCAGACAGGGGCTTACCTGATCTAATCAGGAAATACTGAGCTCTAGCACTCAAGGAACCGAAGGCAAAATCTGTGTGTATCACTAGATTCCAGTTTGCAAAGAAGTCTCTCCCAGCCAGATAGAAGTCTTTCTAAACATGAGACTTATAGGCTGTATGTTAGATAAATTATATGCAGAGAAATGGAATTGCAAGCAGTGCATAGGAAGGGTTTTAAAAGAGGAACATGATGCCAATAGTTCACATCACAAGTCACTGGACTTACATGCAACTTAATCCCAATTAATGTGAAATTTTGTAGAAATGTAGTTTACAGACATTATATTAATATATAAAATGTATATAAATATATTTATAAAAATATAAAAATGTGTTAGTAATATGTAGCATACTAATTTATTCTTTTGTATTATTTCCATTTCATTTCTTTTTATTAGTTCATATTAATTATATAGAATAGTGGTTTTGGGGTTATTTTTAGTGGTTTTTGTTTTGACACAGTCATTTCATGCATGTGATATACTTTCGATCATTGCCCTACCACCTTCCTCCTGTCCCTGGGCCTGCTTCATCTTCTCTGATAGTCTCCCTTCTACTTTCAGGTCATCTCTGTTTTCCTAGATTCCTCATTTGAGAGGAACCATGTGGTATTTAACTTTCTCAGTTTGGCTTATTTCACATAACTTTATGGTCTCTAGCTCTATCCATTTTCATGCAAATGACATGATTTTATGTTTTATGACTCAATAGTAATATTTTATCACATAAATATC
Source organism: Heterocephalus glaber (assembly GCF_000247695.1). The sequence goes on from NW_004624794.1 coordinate 3,998,888, forward strand.
ACAGATTTTTGTTTCTTTGGAGGGGTTGGGGGGATTGAACCTAATGCCTTCACACTGAGCTACATCCCCAGCAATTTTTTGTTTTTTATTTTGAGAGAGTCTTGCTAAGTGGCCCAGGCTGAATTCAGACTTGTCATCCTCTTTCCCCAGTATCCCAGAGCGCTGGGATTGCAGGATTATATACCACATTTTTCTTTATCTATTCATTTGTTGATAGGCACCCAGGCTGCTGTCGTACCTTAGTGAATTAGAGTCAGGTGAGCATTCTATTTCAATATAACAGGGCAAGACTTTTAGGGACATTTTGAAAGCAGGAGTCTAGGTAAGTGATCCTGTTGGAAAATGGGATTTTTAAAAAAATTTGATACTGGTCCATTTCCAAGGCCACTGAGGAAGGAAGAATTGATCCTAAGGCATGAGGTACACTAGGAAAGAAAAATGAGGCTCCTAAAGCCCTCCACCCATCCCTAATGGCACCTAATATCATATAATCTAATGTCATCCCCTCAGATCATGAGTATTGATTTTTAACATTTGTAAAAATTAAATCTTAGTTTTATGGTGTCCAAAGACTATTTTTGAATTTCATCCAATGATCAGCCCACTTTATACAAATTGTGAAATTTTTAGGTTCTAGACACCTGCCTACATCTTCTCCATGTTCACAATAATGAGTGGCATAAATTTATAAGAACCATCAAATTCTATCCAGAGTCAGTGTATCTGAATGGCAATTGCTAAAGCAGAAATGTTTTCTCACACTCCAACATATGAGGTGCCGAATGGAGACAGCAGTTCTCTCTGTACTGAAAGCAAAAGTGCTGTGGTGATAATGGTGACATTATTAGTGGTACAGTAGGTCAGGAGACAGCACTTAAGAGAAGAAGTAAATTTATAGACCTCAGTTGCCAGCCTTAAATGTATCTTGAGATTATTTTCTCTGGTTTTGAAAAATTCTAGTATCAGTGCCCCAAATCTACCATTTCAAATTATAAAATGCCATTAACTTTTAGCAAAGCTTCATGCAGCCTTCATCCTATCTTTTCCCTACCTATGGGGCCTCCTGTCCTTACAGGAGGAATCATAGGAGAAGATGCTTTTCAATTTGATGAAATCCCATTTATTGATTTTTGGTATTATTTCTGAGCAACTGAAGTTCTGTTCAGAAAGTCCTTGCCTATGCCTGTGGCTTCAGGTGTTTCCCTATATTATCTCCCAGTAGTTTCAAAGTTCCTGTTTTACGTCTATGTCTTTATCCATTCGATTTGATTTGGTACAGAGTGTGAAATATGAGCTTAGTTGCATCCTTCTGCAGGTTGATAACCAATTTTACCAGCACCATTTGTTAGAGGCTATCTTTTCTCCAGCATATGTTTGCAAAAATTATGAGAAATGGAAAAAATGGAAACAAAGACTTTGTAAATAGGGAAGGGTGGAGGGGGTGAAGGGAGGGCTGGGAATGGGGAAAAAGTAAGAACCAAGATGCATCATGTAAAGGTACAATTCCCAATGAGAAATGTAAATGTGTTGCATACCTACAATGTACCAAGAAAAGAATTTTTAAAAAATCAGATGGCTGAATGTACACGAGATTGTTTATGTGTCTTCTGTTTATTCTATTGATCCACATGTCCATTTTTTGGCCAGTATCATGCTGGTCTTTTTATTAGATCTTCGTAGTATACCTTGACAGGCAGAACTGTGATGCGTCCCACTTTGCTCTTTTTGCTCAGGATTGCTTTGGCTGTTCTGGGTCTCCTCTGGTTCCACATACATTTTAGGATTGTTTTTTCTAGTTCTGTGAAGAATGTTGTGGGTATTTTAATCGGGATTGAATTAAATCTTATGTTGTTTTCAGTAATATGACCATTTTAGTATGAATTTTACTTATTCAGGAGCATGAGATTTCTTTCTAATTTCTGAGGGTTTCTTCAATCCCTTTCTTTAGAGTTCTACAGTTTTCCTTATAAAAGTCTTTAGAAATCCTGGTTAGAATGATTCATAGGTATTTAATATTTTTGAAGCTATCATGAATGGAATTATTTTCTTGATTTCTCTTTTAGTGGATTCATTATTGGTGTACAGGAACATTATTGACTTTTTGTGTTGATTTTGTATCCTGCTACTTTGATTTATTGAATTTTGTTTACAAGTATCTTATTGAGGATTTTTGCATCTATGTTCATCCAGGATATTGGCCTGTAGTTCTATTTTATATTTTTAATCTTTCTCCAATTTTGTTAGCAGGGTAATGATGGCTTCATGAAAAGACTTTGAAAGCATTTCTTCTCTTTAAATTGTATGGAAAATTCTTACAAATAGTGGTGTCATTCCTTATCTAAATTTCTGGTAAAAACTGAGTGGTAGGTCCATTCGATCCGGGGCTCTTTTTAGTTGGTAGATATTTTTATTACTGTATTGTTTCATAGCCTATACTTCTTGGTTTGATTTTGGTAAGTTATATGTGTCTAGAAATTTATTCATTTCTTATAAATTCTCCAATTTATTGGGATATAAATCTTCAAAATAGTTTCTTACAATCTTTTGGATTTCAGTGGCGTCTGTTGTAATTTCACATTTTAAAATTTTTAATTATACTGATAAGGTTCTACTGTCTCATAGTAAGTTAGGCTAAGAATTTATTAATCTTATTTATCCATTTGAAAACCAACTTCTATCCATTAATCCTTTGTATTTTATTAATCTCAGTTTCGATTTTCACTTTACTTTTTATAATTTCTTTCCATTAGTTTTGCATTCTTGTTTTTCTAGAATTTTGAGATGCATTAATAGCTTCTTTACTTGTGATCACACTGTTTCTCTAATGTAGACACTCACAGCTACAAACTTCCTTTTTAGCATTGCTTTCATCTGTGTCATGATTTTGAGATGCTGTATTCTCATTGTTGTTTGCTTCTAGGAATTTTTTAATTTCTTCCCTAATTTCTTCTATGATCCATTGATCATTCAAGGATATATTATTCAAGTTCCATGTGTTTGAATAGTTTTGTGGTTTTCTCTGTTAATTCCTAATTCCATCCATTATAATCTGATAGGATGTGAGAGATTATTTCATTTCTTTTGTATTTATTGAGACATACTTTATGGCCTAAGATATGATCTATTTTTGAGAAAGTTCCAGAGGCTACTGAAATAAGTGGATACTGTGCTGATATTGGGTATACCACTTTGTAGATATTTGATAAATCCATTAGTTTTGTGGTGTGATTTAGCTCTGATATTTCTTTGTTGTTGTTATTGTTGTTGTTTTGGTCTGTCTGGCCTGTCTACTTGTGAGAGTGGAGTATAAAAGTCCCCCTCTATGATTATATTTTATGTCAAGTTGGTTTTGGTTTATGTACTTGGGTGTGCCAATATTTAGTGTATATATATTTGCAATTGTTATCTTTTCTTGGTGAATTATTGCCTGTACCATAATTCTATGTTTTCATTACTTTTCATTGGAAGTTGTATATTTATTATCTCTTAGATTTTGACCTAGAAATAATAGCTTAACTTTTAACTACTAATCAAAATGTCAAGGAATATGCCCTGTGGCCTCTGGACACTGATGCATTAATCTAAATTTTAGACTCTTCAACTTTTAAAATAATTACCAATCACATTTCATTTAAACAGGTTATAAATGGGTAGCCCAATAAAAATTAAAAACTAAATACACTTCTAGGTGAGGTCTGGTGGATCAAAATAACCGACCTCCTCATGTCACCTTTTATAATTTTAGGACATTTTGTATTCTGAAATGTTGTGTCTCATCATCAAATACAGTAATATGGGATAATGCTCATTTTATCTCCTTTTCCTCCTCCTGGTCCACATACCTTGGTCAAGTAATTTTTAATAAATGTGTATTTCACCCCAAATGGGTGATCTTTTCTTGACTGCTTCCAGGATAAGAATGAAAAAGGTAGAAACTAGATGGATCTATTTCCAAAATTTAAATTTTTACCCTGGCCTTTCCTGAGGAAAATGTGACTTTCTTTTTCCAAATAGCAAACATAAACAAGCCTGGTTCTTTGTTTGTTTGTTTGGTTGGTTGGTTTTTTTTTTTTTGTACCAGGGATTGAACTCAGGACCTTGTGCTTGCAAGGCAGGCCAGGCAGAGTGAGCTAAATCCCCACCCCAAACAAGCCTGGTTTTTATCCTGAGTGTTAGCCCTGCCAACAGGGCTCCTGCCTTCTCTTCCTGACTTTTTATTTCTCCTTTCTTTTCTGCCCAACAGGGTTGGGGGAGACAGCAGGAGTGAATCAAACAGGATTCACAGGCTGATGATCTTGCACGTCCAGGTAATACTCTAGCCCTTCTTCCTGCCCACAGTGCAGACTCCCAGCCATCTCTTATCTATGTTCCAGTAAGTGGGTGAGAAAAGAAACTACTTTCATGAGTTTCAGTTGACCCTCAACTTCAGACATGTTGTATACGCCCATCCACACAACTTCCTGTCCACTTGCCATAAAGGAATTCCTGAAGGTCACAGATTTACTTTTCCCAGTTCCTCCTGATCTTAATACTTGAGACAAAATCCTGCTAGTTCTCTATCCCTGGACTCTTTCAGGAGAGAGAGAGATAAGTTGAGGTTCTTGAGTGATCATCAGAGAAGATCTCAGAAGTAATCCACTGCCTTCAGGTTGAAGGATATAGGATTTGTAAATGGATGTCATCTTCTATCTCACTTGAATCCCTTTGAGTATTACAAAGTTGAATTTTGTGCTTCCTGGACGTTTTGTTGCTCCCAACATTCAATTCAAAAATAAGACCCATTCCAGGCACTATAAATCTTGTTAACAGAGTTCAAAGAAGGTAGAGGAATCCTAAGAAATCATAAGAATTGAGCATCAGAGGATGACAGGATTGAACACTGAAAACTAAAACCAAGCACATCGTGCAAAAAATAGGTCTGAAAAAAAAAACAGGTCTGAGTCTACCAAAAAGAAATATAAAACATGGTGATGGCCTTTCCAAGAGGAAGACACTGGTCAGGTGGGTCATGTCACTCAAAAACTCATAGAAGATGAACTCAGACGAACTCCTTGAAAAGGAGATTAAATGATGTTAGGGAATTTTCAGTAGTCAGTGCTGTTATGTTTAATTTTAACTTGATTCTGAGCCCCAGCGACCCATTCAGTAGTTGTTCATATTCAGTTAAGTGAAGGCTGCGCTCTGATGGGGTTAAAAACATAATATGTGAAGTCAAAAGGTGGCCTTATGAGAGGCCCTGGAAGGCCAAAGGCCTAGGATGGTCATTACTTTGAGGCTACCCCTTTCTGACTCTTAGAATTTTCATACATATGCTGGAGTTAGGAGGCTGTTAAGAAAAGGAAATGAGATGCAGTAGAAAAACATGCAGTTTTGCACTAAGCATGAACCACACAGTTTTAGAATCATCTGATATTGTCACCATGTTAATAAATATACACAGTGTAGTCAGTCACACAAATAGTGTGCTTGATCATGCATGCGATGCATCCAATATGTAGAGGCTATAAAATTCATTCTTATTTAAAAATAATTTTTTATATGTAGAACATTTGTAACTAAACACAGTGGGTTTGTCTCTCTGAGTGCAAAGCCAATTATCTCAACCAGGAAATAAAAGAGTGAAGGTTCATTACATGCAAAAATAAGGAGAACACTGGGGACAGTTCCCAAAACTGTGTGTTTCTTTGAGAGAAGAACATGAGGCAAGGGAATTGTATAGGGGAACTTATGCATATTCATAGCATTATAAGGAGATGATAATGAGCAAAGAAGAATGAGTCAGTGATTTTGGCTGACTTATTGTGGTTTTGTCTGGAGTGCCTTAACTGAAACAAATAAAGCAACTTAAAGAAATAGTAGCAGCAGTTTAAAGAGGTACCCGTTTCCTTCCCCATAAGCATAGGAGTTTGCCCCTAAAAGTTTCTGCTTAGAAGCTAACAAATGAGAAAAAACATCACCTTGGAAATATCTTTTCCCAGGTGTGTTGTGTTGACTCACCTGCACATCCAATGGAAAGAATATCGAAGTAAAGGAAAGAACATGCTGCAAGCATCCCATCCACAAAAGGTGGGGGTTTGGGTATTGTTTTCTAATAAAGTACATTTAGTAGTATGGTCAAGATCAGAAAGACGTTTGATCCTTGATTATATAATACATCATGTTTCTGTATGATTCCCTTCATGAAATATTTTCACTTCTTTATCTCAATGTTTTCTTTGCTATCTTTCATCTTTCTGGCTGGAATTTCTCTCATTAACTTAAAAACGTACCTTATCACCATTATCTCACATTTTAGCAAATATTTCCATATAGTCAATACTCATTGTTAAGCTAACAATACTCATTGTTTTGTTGTTATGTTTTATTTTATTTGTCCTTCTGCAGAAACATCTTTTATGTTCCAAGTCTCATTTGTTATCAACCAGTAGATAGGCAGTGTGCTCATTTTATTTACTCTTAAAATCTGCTCCTTTCTGAAGTTGGCTGTGGCTGCAAAGGATTCCATTTCTGTAATAGAGATGACTCAGGGGATCTTTTCCCTGCTTTGGAAGTAGTTAGCTCAAATTTTAGTCTGGTCCTCCTGCCCAGCCTCATCTAAGATAATGCCCTACACTTTCTCTCCATTTAGCACTACCTTCTATAGCTGTCTTCTCAGCAGGCTCACAGTCCACCTCAAACTCATCATACATGAACTGCCGAGTCAAAGAAGACTTGCCCACCCTATTGTGCCCACCATGATGACTTTGCTCCAGGCCAGACAATTCTAACCCTTAGGCTTTTTGTGGCTGTCTTGTGTCACTGAGTTTTCACCAGAGGATTAAGAAGACATGGCACTGCTGGCCGGTTCACTGCCCCGTGTGTTTCCAAAGCCACAGCTGAGAAAATCCACTTAAAGGAAGAAATTTTGGGCTCATGCTTTCAGAGATTTGAGTTGGCTCTGGAGAGACAGCACATCACTGTGAAAGTGCATATTGGTGAACAACTGCTCACCTCGTGGCAGCCAGAACGCAAAGGGAACACAAAGGATTGTGACAAAATAAACACCTGAAGCCGTGCCGCCAGTATCTATTCCTTCCAACTATGCTCCATTTCCTAAAGTTCCACCACCTGACAATAGCCCATATAAGTATGAATCCAGTCTGGAAAATCTGGTCAGAGCCCTTGTGACACAATCACCAGCCGAAGACCCCAGCTCCCAGCAGTGTTGCTCCAACACATGACATTTGAGGGTACGATTCAGATCCAAACCATGAGAGTTTTCACAGGGAGACCTCCCATAGCGAATTCTTGTCATGTCATGAGAAAGCAGTGATTAATAACAGCAAAGGTTCGAAAGTAGATCTGTCAGATCCTGTTTCACACTCATAGAGGGGTCTTTACACAAATTTTCATTACGAAGTTATTTAAAATTCAGTAATTCACTCACCAAATATAGCTTGTTTTTGTAGATTACTGTTAAAATCAAATTAATTGAATTTAATTCTGTTAAAATTTTAACTGGGGCCAGGCATTTAGCTCAGTGGTTTCGCCGCCGGCTGCGCAACTGCAAGGACCTGAGTTCGATCCCCTGTACCAAAGAAAAACAAAATTTTAACTCAATTTTCTTATAAAAGTAAAATTCATTTGACATTGTGGTATTTAAATTCAATTGAAATTTACATAATTTATCTTTTAATTTTTTATTAGTACATGCTTGTGATATATAATGAATACGTTTGTCATGGATAATTGGTACATATACACATCACATCTTAATCTCTTTTACTTTTCCTTCCTCCTCCCTCCTTCTCCTTTCCTTCCATCCCTATATCCCCTTCTCATCTGCAAAAGTTCTGCCTCTCTGTTTCCTATCATCTCTTTTATTTTTTATTTTAAATTACTTACACTTTGGGTTTCTCATATAAGAGAAACCATGCAATATTCAACTTGTATCTGATGTATTTCACTTAGCATTATGGATTTTGGATCATTAGCAAGGTGAATTTTCCTATTCATGACTCAAATTTATCCTTTTTATGCCTGAGTAATACTCCATTGTGTATACACACCAAATTTCATTTATCTATTCATGGGTTGATGGACAGATAGACCATATCCAAGAATTATCTAGAAACATGGTGTTATAGAATTAGGTATAAACATGGGTCTGCATGTATGACTGTAATATGTTTTTAACTCTTTGGTAAAGATCCTCAGAAGGGCTGTATCTAGGTAAAATGGAATTTCTATTTTTAGTTTTTTGAGGAATTTTCATACTGATTTCCACAGTGGTTGTACTAGTTTATATTCCCACCAACAGTGTAGAAGAGGTTCTTTTTCCCCACAACCATCCCAGCATTTGCAGTATTTTCAGTTTGTGATGATAGCCATTCTTTGTGGAGTAAGATGGAATCTCAGTGTTTTTTTAATTTGCACTTCTCCAGTAGCCAAAGATGCTAAACATTTTTTCATTTACTGGTCATTTGTATTTATTGGTCATTCTTCTTCTGAGAAGTGTCTGTACATTTTAATAGTCCATTTTTTTTTGACTGGATCGTTTATTTTGAGAGGTCTAATTTCTTTTCTTTCTTTTTATTTTTTTGAGACAGAGTCTTGCTATGTAGTTTAGGCAGGCCTTGAGCTCACTGTGTAGCTCAGGCTGGCCTCAAAGTTGCACTTGTCTCCAGAATGCTGAGATTACAGGTGTGCCATCCAGCTTTTAGTTCTTTATGTAGTCTAGATATTAGTCCTCAGTCCAAGGAGTAGCTGGCAAAACATTTTTCTATTGTGTAGGTTGTCTCTTCACTCTGTTGGTTTTTTCCTTTGTTGTGCAGAAGCATTTTAATATATTTAAATTTGTCCCTATTTGTTGAGTCTTGGTGTTATTTCTTGTGCAATTGGAATTCTATTCAAAGAGTTCTTGCCTATGCCTATGTCTTCAAGAGTTTTACCTATATTATCTTTCAGCAGATTCAGTATTTGTGTGGGGATTTTTGGTACTGAGGATCAAACTTGGGACCTTGTGCTTGCAAGGCAGGTGGCGGAACCACTGAGCTAAATCCCTGGCCCAATATTTATATTTTAATATTTAGGATTTTGACTCATTTTTATTTTTATTTTAGTACAAGGTGAGAGATATGGTTCTAGGTTCATTTTTCTGCATGTAGATAACCAATTTCTCCAGCAACATTTGTTAAAGAGTCATTTTTCCAGCATATGCTTTTGGCCCATTTGTCAAAGATCAGATGGCTAAATGTGCCTGGAGTTGTTTTTATAACCTCTGTTCTGTTCCCTTGATCCACTGAACTGCATGTCTGTTTTTGTGCCAGTATCATGCTGTTTTTATCATTGTAATTTTGTAATATAGCTTGAAATCTACATTTGTGATGCCTCTTGCTTTGCTCTTATTGCCAAGGATTGTTTTTGCTATTCTGCATCTCTTCAGCTTCTATATAAATTTTAGAGTTTTTTTCTAGTACTGTGAGGAATGCTATTAGTATTTTGATTGCAATAGGCAATATGGCTATTTTTTTTTTTTTTTTTTTGGTACCGGGGATCAAACTCGTGTCCTTGCACTTGTGAGGCAGGCAGTGGAACCACTGAGCTAAATCCCCAGCCCAGCAATATGGCTATTTTGATGATATTGGTTCTGCATATTCAGGAACAGAGGGTATCATTCCATTTTTTTATGTTCTCTTCAATCTCCTTTTCAGATTACTATAGTTTTTTACTTCCTTGTTTAGTTTAATGCGTAAGGATTTAATTTTTTGAATCTACTGTGAAAAGAATTGCTTTCCTAATTCCTTTCTCAGTTGGTTGATTGTTAGTGTACAGGAATGTATTGAGTTTTGTGTGTTTATTTACTTTGTATTCTTGTACTTTGCTAAATTTGTTTATTAGGCGTAAGAGTCTTTCTGTGGAGTTTTCTTTATGGGGAAGGTATACTGTGGAGAAGATCATGTCATCTGTGAATAAGGGTAGTTTGACTTCTTCATTTCCTGTATGTATCGCTTTTATTTCTTTTTCTTCCCAGATAACTATGACTACATTTTTGATTACTATATTTAATGGGAGTGGTGAAAGTGGACACCCTTGTAGTGTTCTTGCTAGTAGAGAAAAAGCTTTAAGTTTTTCCCCATTTAGTGTGATGTTGACAGTGGATTTGTCGTAAACATCTTGTCAGTTTGAGATTTGTTCCTTCCATACATATTTTCATTAGAATTTTATCATGAATGGATGTTGCATCTTGTCAATGACTTTTTCTCCATCTATTTAGATGATTATGTGATTTTTGTCCTTGCTTCTGTTTATGACGTATTGGACTTGTTGCTTTGTGTATATTGAGACAAGGTTATGTATACTGAACCTTGCATCCCCGGCATGAAGCCAACTCAGTCATGCTGTATGATCTTTTTAATGGTTTGTTGCATTCAGTTTGCCAGTATCTTGTTAAGGACTTTTGCATCCCTGTTTATGAAGGAGATTGGATTGGGTTTCTTCCTTTTCTCTTTCTTTCTTTTTTTCTCTCTCTTTTCCCTTCCTTCCTTCCTTCCTTCCTTCTTTTCCTTCCTTCCTTTTTTCTTGTCCTTATCAGGTTTTGACAACAAGGTCACATTAGCTTGCAAGAATGAGTTTGGCAGCAGTCTTTCCCTTTCAATTTCATTGGAGGTTTTTGGGGTTTTTTTGGTACTGGGGATCGAACTTGGGTCCTTGTGCTTGCGCAGCAGGCGGCGAGACCACTGAGCTAAATCCCCGGCCCCCTCATTGGAGGTTTTAAGGAGTAATGGTGTTTGATTGTCCCTGAAGTTGTGGTATAATTCTTCAGTTGGTTTTTCTTTATTGGTAGAATTTTTATTACTGCCTCTATTTCAGTGCCTATTATGAGTCTATTTGGAGTTTTTATATCTTCTTGCTTTAATTTTGGTAATTCATACATGTCTAGAAATTTATCCATTTCTTCTAGGTTCTTCAGTTTACAGGAATATAAATTTTTGTAGTAGTTTCATATAATCCTGTGGATTTCAGCACTGTTAATTGTAACTTGTCCTTTTTATTTCTAATTGCCTTGATATGGATTTTTCTTTCATTTCTTGGTAACATTGGCTAAGGGTTTATTAATCTTGGTTATCTTTTTAAAGAATCAACTCTGATTCATTGATCCTTTGTACTTTTTTTTGTCTCAGTTGTATTAATTTCCACTCTAATCTTTGTAATTTCCTTTCATCTACTAATTTCAGATTTTAACTGCTATTATTTTTCTAAGATCTTGAGATGCAGCAGTAGGTTATTCGGGATTGCTCAGTTTTTTACTACTTTTATGCTGCAGATTGAAGATCAGTTAGGATAGAAAATCTCTGTCACTGCTGTGGAGATCTTTGTAGTTAGAGACTGTTTCCCTGTGATGTGTCTTTGTGCTTGGTTATGTTTTGGAATTTATATCCCTCTTCACCTTACTTAGCATATAATTTGATAGCCTTCTTAGTAGCTACAGTTCTTGAGTCTTGATCCCCACCACCACATAGAGAGGAGAGAATGAGCCACAGTAATATTGATAACACAAAGACAAACTAGATATTAACATTCAGTGAAAGTCAATGAACAGCAACAAATATGCCATGACTGGCAATAGCAAAGAAATCAGCAATACTAATAGAATCCAAGATAAATTGGATATTGACATACCATAAACATCAATAAGAGCTACAACTATTCCACACTTAACTATAAAAAAAGAGATCCACATTAGTTATATAAACACAAAGACAAACCAAATATTGACATGTAATAAATATATACTAAATACAACTACTATAACATTACTAATAATAGAAAAGAATTCAGCAATAATAGCATATAGTCAACCAAATGTCAAAAAATTAATGAAGCATAATACTAGTAATAATAAAATGGAGAGGATGCTGAAAGGAAAACAAAAAAAATGAAATTTGTAAAAGAAAGAAAAGAAAAATGAGGAGGAAGAGGAAAAAGTGAGACAAAGAATAAAAGAAAGTTAATTGAATTAAGTAAAAGTAATAGAAAAAGCAAACAAGAAAAAAAAAAGCCAAAAAGAAAAAGACTAAGCACAGCAAAAGGAAGGAGAAAGAAAAAAAGAAGAAAAAGTTTGCAAAACAAAGAAAAAGAAAAAATAAATCCAAAAAATTTCTTTCTATAATTGGGTGAGTGGATTCTTTCCAGGGCACATAGGCTTGGAACCCATCTATGGCGAACGGATAGTGCATCTCAACCAGTGCTTATTTTATCTCCACACCCGCTTCTTTTGTATGTGTGTGTGCTGAGTCCTGCCCTGCCTTTCCTGCTGGGTGGGGTATCTGCCTTAGGGCTGTATTCACTCCAGCAGCTAATCACCACCTAGCTTTTTTTTTTGGCATCCTCCATATTTATATATTTATATTAATATTATATTGTACTACTGTGCATTACATAACAAAAAATGAAATCCTAAGATAATATAAAAATGAACAACTTTCTCGCAGATAATCGGCTAACATCTCAAAATGACATATATTCAGGGTAACACTGAATGACAGTGTTAAATTTAAATTTCAAATCATCATATCTGCTCTTCAGCCATGCAGAAAGTACTGATGCATGCTACAAGCCCTGAAAATAGTATGCTAAAAGCAAGAGGCCAGACACAAAAGGCCGCATATTACCTGACTCCATTTACAGGAAACACACAACCGGAAAAATCCATAGAGACAGGAAGTAGACTGGTGGCCCTCAGTAGCAGGAGGAATGGAGGGAGACACCTCTGGGTGCCAGAGGTGTGGGGTTTCTTTTTGGGGTGATAAAAATGTTCTGAAAATAAACACAAGTAATGGGTGCATGTCGTGAGCATACTGAAAAGCACTGGATCACATACTTTTCGAAAGAGTGAATGTTACAGTCTTTTAGTTACATCTCAATTTTTCTTTTTTTTAAAAAAAAGTATCAATAAATAAGCTAAGGGAAATACATCACATCTCCTTGGCCCATTATGGTTTCATCTCACAATGCACTGGCCATTCCCTTGCTGTTTGCTTGGCCTTATATTAATAATCTGGAGTTTTCCCTGCCAGAATCTTTTAAAGCCACCTGCTGTCTTTATGATGTTAGTTTAGTTAAGTAACATCCTTAAAGCCAGTCACGTGGACACTCATAAACCACAGTCTGCCTTTCAGCACACTGCAAATCAATCATGGTAGAACTGGGCTCCTTCCGCAGCAGGCTCCGAGAACCGGCCTGGGGCACGCCTACCTGTTCCCCGAGGGCTGGTCCCCTGCTCATCCTCCACACTCTCAGTAAGATGGAAACTGCACGAATTTTGGAAATGAAAACATGGAGAGATCCTCCAGACTCTTCCAGTCCCCCAGGGGTGACCCTGCAGACTCTGCCATGGGTCACGGGCCGTTCTGCACCCTGGAATCACCCGGTTCACCCTTGAAAGCTTCAGGTCTGGGCGCAACTCCCCAGGGCTTCTGACTCTGGCCGAGACCTGACCCTGTGCAGCAGATGCCATGCTTTAGGAAAGAGTGCTGCAAATCACTGGCCGGTGAAAGGTCGGGGAGCGGGGAAAGGCACAGGGCACACTCTAAGACGAGCTGGCTCTGATGGTTCCACTCTAAACGCGCTAGAAAAAAAATCTCTGAACTGTGTACTTATCAGGGCTAGGGTTTTATTTAATTAATTTATTTATTTATTTTTGCTTAAATTCTTTTATTGGTACATTTTAGGTATACAGTACATTTACATTTATCATTGGGTGCTTGTACCTGTACATGAGTATCTTGGTTCTTATTTTTTCCCCATTTCCTGTGCCCCCTTCACCCCCTCCACATTTTGTTTCCATTTTTTCCTTTTCTCATAATTTTTCCTTTCCCTTCTTTCCTTTCCCCATCCCCTGCCACTTTCCCTACACTTTTGGACCTTTTCCTGTTTCAATTATCAATTATTCGTTTTAATCGTTTTAATCCTTATTTACACTTTCAGTTTCTCACACTAGAGAATCTATTCGGTATTTACACATGTGTGTCCTATTTATTGCACTGAAGAGTATGGCCTCAACGTGCATCCGTTTAGCTATACATTTCTCTAGTTTGTCATTCTTTATGGCTGAGTAGTACTCCATTTTATTAAAAAAAAAAACCCACATCTTCTTTATCCAGTTTCCAGTTGATGAGCACTTGGACTGTTTCCAAGCTTTAGCTATTACAAACTGTCCCGCTATAAACATGGGTGCACATGTATCGCTGTGGTATGATTCTTTTAATTCTTTTGGGAAGATACCCAGCAGGGGAATAGCTGGGTCAAATGGGACCTCTAGTCCTAGTTCTTTGAGGTATCTCCATACTGATTTCCACAGTGGTTGCCCCAGTCTGCACTCCCACCAACAATGGAGAAGGCTTCCTTTCTCCCCACACCCCTGCCAGCATTTGTTATTGGTTGATTTTTTGATAGCATAGCAGCCATTCTTTCTGGGGTGAGGTGGAATCTCAGTGTTGTTTTCACCTGCATCTCTTGAATGACCAGTGAGGTTGAACATTTTTTTGTATGTTTATTTGCTGCTTTTACTTCTTTGTCTGAGAAATGTCTGTTCATTTCAGATAGGGCTAGGGTTTTTTAAAGCTATTAAAAACTATGAAAAAGTCCTCATATGTCTCATCGCAGGAGCAGCCATGTGCTCCCCAAAGGACCTGTAGATGTCCAGGGAGGAAGACGCACATGGCCTCACGCAGACCTCGCCCACAACCTTGAACCTCACTGCCTGCGACCCAAGACCAAGGCGACCTCCATTTATGAGCTTCCGCCAGGAAGGAGAGTGAGACAGAGTTCATGACAAGACGTGTCATTTTCTGACTTTTAACACTTTACACAGTGTTAACTGTGCGCAACTGAAAATGAACCATAAACACTGAAATAATAGACAAATTCCCCGAGACACAGTGGCTTCTGTAAATATCACAAGCTCTTAAAAATCCCACCAACACAGGCCAGGGCACCTCTCTGCCAGACACCCCATGTGGGAAGCTGTCTGGCATAATCCCAGGGGAGGCCTGCCGTCCGTCAGACGGAGAGGGCTTGTCCATCACAGTCAGACACAGGCCCCACAGAGGAGCAAGGATGGGGCCAGGGCTGCTGGCTGGGAAGAAGGGGCTTCTCCAAGACAGAAAGGTGCTGTCTCGCTGCCCTGAACTCGGGATCTGGAAGGGGACACAGCTCACACCTCTGAGCCCACAGGGCAAGCAGGGAAGAGAAGGGAACCAGTGCAGGTGATCAGGCACAGGAGAGGGTCGGCTTCACCGAGCAGGGAGAGGGCGTGAAGACAAATGGCTGGACTGGTGATCTGGTGGCAGCAGGCACTGCTCTCCACCTAGGTTTACAGCCTGTGGTCTTGTGAGGTGACCCCTTTGCTCCAGAGGCCCCTCTGTCTCTACATCCCAGGATAGGACAACTGTCCAAGCTGAGGTGTATTCGTCACATTGGCAGACCAGGAAAGCAAATAGACCACTGAGCTCTGTGTTGGACATAGGCAGCAAAGGAGGAGCGTCTGGAGCAGTCTGCTGGACTTAATAACAGCAATTTCGACCCAGACCCCTCAGAAATCCACATACAACTGGCCCAGCTTTTCTCCACAGAAGATAGGACCACTGTATCCTTCCTGGCCTGACCTCAGCACTCCTTAAACTTGCGAGGCGTCTATGCCTAGTCTGCCTCTGCTCTATGACTGTCTCTTGTGGTCTGTCCCCATCTCTTAGCCAGTAATCATGGTAGGGTGACCCCAGAAACCCTGAAGTGTAGTTGTTCTGTAACTTCTGATTCCTGAAGTAGCTCAGTCTTAAATAATTAACCCCTCCCCAAAATGGCTCCTGATTTATTACTCTGAAATGTGGCTGCTGTAATGGATTTCTCCTCCAACTCTAGCCTGCCATGTGAAAGGAGTCACTTTCAGAGTAAGATTTCACACCCTATTCAGTTTACAATAACAATGTGCTTTTCTTGCTTGGGGCTAGTGCTACCAGTCTGTTGTTTCTCCCTTGATCTGCCAACAGTTTCTGGTTTATCTTGTGTTTGTGGAGATGAGTCTGGCTCCTCAGGAGCCATAGTTGGTGTTCAGATTGCTTTGGGGTTGAGGAAGCATTGTCTTCAGTTTTTACATGATTTCTAGTTTTCTTTTTAGCTCTTTCTTGATTTCTGGAGCTCTTCTTCCTTTTCTCTTTGAAAAGTTGTTGTTTTCCTGGTGTTTGGATTCCAGGTCCTGATATGCTTCCAGCCTTTACTCTGTCATCTTCTTATCAGAAATTTGTGAAATTTTGACACATCAAAAATTTTGTTACCACCCAATATTATTTGAGACTCCATTTTATATATAGATAACACAGCTTGGGAAACACTGATTCACCAGATACACTTCCCCCCATCTTTTCTACTCTCTCAGTGTTGAGTCAACTAAGTCAAATGAGAATAAAGCTCATTTCCTAATATAGAAGTCTCTTTACTGGGAAAGCCCTTCAGAGGAGAACTGTACCTTAGTGAGACATGGCCTAAATCCCATTCAGTTAAGGTTGTGAGTTCTCACTTCTCAGCCAGTAGGGTTGAGATACCAATTTTTAACATGGAAATTCACTATTTGACTTAGTTACTTTTCTTGTTGCTGAAACAAAATTACCGACATCCATAAGTTAAAGGAAGAAAGGTTTATTTAGCTCACAATTTGTTAATGTTTCAGTCCATAGGTGGCTGGCACCAAGGCAGGGTGGCTTGGCAGAGGGGCATTTCAGAGGAGAAACAGTTCATGGCATGGCAGGGAAGGCAACTGGCAGCAAGCAGCAAGAAATAACAGCAGGACCAGACCACATCTCCCTTTTATCCCTTTCAGACTACCTGCTTTTTGGGTGGTGACACCTACACCCAGGGTTGACCTTCCCATTATCCATACCCAGAACTATGCTAAATCCATCAGTGGACTGATTTAGTAATCACACATCCTTAATTCCAGTATCGTGCCCTCAATCCCAGGATCACACCTTTAATGTACACTCACACACTTAAGATCTACCACCTCCAAAAAACCCCACCTATGACTGGATGAAGCGTTGGGGGGACTTCTAGAAACAAGTCGTAATACCACCCTTTATCCTGTTTAATCAAGACAGTTCTGAAGGCGTATTATTAAAGAGGCCTAGACAGTGGAAGTGAAGGGACACTGTAGACCTTAGTGGGATGCAGATGAGGTCTATAATGAAGATTAGATATCAGTTCCCAGGATCTGTGTGTTTTCTTTTGTTCCTGTTTGGGCACTCAGTCATTTTTAGTGGCAAGGAGGCTAGTGAATCTGTATAGCTCCCAGATTTTATCTCTGATTCTCTTTGGAGTATCAGGACTGAAAGAAGCTAAGTCTCACTATTTTGGGGAAATTCTGGAAAGTCTGGTTTAGATACCTGAAAAGACACTCTTTTCTGGTGCCTGAATTTTCAGTTTGAAGTCCTAGGCTCATACATATTTAGCAGGCAGAGAATAGGGTTTGCATTTACATCAGGACATCTTGTGCCAGACGTGCTAGTGGCCCAGGACAATGCCTTGGTGTCAAGTTAATCAGAAAAGCAAACAGCAGGTCTGTTGGCTATCAGGTTGGCAACAAGTGTAGTATCCTAGCCAAAGAGTTTGGATTCAGAATGGGATAAACCAGTACATTTATCTTCTATCCTTTAAATAGTCCTTTGATAAGAGGGAGCTCAGTGTATCTGTTCAGGTGGGTTGTGTTAGACAGATTTTATCTTAGGTTTATTGACAGCTGACTGACTTATGAGAATAGATGCAGGAGGATATGTTCTTGCATGTATAGAAGGGCATCAGGCTTCTAGGATGATGTGGGAGATAAGACATTCCAAAAATATATTAAGCTAAGCGTGGTAGTAAACACTTATAATCCCAGGAAGGTCACATGGTTGAGGCCAGCCTGAGAAATTTAAGTGAGATCTTTCTTAAAATAAAAAAATAAAAATGTTGGGGATATAGCACAGTGGTAGAACAACTTGACCCTAACTCTCTTTCTCTCTCAATCCTGATTTATATATTTTCAATCCCCTTTTCAATGAAGAATAATTACACAATTTAAAACCACACCGAATCCATGAAAATATTTTATAGACAAAATGAAAATGATGATTTCATACTTTGGTGTCCAGCAAATTACAAAATAATTGTTTTTTGTGTGTGACTATCATTTTGAAAAATGATGATTCCTAATACTGTCCATTTACAATCAGTAGAAACATAGAAATTTGTTCATGCTTGTGAATAGTATAAATGATCAGAGACTCACGATATATGTGGGTTGGCAACAGGCATGGCAATCAGCCCAGATCCTGGTACCCAGAGGATGCTCCACTTCCTTTTTGGAAAAGCTTGGATGACTCCCTGTGTGCTGTGTTGAAGGCAGTTTATCAAGCTATAGCCTAGGTACAGGCCCAGCAAGTACATTCCCTGCAATCCTGGGAGAAGCTATTTGAACTTGCCCAGTTCTGAGGGCCTGTGTGCCTCATAGTATGATCTTCTAAATCAAGACCACCCAGGCAGCCTTGTGTCTTCCCTGCTGAGGGCTGGTTTGTCATAGCTGCTTTTGTCTACTCTCTAGTATCTATCCTTGAATGAGGCATTATCTCTCAAATGAGGCAATGGGCCCACCCTAATCTACAAGGATGATTTTAAACACAATGCTAATAAATTGCAGAATGTGAGGTGGTCTTAGGAGAGGAATTTGAAGTATATACTCAAATGTTACATGCTAAATTTAATGTAGACATTTGATATCTTTTGTATGTCTGTGCATAGTCATGAATTTCTTCATGATCAGGAATGGATTAAGGTATAATACTCATGTGTTTGACAAAGAATGAATCTGCAGAAAGAGAGCTGATGTTTGAAGACCATGGGTGAATGAATTCTCGGGTCTTCCAGATGTTTGTAAATAGATGATGGCCAGGCATTTTTTTGGATGCTTGACCCGAAGAGGTGATATGTGACCTTCAGAGGGAGGTGGAGGAAAATGCTTTGCACAAACCCATCGTGCATCATATTGGCTGGTCGACACAATCAGGATAACAAATCAGGTACTTTCAAAAGACATTGTGGATAAAGCTGGAAGTCTGGAGGCCTTTGACTATCTTTCCCAGTGTCCCAATATCAGTAATATTGATACATCTAATCCAGCATGTGACTATTTTTATGCTAATACTTATATCAGGTATGTGCCTACCATAGTCTTATTTTGCCACCAGAAACATGGTTGTATATATAAATAGCAAGTACATATAGACATGGATGCAGATATAAATATAGATTAAAAATGGACTTTGTAAAAGCTGAAGGTTAGCAATTTTGAATTTGCAACCTTAGTATTTACAGAAACTGAACACTAGGTGGCAGCCAGTTACCTTCACATTGGAAACGGATTCAATTTTTGTCTTCTCTTTTTCTTATATGGGAAATTTAAGTGTTTCTATCCTTATATAATGTTTAGTCATCAACTATTCTGACAAAATGAACTAGGGCTGGGCTCATCAACCATATTGAGTTTGCATACAACTTCATTTTGTTTTATTTGTGGTGCTCAGGGCAGAATCCAGGTCTTGAGTTATACTAGACAACCACTCCACACTGAGCCACATGCCCTCCCCCTTACATGCAATTTTCAAAAAGTAGATTTATCATGCAGCTCCTTAAACTTTTATTCTCTTGGTCTCCACAGAACTGTTCAGTAATGAAGAGTAATAAATGAGTAAATGAACCTTCACTTGGCTCCAAAAACAGGCCAATCCCTAATCCCATTATTGATTATAATTACCTTGCCTAAAATCACAACTCTGCATTCAAAATCTGAGGGAAAAAGTGCATCATTGTCATTTACATTTTTTATTTTATTGTTTTTACAGACTCACCAAGGTGAATCTTTATTTTAAAAGGGCCTAGGCTGCAGCGCAGTCGGGGCAGGCCACATGAGGGAACCCCCCTAGAATAAAACCTGGGAGGTGCTACTGACATAGCAGCTCCAAGGCCCATTTCAGTGAGGGTGAGGGCTGAAACTGAGGCATCCTCTTCTGCAAGGCTTGCTGGGAATGTTTGGTATACAAATAAGGGGTACAGATCTATCCATTCCGGATCATAACCATTCCGGCGCATGCTTCCTTCTCATAAATGGAACAGTATCTTCTGAAGTGACTGGGGTGGGGTAGGGTCACCATGCTGCCTGACTGTCTGCACACATGTTGGAGTGGAGAATGGCAGCTTGACAGCCAGGGAAGACACTGACGCAAACTGTTCCAGTCCATTATGGTGCAAAGGGGTGCCAAAGGAAGCAAGGGGAGGGGCAGACAGCCCTGACAGGATAATATGCTTAGTCTTGATATCAATTATCAGTCCTATATCTAGGGTAATATTATTGTGTACCTCAGAGATGGTCAGATTTCCTCTTTGACCCTTACTGAGTGTGAACTCTCATCAGGCCTTTAACTGTGGCCATTTTGTTTTTGTTATTCACAGACGACCATGGCATGGCTTTGAGTCTTTGAAAACATAAGAAATCAACTACAATACAAATTCTTTCTACTTCAGAGAAATTTATGAAAATTACTGGAACATACAAATTTCAGAACATATGTTTCTGATTAACTTTATGTTTCTAACCATTGTGCTGGGTAAATATTTCCAAACTGCAAGAGATACTAGATTCCTAAAACTTCATCCAGTAGAGCCAGAATTAACCCCATGTAAGTGAACTGATAAAGGGTTATTAATTTGGGGTATAATTTTTAAAATTTTTATTGGTACATTTTGGGTATACAATATAATGACATTCATCATTGGAAATTTGTACCTTTTCATAATCTCTCTTGGTTCTTATTTTTCCCCCTTCCCCTGCCCTCCCTTCAACCCCTCCATCCCTCCCTATTTACAAAGACTTTGTTTCCATTTTTTCATTTTCTCATATTAATTCCATTCCCTTCTTTCCTTTCCCCTACTCCTCCCACTTCCCCTTCCCCTTTGCCCCTTTTCTTCCTATTTCACCTTATCTATTATACCTTTTAGTCCTTATTTACACTTTCAGTTTCTCACACCAGAGAAACTATTCGGTATTTACATGTGTGTCCTGTTTATTTTACTTAAGAGTATCACCTCCACTCCACGTGCATCTGTTTAGCTATAAATGTCTCTAATTTCTCATTCTTTAAGGCTGAGTAGTACTCCATTTTATAAAAGTTGCTCATCAACTGGATGGAGAAATGTGGGTTTTTTATAAAATGGTATAAATTTTTTTTTAAAAATTTGCTGATTCTTCTGCTTGGCTTGCAAGATTTAAGAAAAAATTTCTTTTGGGTTACCTACACTTTATAGCAATTCAAGGCATTTCTGACTCCAGCATCCCTGAGGTGAGTAGTGAAAACCCGAGATGCTAAGGCTCTCTTTCCCCTTAGGCTACTGAGACTCCTTCCTTACTCCCACTGCCGTGTGATGCTCCATGCCTGGGTGGTGGTGGTGGAGTCTAGTGAGAGACGCTGGTGCAGGGGCAACCACATCCATGTTGTTGCAGCGAAAGAGGAGCAGGTCAAAGCGGATGAGGCTGGCAGTGGGGATACAGGCACCCTCTCCTATGGCCAGAGTGGGTGGCAGTACCTTCCTCTTCATCCTGGTGGTGATTACTATAATGCTCTGTTGGCTGAAGAGTCCCTTGAGAAGGGCTTGTGCTCCCCTACCATGTAGAAGGTCCTCTACTTCACATTAAAGCAATATGTCGCAGGAAATAGATAGCAAATTCTAATCCACACATAGAACAGGGCAAGAAGCCTGAAGATGACACACTTCTTCCTCATGTGTAAGGGAGCAGAGCAAGCCTGGAGGGCTTCCTGGAGGTCTGAGTGATGCTGGGCCTTGAGAGCTGGGCCAGACTGGGGCAGGTGAGTATCATATAGCCATAGTAGAAGTGAGCATAGAGGAGTAGGGGCCTGATTACTTGGGTTATTTGGCAGTTCACACCTCCATTCTCCCTCTCCTCCTCCCAGATTAGCTGCTCCCTCTCACTAATGCTGCCCCCCATCTTCACCCAGCATAATGACTGTCTTGGAGGATGGGTAGGGAGCATTGGTGATAGAACAAGGACAGCAGTCACATTCCCCACAGCCTCCAGAGCCCTGGTGCCCTTGGGCAGCAGTCTCTGTGACCCCTCACTATGGCCAGCAGCACAGCCCTGGCCTGTTTCCTTGGTGACTACTGGTACCTCAACACAACCCACTGGTGGTGACTCTCCTGGGGGATGAGGGTTGGTGCTAAGGGAATGGGGTTGTTTGTCCCCCAAAGCTGGTTCATCCATTTCAAATCTGGAAGATATTCACGCTAGAAGACTCACCATACTCCAGTACCTTTCCAAGTGCAAAAGACACCACAAGGCGAAGCTGGTCATGTGCACACAAGACCTGTGCAAGTCCTTTACCTACTAGTACACTAATTGCTGAGGGTGTGCGTTCTCCCAGGCTGAGAGCCAAGCTTCTGATCCCATAGTAGCTCCAGCTCCTGGAGTGAGTGGTGAGTGAGCCATTAGCTGGCATCCTTACAGACCCTTCCTGTATAAGGTGGGGAGCATGCAGTAGGTCAGTTGAGAGCCATATCAGCCTCCTGCCCCCAGGACAAGATTCTAGAAGAATCACTGTATGCCTTCAGTGAGGATCACCTTCACATAGCTGGTGAAGGGCCTAGGTAGCATCCTTATCTTGATGTCTATGCATATGTGTCGTGGTCCTGGCTCTGACTTCCATGTCACTGCCCTGTTTATACCTGAGGTGGCTGTTTTAGCTTTGGGAGTGGGACAGATCCTTCAGTGCATAGCCTGAGTACAGCTGTGGAAGTAGAGGGTGGGAGAGCACAGAATTGACCACCCCTGCTTCCTGCTGGCAGGAGTACGTGGACCATTCAATGCCCCTTGAGGAGTACTCTACAAGTTGCCAGGACACACTCAGCTCCTATGACTGCTGCCCCTGGCCCTCCCCAAGATTGGGGACCTTCAATGCAAAAGGCCCCCACTAGTGTGATACTAGACCCCAGCTTGTCCTGTTGATGCTGGTATGCTTTCGATGGGGACCAAGACCCATTGTGGATGAGCAGGCATGCAGGTATAATTTTATATCACAGTTATGTGGGGAGCAACTCTCAGTCCCTTGGTTGCCTGTGCTACTGCATGACCTCCTGACCAGTGCCAGGAGCGCCAAGGAGGGACTTTGTCCTGGACTGAACCAAATGTGGATGGTACCACACAGAGAGCTGCAGAGAATAGGCCACTCTCTGGTGTCCAAGATAGACCTCAGCCCCTCCACTGGCCAAAGCTCAGGAAAGACCCCATGGGGCAAACCTGCCAAAGTGTCACTTTGTACCTGGAGGTGAAGTCACAGCTCCCCCACCTCCAGGGTTCCCTGTTCCCCCCCATCATGACTGAAATTATGGGCACCTGAAAGTAGGATCCTTTAACTTTTATTTAACAAGTTTATTCCAGAAATTATTGTGTATAAGTAGATGCTATGTATCAGATACATTTGCATACATATCTATACCTATAAAAATATCTACAGAGAAGAAGAAAAGGCTGGTACAGCTAAGACACAGGAGCCTGAGGGGACAGGAGGCTAGGTGCTGCCTTGGGATAGGGAGGCCCCCAGTGAGGGACTTGCTGGTAAGACAGATGTAAAACCAGAGGAGCAATGGGTTTTTTTCTGGCACCACAGTTTTGTTTCAAAGTCTCTAACTGGCCTTGTGTATTTGAGAGCTACTTCCTGGCCTCATTTCATCCCCGTAATCAAAGCATTTATCCAGGGACATGCCACAGTGTTTTAAATTTTATCTCAATGACTGAGAAGTTTTTGAGGGATTGCTGAAAATATTCATCCAGCCAACACCCACAGGCCTTCAAGGTCCTTAGTGGTTTTAGATGATTCCAGTTATAACATTTTATTTCTTTCCAGCTAGCTTTTTCAGAGAAACATTATGCACTCTGAATTTTTCAGTACCATATTTCTTCTTTGGGACAGAAAAAACAGAGAATACCTCAGAGGAAGGGGACAGGGACAAGCTATGGTACCCAACATTACACCTTCGAGACCCACTCAAACATACCCAGAAGTGTGTTTTACTCATCTGCTAGGCATGTCTTAATACAGTTAAATTAATCTCAATTAACACTCACAATTGTGTTGTACATAATCTCTCTGTTAACTGACCACAAATTGGATATATGTCCAGTAGTAAGAAATTCTAGATAAGTTTAGAAAATAACATACCTAATGTTTCCCATGCTTTAATTCCTGCAAGGAACATGATGAGAAACAAAAATGTCTTTATAGGACGTTCAAAATGGCAGAATAGATTCAGGTGCTGTGTTTCCCCGTTTGGAGTAAAATGCAATAGGGCTCATTTTGGAAGGATGTCTCTTCTAACATCATGCTAGAACTTGTTTTCCAGGTAAGTCATATTTTTGGGGAAAGAACAGTTAACAGCCTCTCCACAGCCTGAAATCTATTCAGTGAGATAAAGAAAAGAACTCTGGGGATCAAGAGAGAGGTAAAGCTACAACTCATAAATAATAAGAATGGCAACATAGAGAAAATAATGAGTTATAACATCAACACTGGCTCCCAAGGTGGGGAGAGGAACCTGACTCTCCAACCACAAGGCAATCCCAGAGAGGTCAGGAAGCTCCAGTGATAAACAATGAACCAGAAACAGGATCTACAGAAAAAAACCTATGATTACAATAAGCTGTAAAGCTGATGAAGAAATCTACAGTGAAAGTGACTCTTTGCACACAGCAGGCTAGCGTTAGAGAAGAAATCCACTACAGTCCTTAATGTATTATTTTGAAGTGGTGTAACTAGGAGCCATGGTAAGGGGCTTACTTGAGACTGAGCAACCCTGAGGATCATATATCACCGAACAACCACACTTCGGGGTTCTTGGGGACACCCTGCCACTGTGACTGGGCAGGAGACAAACAGAAAAGACAGTCATGGAAAGGGGGAGAATTAGTTTCAGACTCCCTAAGAAGTTTAAGCAATGTGGAGCTCCATCTGTGTAGGGCTTGATGGCTGGTAGCACTATATTAAATGTTCTGAAGTGAATTCATTCCGGAGGAATACAACACATGAGTGGGAAAAGTGTGGCAGAACTCAGCATTCACATAGCAACAGCCTGTTTATTGAGCTTGGAAACAAAACTTTGTTGCAGCTCATTATTCCTCATTCATCTCTGGTTGGTGAAAAGGAACTTTACCCATCCACACAACTCAGTGTTGAGAAAATTTGGGGACCAATTTTCACTGTTTTTTCTGTTTTTACTCCTTTTTATTTGTTTGTTATTTTTTCTGTTACTTTTACATGATTTCATTTAATTTTATTCTTTAATGTGAGTTTTTGGTTTCACTTTTCTCCAACTGTTCCTTATCTTCTTAAAAAAAAAAGCACATCTTTCTCCTTCTTTCATTTTTCCCCATGCCCTGCCACTTTGTTATCATCATCATCATCATCATTATTATTATTATTAATCTTTACTAATATTTAGCTTTTTGTTTTCCCTTTATCATTTTTAGTTCTCTATATTATGCCATTTTGCTTTTCTTCTTTCATTTCTATTGTTGATGATGGATTGGTTGTTGGTTTTAATTTGTTTTTATTTAATTTCAGCATCTGATATTTCTTCATATTGGCATTATTACTATGGTTTGTTTTCTCCTCTCCTAGTTGTACTAGGAATCAAGCCCTCAAGAAAGCTGATCACAAAGAAGAAACTCACACAAAAGTGGGTAATGCACAAATATCAATATAAAAAGAAGAAGGTGATAAAATAAGGCAACATGACTCTTCCACAGGTGACTAATTCATAAGTAACAATACAAAGATATCCAAATGGATAAAAAGGTGGACAAAAATCAAAGAATTATTTTTAAATGACCAATAACTTTAAGGAGGGTTTAAATAAACAGTTGAATGAATTAGGGAAGCTTATGCAGGAGATGGAGACACAATTCAATAAAAAGATAGAGGTTCTAAAGAAGAGGAAAACAAAAATCTTGGAAATGAAAAGCTCACAATCAAATAAAAAACTAAATGAGATGCAAGCAAAGGACAGAATTTCAGGGCTTAAGGATAAAAGTGATGAATTATCACATCCAGATACTAGTAAAGAAAAAATAACAAGTTATTAACAAAGCACCCAAAACCCTGGGACGTGGTTAAAAGACTGAAATGAGGAAGGTGTTGAAGTTCACACTAAGTTCGTTGAACAGAAAATCTATTTCAATGAAATACTACAAAGTTCCCAAATGTTGGAAAAGATACTGACATCCATATGTAGTAGGCATTTAGAACCACAAAGAAGCATGGCCATAAAATAATTTCCACAAGTCACATTATTGTTAAAATGCCAAGCATATAGAGCAGGTTAAGAATATTGAAAGGTGAAAGAGAGAAACTTAAAGTCACATATAGGGGCAGACCCATTAGAATAATTGAAGACTTATCTCCAGAAAGTATAAAGGTCAGAAGATCATGAAATGATGTACTTCAAGCCTTGAAAGAAAGTATCTACTAACATAGATTATTAAATTCAGCAGATTTATCTTTCAAGTTGAAGGAAAAATAAAGAATTTCCATGAGAATCATAAACAAAAGAAATTAATGACCACTAAAACATCATTGCAGTATAAACTTAAAGGAATCCTACATACTAAAGTGGAAAAGACATCAGCTATTGAGAAGAACGTCAAGCACTACAATAATATAATGAAATAACTACTGCATATCTTTCAATAATAACTCTGAATCTAAATGGCCTTATTTCTCCTAAAAGAAGTGGACTTGCAGCCTGGATTAAAAGCAAGACTCAACTCTTTTTTGCCTTCAAGAAACACACCTCACTAAGAAAGATATGTAAAGTAAAATCAAAAGGAAAGAAAACAAAGTTTTATGAAAATGGAATCTGAAAATAAGAGGAGTAGTTTTACTCATATAAAACAAAGGAGAATTTAAGACAAAATTATTTAGAAGAGAAAAAGAAGGCCACAATATATTGGTAAAAAAATAATCCACCGAGAAAAATAGAAAACATATACACATTGCATATTGGTGCATCCAACTTAGTAAATCAAAATATTTGATGGAAAGGGACACAGCACCCAATACAATAATAGTGGGTGACTATAAAACTCAACTCTTGACAAGACAGGTCAACCAGACAAAAAACTAGCAAAGAATCATGAATTGAACTGCACCTTAGACTGAACAGGAATATAAGGAATATTTCATCCAACAACTAGAGAAAACACAATTTTTATAGGCACATGAGTTGTTCCCCAAAAGACACCATATTTTAGTGTATAGAGAAACTGTTAACAAATCTAAAATGTTTTAAAAATTCTTATATCTTATCCTATCATGATAGAATGAAACTGGAAATTAACAGCAAGAGAAGCTACAGGAATTGCACAAACACATGGAGATTGAAGGGTCTCTATTTTTGAACAATCAGTTGGTCATTGAAGAAATCAATGGAGAAGTTTAAAAATGCCTAGAATCAAATGACAATGCAACCAAATAACAAATACAACCAGCAATAACAAAATAACAGTACAACCAACAAGAATCTCTAGGCTATAAAGGGAATAAAAGGGAAATTTCTACCTTTGAATGGCTACATCAAATAATCAGAAAGATCTGAAATAACTTAATGATGCATCCCAAGGTCTTGGAAAGAAAGAACTATCCAAAATCAACCCCAACAAAAGGAAAAAATTAGTAAAGTCAGGGATAAAGTTGATATAATGAATACAAAATGAACAGTACAAAGGATAAATGAGACAAAGTTACTTCTTTAAAAAGATAAACAATATTCAAAATCCTTTATTTAAACTAACCAATTAAAAGAAAAGACCAAATCAATACAATCAAATAAGAACAGGGGGATTTAAAAAAAAAACACCACTGAAAATCAGAGAATCAATAGGGATAATTTTGAAAATTTATGGAGAATCTAGAAGAATGAGGTAAATTTCCACACATATACAATCTACCAAAATTAAAATAAGAATATATAAAACACTTAAACAGGTCAATAGCAAGTCAGAAGGTTGAAGAAGTAATAAAAAGTCTCCAATAAAGAATCTTAAGACCAGGCAAATTCAGTGCTGAATTTTATCACACTTTTAAAGAAATATTACCACCAATGCTTCCCAAATCATTTTATAAAATATAAAGAGAAGGAATGCTTCCAAACTCATTCTATAAGGCCAATGTCACCAAGACCAGAAAAAGACACAAGAAAAAACAATATTAGTGATTAAATGTAGATGTAAAAAGCCTTAATAGATTACTTGTAAACAGAATTCAGCAATCCATTAAAAAGATCTACTTGGTCTATTTTCAGAGATTCAAGAATAGTTCAACATATGCAAATTAATAAATGTTTTGCATAACATAAAGAGAATCAAGGATAAAAATCACATGATCATTTTTTTGAGGCAGAAAAAACTTCAACAAAGTTCAATATCCCTTCAATGACAAAAGCCCTGAAAATCTAGATCTTGAAGCAGTATACCTTAATATGGTAAAGGTTATACAAAAAATGTACAAGCATCATACTGTATGTATAAAACTGACAGCATTTTCTCTAAAATCAGTAATGAGACACAAATGTCCACTGTCTCCCCTCTTATTCAATGTATTACTTGAAATTTTAGTCATATCAGTTAGGCAAGAAAAAGAAATAAAATGGGCACGAATAGGAGAGGAATGAGGCAAATTATCTTTAGTTGCTGATAATACGATTCTATACTTAAAAGATACTAAATACTCCATCAAAAGAATTTCCAAACTGATAAATTCAGGAAAGTAGTAGGATATAGAATCAATAATAGAAGATAGATTGCTTTTGTGTACACCAATAATAAACACATTGAGAAAATAATCAGTAAATACAATTCCATTCACAAATGCTTCACAAAACACCTACAAATCAACCTAACTACAAAGATGAGAGACATCTGCAATAAAAATTTAAGAATTCAGAATAAAAGAATTGAAAAGAACACTGGATGATGGAAAGATCTCCCATATCCATGAATCAGAAGAATTAATATTAACATGGCCATATCAGAAACAATGATCTACAGAATCAATGTAGTTCACATCAGAATTCTGATGGCATCCTTCACAGAACAACAAAAATCCCAAAATTCAGTAAAAACACAAAAGACCCAAAATAGCCAAATAAATCATAAACAAAAAAGAGAAAAGTTGGAGGCATCACAATTTCTGATTTCAAATTATACTTCAAAGTCATACTAACAAAACATCATGGTACTTGAACCAAAAAACGACATGTACATTAATGGAATAGAATAGAGGATACAGAAACAAACTCATGCAACTACAGCCATCTGATTCTTGACATGAGTCAACATCATACTCTGCCTCTTTAGCAAATTCTCCTGGGAAAACTGGACATTCACAAGGCAAGACTGAAACTAGGTCTGCATCTAAATGTATCAAAGACCTAAGTAGAAGACCTGAAACTTTCAAGTTGCTAAAGAAAATATAGGAGAACTTCTTGAAGTCCTAGGCACAGGCAAAAATGTCCTGAATAGGACTTCAACAGCACAGAAAATATGATCAAGAATCAACAAATGAGACTACATCAAGTTTATGGTTCTACACAGCAAAAGAAACAGTCAACAGAGTGAAGAGACATTTTACAGAATAGGAGAAAATCTTGGCCAGCTATTCTTTTGACAGATGATAAATATCTACAATGTATAAGGAACTAAAGAGTTTAACATAAAAGGAAGAAAAAGGAAAGGAGAAGGAAAAGGAAGAGGAGGAAGAAAAGAGGGAGGGGAAATAGCTTGATAAATAAATGAATTAAAAGTCACTTCTCAGAAGAAGCACAAATGGACAATGAGTATATAAAAATTTGTTGAACATTTTTAGCCATTAGTCAAATGCAAAACAAAAAATTACATTGGAATTCCATCTCACCCAAGTTAGAATGGTTATCCTCAAGAGTACAAAAAACAATAAATACTGAAAGGATATGGAGGGAAAGAGCTCTTCTAATATGCTGATGGGAATGTAAATTAGTCAAACCACTATGGGAAATCAATGTGCTCCTAAAAGAATATAACTAACATATGACTACATTCTTTGGTACATATCTGAAAGTGTTAAAAAGTCAGCATATTATAAAGATACTTACATACCCATATTTATTGAAGCACAATTCACAATAGCCAAGACAAGGAACCAGCCTAGATTTCCATTAATGGGTGAATGGAAAAAGAAAGTGTGATATGTACACACAAAGGAGTACTGTTCAACTGTGGTGAAGAACATATTATGTTATTTTCAGGAAAATGAATAGAAACAGAGATAATCATATCAAATGAAATAAGCCAGACGCAGAAATACAAGTGTCGTATTTTCCCTAACATATGAATCTAAAATAAAAATGGCATGAAAGTAGAAGTGAGATTATTAGACAAGGGGAAGGGAATAAAGCAAAGTTTGGAAGACATAAGGAAGTTAATAGAGGAGATGGATATTATCAAAATGTGTTAGATCCGTGAATGAAAACACCACATCAAAACCTAATATGTGTAAAATTAATAGATACTAATAAAATATATTTTAATACTGGAAAAAACTAATATCTAGAATATATAAAAAATTCAAAGATTAGCCCCCCACCAAAACAACCCATTCAAACTATGGACAAGTAAAATGAATAGACACTTCTCAAAAGAGGAAATACGAATGGCCAATACTTACATGGAAAAATGTTCAGCACCTTTGGCCATTAAAGAAATGCAAATGAAAACAACCCTGAGATTCTATCTTACTCAAGTCAGAATGGCTATCATCAAGAACATAAAAACCAACAAATATTGACAAAGATGTGAGAAAAAAGGATACTGTTGGTGGGAATGCATTCTTAAAAAAAAAAAAAACCAACCCTAGACCTAAAAGTATTATTCCATTTGACCCAGGTATACCTCTCCTGGGTGTATTCCCAAAAGCGTTAAAGTCATTGTACTTATATATAGAGATACCTATGTATCTATGTTTATAGAAGTTCAATTCACAATATAGCTAAACTATGGAAATAGCCTGGATTTCTTATAAACACACAAGTGAATAAAGAAAATGTAGTATATATATGTGGAGCTTCTCATCACACTCAGTGGGTTAATGTTTGCTCGGGTTGACGGGGGGTGGGGTGGGGGGATGGGTGCTACTAACTCCAAAGAGCCAGAACATCTTGAAGTTGGGATGTTTTCCCAACTCCAGCAGAAATGGGCCTTGTAGGGAAAACAAGGAAGCTCCCTTGGGGACAATCAGATAAAAGTTAATAATTCACCCAAATGGTCACTATGCCTTGCTAACCTAAAACAAACCTCTGCACTGAGCAGAAGGCTATGCCTTTGTTGTTCCTCGATCAATCTGGACCTTGAGTCAATTTGGGGCTTCATTTCAGTGAAGTTCCCTGACCCTCCATAAAGATATTCTCTGTCTCTCATGTGTTTCATTTGTCTCTCTGTCAGAGTTTGCTGCCCTGAACCTGGCATATATACAAAATGGAATTTTACTCAGCCATAAAGAAAAATGAATTCATGTCATTTGTTGGAAAGTGGATGGAATTTGAAATTATATTAAGTGAAATAAATCAGACATAGAAGGTTAACTATCACATGGCTTCTCTTCTATGAGAAACTCTAACTCTAAGAGTGAAATAAAGGAGAGATGGTAGGCAGCTTGGAGGCAGACTCCTTGGAGATGGGAAAAGGGATTCGAGGAAAGGAGAAATGCAAGGAGAAAGGAAAAGGGAATCAAAACTGATCAAGAAATTCCCCCAAACAAATGTTAATTATTATGTATCACAGGCATATCCAAATAAAACTATGTGTATTTAAATGGGGAATATTGTGAATTACTGGAGTCTTAAGAGTCTTGATCTGCTTTGTGTTTTGAACCCCTGTCAGTATAGGGCCAACAGAGGGCATTCTGAATGACAGATCTTTAGGAAACACTGTTTTCACACATTTTCAATACCCCTCCACATACTGTCCATAAAAGGTAAATTTGAAGAATTTTAAGAAATCTTTAAAATGCAATATTGGACACTTAAGTAACCTAAAATTTCCCATGGAGGCACACACTATGGACAATGAACCTTTTAAGAATAATATTCAAATTCATTATTCTTACATTCTTCTCTACAGTGTTCTTAATGGAACATTGTAGAATATTTGTAAGAAACTTTATATACTGATTTGGAAATTGAAGTAAACTTAAGGGTGTAAGGCTGGCATTAAGTTTCATTCCACTGAAAAACTATGGATGATGAATTTTTTTCAGTACCAGGGATTGAACTCTGAACCTTGAGCTTGCGAGGCAGGTGGCTGAACCACTGAGCTAAATCCCAATGATTAATTTTTTTAAGAACCATGATCTGATCCATATTTTCCATTCCCTTATGCATAGTGCCCATAAAGTTCCTATGTCCATAGTAATGAGAAACCTTTGCTAAGAAGTTAGAAACTGACATAATCTAAAGTTTCTCAAGGTAACATGGCTGAAATTCATAGAAATTACACTGTGGATGATGGATACTAAGAATCATGTTGTGATACATTATTTCTACACACTTCTGTTATAGTGCCTATGAAGGGTAAATCATGCAGTATAAGAAACAGTTGCATGCCATGCTACTTTTGGAGAAGAAATACACTTCAGGACCTACTTTATCCTGGCATATTATAATCAGGAGCTATCTTGAGAGGGACCTGATTGTTTGAAACTTAGTCACTCTAGGAATCAGAAGTCACAGAACAAGAACAGTTTAGGTTTCATGGGGATACTCTGCCATCAAGACTGTAGGGGAGACAGCCACAAGTGACAGTCAACAGTCTTGGTGAGAAGGAAATTTAATCACAAATCTGAGAAATCTCAGAAGCAGGGAGCTCAGGCTGGGGAATGTTTGGTGGGTGGCAGCATCATCTTTGTGCTGAAGAGTCAGAGGCCCATTGCCTGTGGTTTGGTGAAGGGGCTTAGCTTGAAAGTGGCAGGATTGACTGTAGCTTGCTTGGTTCCAGTGACATTTCCCTTCACCAGAAAATGCAGTGGCATTTGCTTTTCCCACTCTCTGATTACTTGGTATGGTCCTGGGTTTACAAATCTCAGGAGAGCTCTGGAGCAAGTAGGACAGCTAACCAACCTACATTCCTCAAGACAGTTGGGAATAGCAGTGGCTCCAGATGCACATAACGAAACAAATAAACAACAAAAAGCCCCTGGGGTGAATACAGCCCTAAGATAGACAAGGTAGCGTTGAATAGCCTCCCTCAGCAGGCAGTGTAGCACCAGCTTGTTAAGTGGGAGTGGAGAAAAATTACAACGGCCCCAAGTGTGACTCACTAGTTCTCCGCAATACGTGGTACATTCAGGTACTGGGAAGTAACAATCCAAATACCTTGGGGGTTTTTTGGACTAATTTTCTTTTCTGTTTGTTGTTTCCCACTATAGCTTTTATCTAATTTTATTGTTTTTATTCTTTAATTGGACTTTTTTCAAAGGCAGTATCTATTGGAAACAGCAATCCTTGCTGCAGTGAGTTTATATACATTAAGGAGTAAGTTTACCTTTTATTCCACATGATCCATGAGCACACGTGGCACATTGGAACAGCACATTAAACCTCACAGAGTCTATACAGCTAGATAAATAAAACTCTGGATACAAAATAGGACTTTTATGACATAGAAAACAATGCTGTACACACAAAATGAAGGTGGGACAGAAAGAACAAATGAAAATTTAACAACTAAACTGAGAAGTTCTGCATCATACCTTAAACTTCAAAGCACAGAAATCATCTACATTTGGTCCACATTGAAGGCAGAATATGCACAAAATGATATTCAAGGAAGATTGGATTTTTAATCTCCACTCTTTTTGCCTTCTCTTTATCGTCTCATGTTTGTTTTCCTTTATAAAATCTTGTTTAATCTTTACAACCAGCTCTATAGAAGCAGGCTACAGCCTTGAGGGGAAAATTTTTTGGCAGCTCCAAATCTATACTGCTGTTGTATCAGTCTATCAGAGTCCTAGCCCAGCACCTCAACACTACCACTTTCACCATGGCCTATTTGAGACTCCCAGAAATTATGTCATAGGCACAAAGTATCAATATCATACTGTTACAGGAAGTAATACTGGAGATGAAATGTGAAATATTATATCTCCCAACCTGCTCACTGTACAGTATGCTTAGGTCTTCTCTAGAAATCAAAGAATGAGTCCTAGAAACAACTGAGGTGAAGAGTAGGAAGATACTTATTGATAGGAAAGGTCCTGAGGGGCAGGAGAGGATCCAAGTGGGGAGTGGGTAGCCGGGGGACCCACTTTGCAAAGGAGTTTTCTAGGGTGAAACCCAGGTGGGTACAATGTGGGCCACACCCATGAACATCCAATCAGGTCACAAATATAGTCACTGAGATAATAGTGGTCCAGTTGAGAAGCAAGTTATGTAACAAGCATGGATGGAAAGAACAATGATTTTCTGGTCACCCATGGGGGTGGCTGATGTCTATCTAGACTTCATTAGGCCCAGTGTTTGTTGTTTGAGGAAGTATGTAGGTCTGATCATCTTGTCTTTATCTTGAGGCCCAGTTTCCAATGGCTGCAGCTGTGGTGTGTTTCACCTCTGTCCTAATTCCTTCAAGGACCTAGCCCTATCTGACTGCTTATAATATTTCTACCTAGCTAATCTATCTATACTAATACCCCCCAAAAGGGGGATCATTATGTCAAAATGTGTGTCTAAGGAGGAAAATAAAAGGTGCATTATTCTAGCTAAATATAGAATCGAAAGAAGTTGAAGTCATAGATGTGGAGAGTAGCAAGGGAGGTGGTTATTAGGGGCTTTAATCATGATTGTCAGCTAGACTGGTTTTTGAGATGCCTGAGGGATTAGTAAAGCACCCTTCTGAATGTACCTTGGGAAATCATGGTGGCATTATCTTGGGGGCTGTATTTATTTGGCCATTTTTCTTGGGTGCTTTTCCCCTATGCTCTGCTTCTTGTCTGCCATGAAGTGAGCAGCTTTGCTCCGATATATCCCTCTGTCATGATGTTTCTGCCTTGTGGCCAGCCAAGCATGGACCGAATCCTTGGAAACTGTGCATCAAAATAATCCACTCCTCCTTTAGTTAGAGATGTTAGATATTTTGTCTCCGTCATGGAAAAACTGATCAATGCAGAATATTGGAACCAAAAGTGAGGTCATTGCTTTGACTCCACAATAGCAGAGTATGGATTTGGAGCTGCCAAATAATTTCCCTGTCAAGGCTGTGGTCTGCTTCTATAGAGGTGGTTTCAAGCCTCCTGATCATTAAACAGCTGGAGGACAAGCTTCCTTCTGAGGAAAGTCAGAAAAGTGAATCTTAGTGGGGCAGAAATGCATCTCTGTTCTTGGATCCTTGTGGTGAACTTTCCACTGGGCACCTTCATCCAGCTCAGTACCTGGCCAGCCCAGCTCTCTTGATAACTGCTAAATTCCCATCAAAATGAAGTGACAGTGGGTTTTGATTTCTTTATTTCTCATGCACTGGGACTGGCAATCATAAAAGTTCTCATTCACAGAAATCAGCCACATTCTGTAGTGCATTATCATGAGGGTAAATCCTCTAAAGTGATAAAATTTGCATTGGGTATGTTTACTTGGCAGTTGTGAGGACACATTTGTCATCAGCACCCAGCAGTAACAGAGAGGTAGTGTTTTTTCATTCTAGCCACATGAGCCCCAAATGTTTTTCAGTTTGGTGGAATCACTTTTTTAACTTAAGTACATTGAAATGGAGATCCCAAGAACCCACACTCCCTATTTGGCCCTGGGCTGCCTCTTTAGAATATTAGTCACCAAAATTGATGGCAGATCTATAATTGGCACAGCAGATTATGTCTGGGTTCTGCTATATTTATTCAGTAAGTGTTCCATAAAATCACATTATATAATCAAAACATGATCTTAATAAATCATGGTGCATGAAATCTACCATCAGTATTGGGAAGTCATTTCTGAAGGAAGGAGTTTGCCGATTTCCCAAAATTGGGCCTTGCTTGGCACCATCCAGGGCTGCTCTTCAGTCCCTGGAGTGGCTGAGAGCTGTTCAGGCACACAGTTTGGCCCAGGGTATTCTGGGATTGACTTGAGTTGGGAAATATTCTTTTAATATCCTTTGTTGTCAAGCTCTCGACCCTGCTCCAAAATATATCCATTCTTCCCAACTTCCTTTCCCCATTGCTCATGCTTTTATTCAAATATAGAACCCAATTATTGCAGTAGCTTCTTCACTAATCACACTTCAAGATATTTTATTTGCTCTAACTTATCATACACTCATGATGCTGCACGTTACACCTCCCCAGATCTTCCCTAATCATTCGCTAGTCCAAACACCTTCTGTCAATGAAACCTAACACACACTCTTTTCCACTTTCTTGTATCCATCATATCAGTCTGTGGGGACAAGTCAGAGCTCTCCCTTGTCCTCTGCCTATGTGTTAAATTTAGCTAACTGAGAAGCTTGAAGAATCCAGTAAGAAAGAGTGACAGGAGATAATGAGAACAGAATATTCATTTTCCTGTTGCTTTTCTTTGGCTCATCACAGGCCAGTTGTATTCTGCAACAAAGATCACAGCTCCTTTAAAGGATTCTGGGAAGGTGAGGCAAGAGAATTGCAATTTTGAGTCTGCCTGAGCAACTTGGTTACTTAGACACTGTGTTAAAAATTAAAAAATAAATAAAGGGCTGGGGATGTAGCTCAGTGCATAAACTTTGTGTTCAATCCCCAATCTGAGAGAGAGAGAGAGAGAGACAGAGAGACAGAGAGAGAGGAGGAGGAGGAGGAGGAGAAGGAGAAGGAGGAGAAGGAGAAGGAGAAGAAGAGAAGAAGAAGGAGAAGAAGAGAAGAAAAGAAAAGAAAAGAATGAGACCTCATGGCCTTCTTTCCATGATATTCTCCTTCTGGTTCTAGAAATAACTCCCTCTTAAATCCCTTTGGGACCAAGTGTGACACAACACACAGATTACAGCACTATTCATGGAACTGCTGAACATACCCTTATTAATAGGCCTTCAATAACTCAACATCTTTTCATTCTAATTATATTTTATCATTCCCTGGCCATCTCTCAACTGAAACACTTTTCTATAACCATTCAGGGCTTCACTTTATAAGACAGAATTTCATTCACCATTCTTACCAATACGTATCATTTTCACAGTTTACTCTCTGCAACATCGTTTGATATTCTTCTTTAATATCTACTCCTTTCTACATTAGGGTAAATATGTTTTATGTATGTTTTAAAAAGAAATTCTGTAACTATCATAAACAAAAAACTAGCTTCATTATCCATAAATAAAATATAACTAGAAGCATAAATATAAAACACACAAAGCTGTGTTAGTGAGTTTTTTGTTTTGTTGCACTGAGCTTTAAATCTGAGAACTCTACCCCTGCTTGGTTGAAAAACAAAAAGGAGATATTATTAAATATTAAAACAGTATTAAAAGCATCCTCCTTGGTATAATGAAAGGCAGGCAGTGAATCATAAAACAAGAAAGTTACCTGTTTTTCATTTCTGTGCTCTCTTCTGATGTGTTTGTAACTTTGCAAAAGTTGTATCACATCCCACTAGTGATCTGCTCTTCATGCTCAGAGACACTGCCTCGCCGGATAAAATATAGTTCATCAGGTATTGAGTGTTCTTCTCTGAGGAAGGCAAGACTAGTAAAGGCATTGGAAGTCCTGCTCTGACTGCAGCCACTTTTTCCACCTTCCTCTTCTGCCAACCCTCTGGGCATCCTATTTCAGCTGAATTAAATTAAATGACAGTCTCCATATCTTCCTTTTGCTTTCATGATTCTTATCTGCCCACAATGATGTTCTACTACTACTTATCCTATGAGGCCCTCCTAGGCATCACCTTCTCCACCCAGCTTCCTTTGCTCATGATCTGCCTGTCCTGTGCTCACAAATCTGTTGGTCATCCCACCATCCTGCAGTGTAAGTCCTCCTGCTATGGCCTGGAACTTCTCTTTGCTTACATCTCTCTCTTACTATGCCATGATCCTATAGCCCAGTGTAAAAACAATAAGGACAGTTTAAAATTGAGTAAATTGAAACACTCACTCACTAGTAAATTCTGCCTTACTCAGTGTACAGAATTAACAACTTAGATCTCTGCCTGAGTTTTCCAGCACAATCAACTTCTGAGATCCTTCTCTGCCCTTCAAAACTTGTAGAATGCTCTAGTTTATATTTTGGCAAGTGTCCTGTTATTATTTAAAGGAAAACCAGGCAAAAAGAAAAACCAATGAATAAAGCCTGAAGAAGGAACTACTATAGCTGAGATTTATTTTTATAGCAATGATGTTCCATATAAATGTAATTATTGCACATTTTCTTCAGCTTTGGGCCTCAGGACTGCCACCAATTCATGAAAAACTTACCACTCACAAATCTACTATGTGTAGTGGACTCTGGATATTTGTCTGGGCTCAGCCCCTTAATAATTATATGATCCTGCTCTATTTTTTTGGCTTTGCTGTCCTCTGCCTCCATGAATTGTTACCTTTGCCACCTTGTGTGCACCATGTTGTTTCTGCTCTGCCATGTCTGTTTGTCACCCCTGCCTTGGAGTCGGCTGATTATAGACTGAAACCTCTCCAAACTGTAAGCCAAATAAACCCTTTCTCTTCTAACTTTGGTCTTGGGTATTTTGTCTCACCAATGAGAGAAAGTAATTAACACAGAAATTTGGTACCAGGGAAGTGGGGTCATTGCTGTGACATTACCTGACCATGTGGCTCAGAAGTCTTTAGAACTGCCTTGTGAGAAGGGAAAGAGGAAAGATCCGGAGATGCTGGTTACAGAAGTAGCATTGGAATGCCTTAGGCTGTTTTGTATGGGAGATTCTAGTTAGAGCTCAGAAGACCAGAAATATGGTAAAGACCAGGCTCAGGAGATTTCTGCCAGGAAAAAGGACTACATTTTGGGTTGGACTCCTGATGATGTGCGTTATGGCTTGGAAGAAAGTTTGTCTGCATTTTGTTCTTCTCTAGAGACTTTGCCTAAGACTGAGATTAGGGGCGGTGGACTAATTAATCTTGCAGAAGAAATTTCAAGGCAGTTGAATATTGAGTCAGTGGCATGGCTACTTTTGAGAGCTTTTAGCCAGATCTATGTTGAGAATCAAGAGCATAAAGTCCAGAAGAATGATTTAAAATATTTTGAGTTTGTCGAGGAAGGAAGTTCCATTAAAGCTATGAACTCCAAAGATAGAGCAGAGGAGATCTTGCTTTATGAGAAGGAGCAGGAGAATAGAAAAGATGGCCTAAGAGGATCACAGGAAGCAGAAGGATTGCATTCTTTGCAGCTTCAGAGTTGTAAAGGTAAAAAATTTTGCTGGGAGAAGAAAGCCCCAGAGCACCATGTTCCAGAATGGTGGTAGCCTAGGGAAGTTGCTCCAAAATGGCGGCTTAGGGAAGTTGTTCCTCAGGAGTTGATTCATAGGCTTTGGACCCCTACAGCCAAGAGAGAGGAAAGACTGGCTACTACTGCTCCAGCTGGCAGCAGACCTTGGCATCATCGATGTGGCACTAGTTTTAGGCGCAAGTAGAATGCAAGAGTTGTGGGGTGAGGAAGGCTTCCACCCAGATTTCAGAAGAAGGCCTGGAAGGCCAAGCAGTGTGCTCCTGAGAGCACAATATGTGAAACTGTGAGTGTGAACCCAAAGGTGCATTGGAGACCCCAGAAATTTGGAGAAACCAGGAGCATGGATCATCTGAGGAAAGCTACAAGGAGGGAGCAGAGCCAGTCCAAGAAAGAAGCTGTAAGAGCTACAACCACCGAAAGTGCCATAGGGGCAGAGCCACCAAAACCCTTTGGAGTTCACAACTTGCCAGATTGCCTCAGATGCTGGAAGTGGAACTGTAATGCCTGCCCTGCTGGATTTTGGACTTACTTTGGTCCTATGCCTTTGTACCTTCCTATTTGCACCTTTTGGAATAGAAATGTCTATCCTGTGCCATTGGATGTTGGATGTGTTTGACTTCTCATTTCTACAGGGGTGTGCAGCTAAGAGTTTGCCTTAAAACTCATGGGAGACTTTGGATTTGGACTTTTCAGCAGTGCTGAAACTATTAGGACTTTGGCAACTCTCAGAGACGGACTTTTGTGTAAAGGAATGTACATGAATCTTTGAGGGGCTAGGGGAGGAATGTTATGGTTTGGGTCTAAATGTTCTCCCAAAGCCTCATGTAGTCATAGGCTTAATCTAGAGTGTGTGAAGCTGGAACTGATTTATGGTGCAGTGCTAGGCTCAAGGGCACTAGGATTAAGGGTGTGAATGCTGCCCTCCCTAAGTAGTCTGAGTAAGGTAAAAGGGGCAGGGAGACACTGTTAAACTCTTTTGTTTTGCTTTTGCTGACTTCCACTGCCATGAACTGAAGCTTGTTCTTGTCACCTTTGCCACCTTGTGCACGCCATGCTGTTTCTGCTCTGTCATGCCTGTTTGTCATCCCTGCCTTGGAGTTGGCCGATTATGGACTAAAACCTCTACAAAGCAAATAATCCCCTTCCCTTCTAAAAACAAAAATAATAATAATTATATGATCCTTAGAAAGTTCCTTAAAATCTGGATCTCAATTTTTTTCAATTAGAAAATGGGCTTAATAAAAGCATCTATGTGTTTAGAGCAGTGTCTGGCCCATGGTATGCATTTTTTGTTGGCTATTATCAATTTAAAAAGGAGGAGGAATAGAAAGCAAAGAAAGAAGGTCCAACAAGTACCCATGTCTCCAAAGCTTCCCTTGGTCAGTTTATGTCTACCCAGAAGAAGACTCCTAACCTGTCAGGGTTTATCTCCTAAAAAACAGAGAACCCCTGAGGACCCTATAAATCCGTGGAGGTTAGATGACACAGCAGTTTGGGAACATCACCTGTAGACGTCAGTCTCCTTTGTTATAGGTCAAATCAAGGGAGGCAAAAAAGTAGTTTTGGGAGCAAACAACCCCAGATGAGTACAACTTTATGTGATGATGTAAATGGAGCAGTTCCTCTGACTGCATCTCAAATGAAGCACAGCAACATACTCACCTTGCCTCTGGGGAAAGGATCATTCTTCAGGAATCAAAGGCTCTCCTTTCTGACATCACTGGGGTAAATTAAAGGGATCAGTGGGCACCTTAATATGTTAATCTGGTAACCTAAGAATTCTTTCAACTGTGTGTCATCCACTCTTCTCATTTTGTTTCAGCATCTGCACATTATTAAACCTGTTGCATCCTGATTAGATCTTTGTGTAGGTGTATGTGTGTTGCTATGGAAAGGCACACAGATACTGGTTAATATTGAAAAAAAAAGGTATAGAATAGCGTGTTCTAAATTATCCTGTTAAATGGATGCACGTTGAGGCAATACTCTTAAGTGAAATAAATAGGACACACACGTGTAAATACCGAATAGTTTCTCTAGTGTGAGAAACTGAAAGTGTAAATAAGGACTAAAAGGTATA
>NW_004624794.1:4040718-4103447 GCF_000247695.1 Heterocephalus glaber
TCCAATGATGAATGTCATTATATTGTACACCTAAAATGTACCAATAAAAGGATATACAAAAATTTTTTTTTTAAATTATCCTGTTAAAAGGGGAAAAAAACAATAAGCATGGAGCAAATTCAAGAATAAAGTCTACAAAATCTTAATAGCAGTTATCATTAAAGGATATCAATAAATGAGTATGTACATTTGGAAGTAATTGGTGAGGGGGTGTGGGGAATGGAGAGGAGGATTTTCAGTCTATACAAGTATTAACACCAATCTGATCTAAGGAGAAAAGTTAGGACTCTCCCTACAGCTTTACCCATGTAGTCCACAACATCCTGTATTTCTATTTCTCGTTCAAGGTTTGCTGGGTAAACAAGTGAAGTCACCTATTTTATGTAAGTTGAAGACACATTGTAAAGAGGCCCCCATGTTAAAGTGTCTTTTTTGATGAGAAAATGGTACCCAATAACAACATAGAATGAAGTGAAGAATCTTAGGAAAAAGGAGCAAGTTTAGAGGATTTATCACATTCCACTGAAAGTAGGAGGTTGAACTCTAATGGCTCAGATATTAACATGGGGAACACTGGCAACAGGTGGAATGGCTAAGAGCCCTCAAGAGGATATCTGCCTTGGTCAGTTCTTTTGAAGTTGTCACAATTTTCCATAACAAACCCACTCAGTGCTGTGAGATATATCTTATTACAAATGAAGACATCAGAAAAATAGGCTTCATTTGAAGCCTGGTTTTTGCTGGATGCACCTTCAATCCACTGCGAGGGGGCCTGTGTTTATTCCCAGACTACAAGAAGAAAAATAATATATCACCACAAAGGGTATCCCTCATAGGAAAGAGTACACTCAAATTAGGATAATTTGAAAATTTGTGTTAAAAAATTACAGAAGTCCAGGGAAGGTGTGGGAAACAAACAAAGGCAGTGCAGGAATCCAAGCTAGTGAACCAGGAGTGGTCATCAGCTCTAGACCTGAAGAGAAAATGTTATAGCTTAAATCTAAAATATTCCCCCAAATTCTCACATGAATGGAAGATGCTTGCATCATGGGAGTCCTACGCTTACCCATTGATGAGTTCAGTGGTTGAAAGTACTGTTAAGAGCTGAGGCTGGTTAGACGTGGGTCCCTGGAGATATGACCTAGAAGCATATATTCTTGTCTTCTGCTACTCCTTTCCCTCTCTGCTTCTAGGCTGCCATGGCACATTTTCTTTTACATGCCCCTCTGCCTTCTTGTTCCTGCCTTGCAGCCAGCCTACCATCGGCTGAAACCATGAGCAAAAATAAACTTCTCTTCTTTAAGTTGTGAGTGTGGAGTATTTTGTGCAAGTGATGGGAAAGTGACCAAGATGGAAAAGAAAGGAGTGATTTCAGGTTTATGATCACAGGTCCTCTTGAGGGGAGGACAAAGGGCAGAGCCACCTAAGCAGATGAGCAGGAGAGAAGCCTCATTCTTCTGACTCCTGCCAAATTTCTCCCAGAGTCCTTTCTTGTAACTGAACTCAACCAAAAGCCAGACAGAAGACAGAGGCCCATTGCTGTACTACTCAAAACGTTCTCCTGGGGCAGCAGTAGGATCGAGTTAGCATGGAGGTATGAATGGAAGGTAGCACGTAATTGTTCCTGACAGAAGGATGGTAACTTAAAGGTAAGAAATAGCTTTGGGTGGGAGCTAGGTGAGGCTAAAAATGTCCTCTACGTGTGTCAAGTAGAAGATAGGGAGGTCATATGCAGCAAGAAGAAGACATCAGTTACTCTGCATGTGGAGCAGTTATGTTTCAGGGAAAATTCACACAGATTGCATTTTCAATGGGTTGGGGCTCCTTGGCATATAAAGATAAGTTAGATGAAGAAATAGCTTTTTATTCCCATCAACTCATGAATTCCCTGGGTGCCTGAAAGCAGAGCTTTTGTCTTTCACTGGTCGTGTGCACTCAGAAGTGGAAAATAAGAACTCACCTTGCATCTGGGGGTTGTGACTGTCTGCAGTACCCCAGGTCTTCTCCCCAGAAATGTCTTGCCTTCCTCTTTCCTTTCATCTTTCTCTTTCCCCTACCAAGTTGCTTTGCTTTCATTCGTGTATCCCCAAGTCTCTTATGACAGTTATCTTTCTAAACCACAGATCTTTTTGTACTTCCCTCCATGTGTACTTTGACATCATTCTGGAGAGCAATTCTACAGCCTCTAGTACATTGCAAAGGCACATCAAACATTGTAATAGCTCCTGTTTGCCCCTAAGGAATGAGTTCCTCCAGTTCAGTGGAACACTGGAGGCCCTTTCCTCACTGGCTGCAGATCTTTTTAGCCTCCCTCTGCACTGGCCTCACCTGAGCATGTGAGTCACACCCAAGTGACGCATGTGCCCACAATACTCTTATAGCTCTGTATGCTTTTGATCAGGTAATTCCTTCTGTAGAATTTTGCTTCCCCATTTTCCCTTCAGCAGCCTCGGCTGTGATTGATCTCAACCTTCAAACCTAACCCAAATGCTATTTCTTCTATGAAATCTTCACTTAAGTCCTTGGGGTTTCCTTAGCCTTTTGTATAAATCATTTTCACTCCACATTTGCAATTCCTTGTGTACTACCATCTCCCAGGATTCTAAACTGACAGATGAAAACAAGATGCTACCTTTGGCCCCTCTTCTTCCCATAGATCCTTCCAACGTTCAGACCCCACCCCTGTTCTTGCTGCACCTTACACATCTAATTGGCAACACATATGGAGCCCAGACAGCTGGAAACTGCAGCCCATGGGTCAATTCTAGACCAATCACTTATTTTTTTAAAAAACAAAGTTTTATTGAAACACAGCCAAAACACTCATTTACATATTGTC
Source organism: Heterocephalus glaber (assembly GCF_000247695.1). The sequence continues at coordinate 4,043,558 of NW_004624794.1, forward strand.
TTGACTGCTTTGGGTACTTTTTTTAGTAGTTAAGCAGAAAAGTTTACTAGTTAGCCCATTACAGGAAACGTTTGTCAACTCCTGATGTAGCACATTACAAATGCACATCATTTAACAATACATAATTTTATAATTAATATAATAATTTTGAGTGAAAAGCAAGTTGAACAGTGATAATGACAGTATGGAAAAATTATGTACATGTAAAAGTACACACAAAATATGTAAATACAAACATACACAATACAGAACATTACAAATCAGCTAGAAATATACACATTAAATATGATAATTATTTCTTCTGAAAAGAGGAAAGAAAGGGGAACTCAGGCTAGTTGTCAAAAGTTTTAGTTTTATTTCTCTTTTACAAAAGAGTAAATGCAAATATGAGAGAAATATTAACAACTAGTCATTTTGATAGTAGAAATAAAGGCACTTATTATTATCACTGTTGTACTTTTGTATTTTCAGTTTTCAACGTAAAGACAAACCTTTCTTCAGATTTCATTTGCCTGCATCCCTTTGCCAGTTTTTAATTTCCCCATCAGAATAATGGCCCCAGCTCATTTTTGTTTTGTTTTGTTTTGTTCTGTTCAGAAATGGGGATTTAATCCAAGTCTCCCACATGCTAGGTGTTGTGGGTTAAATCTGAAATCCCTCCCAAAAGATTCATGTGCTCATGGGTGGGAGTCTGGGAAGGTGATTGGATCATGGGGGTACACAGCTGACTTGTTAGGAGGTGGGGTCTGGTGGGAAGAGGCAGGTTGTAAGTTACATTCCCAATCTTCAATGCCTGTTCTTACTTTTATTCCTCCCACACACATTGAAATATGGCATTACTAAAGCAATTATCGACATAGTCTCCAGTATGTTTGTCTTCCTCACTGGAATGTGAGCTCCTTGAAGACAAGTACAATTTTGAATTCAGGCCAAAGTGGATTTCTAAACATATTTGAGATGAATTGTATTGACTTCTCTTATAGCAATAACAAAATATTACTCTAATTGTAGTCATTTTTTAGATCTTCTGAATAAGACAAGAGCTCCTTGAGAACAGGGATTGTGCATTACCAGTTTCTAAAACCTTTTGCCTGGCACCCAGGTAGTTAGCTGAGTCTTGGCTCATAATAGCCACCCCAGTAGAGTAAGCATAAATCATAGACCCATCTTTCATTTACATAACTTACCCAGGTGAGAACAAACAACAGTGAAAATGATTAATGAACTAAAAATCAAAGAACTTGATGAAAAGTTTAGAGGAGATCAAAGTGGAGGTTTAAAGGCAACAGTACAAAACTCTGCCACCTTCTCTTTATCTTTTTCTATTTTGTGGCCACTGTTTCTGTTTCCTTTACCAGCCTTTAGCACAAGGAGGTCTTCTTAAAGTAATCACAAGAGTAGCATCCCCAGACCTGCCAATTCAGAAGCTGGATCCAGATCTTGCCAAACACTCCGGCTGATTGGGATGCACCCTTGAGTCCGAGAACAACTGCTACATGGTCCTGTGCCTTCCTGGTCTACTTACTAGTGTTGGCTCTTACCTTGGGCAAATTCATGATCTCTCAAGGACCCCATTGCAAACCACAACTAACATTCAAATCTACCACAGACTCATCCTAACTACTTCCAGGCTTCTTCAAGTTGTTGACTGAGTTCAATTCCTTATGATTTTAAAATTGAGGCTCCCGTTTCCTTGGTACAGTAACTGTCAACTAGGGCCACTTGCAATTCCAAGAAGCTGTCCATATTTCCTGACACCTGACATCCTCCATCTTCAAATTCAGCAACAAAAAATCTCCCATCTCCCTCACATCCAATTTTTCCCAGGCTTCTCACTGTATCTCTGGGAAGAACCTTATTCCTTTGAAGGATTTACTTGCTTAGGTAAGGCCCACTCAGGATAATCCCTATGTTTTAAGATCAATTGATTTGGGCCCCTAATTAAATCTGTAAAACCTTTAGCATCAGCATATAGATTCTTGTTTGGTTGAAAAATGTGGAGAAGGTTTGTAACCCCCACCAGGGTGGGGATCTTGGTGGTCATCTGAGAATTCTGCTGAGCACATAATCTTCTGTTATTTGATTCATGCCTGTCTCCTCTATTAGCTTTCTAACTTTATCTCCCACTGAGTTATTCTTCACCCACACTGGGCCTGACATTCCTGTCTCTGTATCTCTGCCCACACATCATTACTGTCTAAAATGCCCTTTCCTGTCATTTTTACATGAGACCTCTCAGGTTCCTGTTGGAGGAAATCCCTTCTCCTCTGTGCCCAGATAACACTTTCAACATCTAGGGTAAAACATGTTGTTCAGGTTAGAATCACTGATGCTAAGATGTCGGGTCTGTGTTAGCCTGGGAGTGAGTAAAGGGCAAGGAGAACTGCTCATTTTCAACTGCCCAACCCCATGGCACCCAGATCCTAGCAAAATATGGGTTAGATTTTCAACAAACATAAGAAGAACTGAAGAAAACTGAACCCAGAAATGGCCAAATTATTGAGGGGAAGTGAGAGAGCAGGTGAAGATGAGTGGAGGAAAGGGCCAGTGGAGAAATGATCGTAAGAGAGGGGCCTACCTGGGCCAACCAAGGACCTCCCCTGCTCATCTGCTCATGACCTCTTTATAGTCAGAAAAGATCACTGAAGTCAAGGCCACTGGAAGTCTCATTGCTCATCTTAGGCCATAGAAACCATTGGTGCAAACACAACAGCCAGGGTAGAGGCACTCTTATGTGGAGAACAGTCTACCATCTTCAGTCACATTTACTGATTATCTTAAAAGGGGCTGGACATCAGCAGAAAAGGTACAGGTTTGGATTCTTAAATTTTCGTGCACATTAAAATCTGAACATTTAAACTGGTATATGCCTTAGGTGAAATTCAAGTAGTGAGAGACAGCTATGCAGAAAGAAGAAAGGAAATGGCCTATGGCATAGAAGTTATCCAAGAAAGTGTAAGCTATATCTTGCATGTTTGAATTCAGGGATAGATGATGATTGAATTCAGGGTGATCAGGACAGGGCCTTTCCACTGGGACTCTGTCTGGTGGTCCTTAGTACAACACCATCAAGAAAGCCCTCATAACGATGCTGACCCCTCATCCACAGGTGGGAATTTGAGCACCGTAAGAGAGGAAGCTCACACGAGCAAGAGACCCGCGGTGGCAGATGCAGGGTCACTCTTGGGCCAGCACATGATCATCATGCACTGATATTTGCATCATCTCAAAGGGGAACAACCAACACCCAAGTTACCTGGTCCACAGGTATTCATCCTGCTTTTGTTCACTGCATGGTTGCAAGAGAAGTATGGTGTGAACTATCAGAGAAAAGGGTAGGGAGAAGACAGGCCTGGAAGGGAAGGAGCCCTTGGTGGGCAATAGAACAAGCTGAGGCCCATTCCTAGCTGACAAACTCCAGGGAAGTAACTAATAAAGCAATAGAGGAATAGTGAAAAAAATACATTATATTTTCCTAAAATATTTTTATTAACTGTAGGGAGGAGTCCCTATGGTTTTAAATTTTAACTGGAAAAAAGGAAGAAGGGAGGAGGGAGGGAGAGATGGAAAGATGAAAGAAAAAAGAGAGGAAAGAAACAGAGAAGGTGAAAGAGAAGCAGAAAGGAAGAAAAACCAAGACTAATAGAAAAGGTACAGAAATACGGAAGTATCTACTTTTGACTGTCACTGTACCTCTTTGGGTATGGTACTAGCAATAGCTCATGTGCACCTAGCCCCTCAAATCACTGTGTGGTTGCTTTGCAAACAAAGAGGCCATAGTCATCCTATCTCTCAGTCTTTCCACCACCTAGCAAAGGTTTTCCTAGAGTGCCTGCTGCCCGCTCAGGTCATCTGGCAGCCACAGCAGAACTCATTACTATGGGAAAATTGCTTCCCATCATCTAATGTGCCCTGTTGGCATCCATGGGGACCTGAACCCCAAAGACTGCTTAAAGCTGACCATGAAATATTTAGAACTGGAGATATTACTTTGAAAATGCTTCAGAATATAGAACTTTATCCAGAAAAGGAGCTTCATCCCTGCTCATTAGGGCAGTAATTTAATAGGGATTCCATTATAGAGTATTTATGCTGCAATAATCAGTTACCACCAGTAAATTAAAATATAAATTAGGCTTTTAGGGGGTAGAGGAAAGAGGAAGTTTGAAATCAATTGGTTTTGCGTGCTTACAAATACATATTTCACAGTGATAGTGCTTAAATCTCAAAACCAAGCCCAGCCACAGGACTTGGCAAGTAGCATTGACTTTGTTTTTTGAAGGCTACTTACTGGTAGGACTGGTGTGATTTCTTTTCCTTTTTGCTTTTTAAAAAATACCAGTGTAAGGACTATAGCAATACCTGACATTACTAAATGATTTTTTTGTGCAAGATACTATGCTAAATCATTCACAGGGATTAACTTGCTCAATTATCAAAACAAATCTATGAAGTAGGTCCTATTAGATTCAGAAATTGAGCCAAAGACTAAAAATCACTTCCTGTAGCCCAGGTTTCATAATTCAGCAGCCCAAAGGCAACTTGGGACCATGACAGCTCCCCCATAACAATAATAATTGTATGTGTACATACTCACATATGTGTATTTCTATGTCTCTCATTTCCATGTCTTTGACAGGAAAGGTTTTGCCACAGCTGCCACCAATCCCTAATGTCTTTTACCTTGTCCACTGCACCTATTTATTCTACCTATATGCCCCCTGAAGACACGTGGGTTATTAAACTTATTTGGAACAAGTCTGCAGCTTGGGCAACATGGGTCGTGTGTGGGATGAGGTTATGTCTTAGAGAAATAATAGAATTCAGAAATTCAGCTCTGCAACAGTAGGAGGCTCATCTATCTTTTCTGCCTCAGGTCTCCTTAGGGCTTTGCCTTTGGGAGGTGTCTCAAGTTGGGTTTTCCAGGAGCAGATGCTGGGAAAGAAATTTAAAAACTGAAGGAAAGGCAAGGAAATAGGCTTAGCACAGCTGAAGCCATCTGCTGACCACATTGCCAGCAGCTGGGCAGCAAATTCTCCCTGGAAGGGGCCTCTGGGAAGCCCATGTTGACCATCTCCATATTGACCTCAAGAGGTCACTTCCAACTCCAACTTTAGCTGGTAATGTCAAATCTCTCTCTGGTGCTGCTTATCAACCAAAAAAGGCCAACTCACCACTTGAGTGTTGTGGGCTGAGCTGCCTAGAATCTGCATGAATTCCTAGGACAGCCCGGAAGGTGGGGAGAGAACCACTAAATCTAAATAACCCAGAGGACCTTTATTGTTGATCTTTCTCTGGGTTATCTTGTTGCTAGTGAAACAAATCCTTGTCTAAACCTAATTACTTCACAAAGGCTCCATCCTCAAGTAGTGTTAGGGGCGTTAGGGCTTCCACCTATGAGTCTGAGGGAGTGGGGGTCATAAGTCAGTGCATAGCAACCCTTACTATGAAGAACATCACAGAGATAAAAGCTCTCTCAAACATCGGCAGACAGAGGTGACACGGATCTCCTGTTTCTTACCCTCTGACCTGGCTCAGTTTGTTTTCTTTGAGTCCTATAGAACAGGTATTTTGGTTTAATCTCTCAAACCAAAATGCACTCCAGAAAATGTTCTCGTGAAATGAGTAAACCCAAGCTCAACAGGGATATGTTCTTACTGCTAGGACAGAAATATCAAGGATACATCATACCCTCTTTCTTCCTGAGTTCTCACTCAGGCTGTTTAGTATAATACAATCAAGCAAGGCGGTTCTCACCAGAACCTGACTATGCTGACACCAGGACCTTGGACTTACAGCCTCCAAACCTGTGAGAATATATATTTCTGTTGTTTAAGAATGAGGGTGGTGGAGCAGCAAGGGCAGGAGCAGGCAGCCTTAGGCACAGCCTTACATACTATCTATTTTCTTTTCCAGAGCTCTGATGTTGATCATAGTCCTACCTACATTTGTAGTAGATTAAGTGCATAGACACTTTGTAGTGCATAGATAAGAGATGTCCTTGCTCAATACCCAGCATTTAAGATAATACAGGGTAGGCCAGGGATTTAGCTCAGTGGTTCCACAGCCTGCCTTGCAAGTGGAAGGGCCCGAGTTCGATCCCCAGTACCAACCCCCCCCCAAAACAAAAGATAATACAGGGTAAAAGGCTCAAGCTTCAGTTTGAGGCCTCCCTCTCTGCGTCGTTGTACAATGACATCCTCTTTGTACAATGAGGATGTCATTCACCACCATCTGCATAAGCTTAGGAAGGAATTCCAGAAAATGCTGAGACTCCCTTGAGATGAAGCTAGGGACTGCCCCTTGTGCTTCAACAGAGCAGCACATTTTCTTGCACATCACTATTGGAAGGTGCTCGTGAGTTGCATTTCCGGGGCTCTGCCCCTCTCTGCTCTGCCTTTCTTCCCTCAATCCCACACCAAGGCTCTCAGAAGTTGCTGCAGTGGAGCTGCAGAACAGCCAGACCTTTTGTCGCTCTTATCTCTTCCTTTTAGTCACCAGCCAACTCTTCTCATATCATACCTGGGCCCACCTATTTTTCTGACCCTTCCTACCTTCCTATCATGAATAGTTCCTCCTTGCTTGGGTCCTGGAACAGAGACATGATGTATGGACGTTAATTTCTTGGCTGTGATCAATGTACCCTGCTGATGTAAGATGTCAACTCAGCAGGAAGATGGAAACTCCCTCTACCTTAACCCTGATACCTGCCACCTGTGCGACCTTGAAGAGAGGGCCTCCACCCCTCGTATCAATCAAGTGGGAATAATGACACCTATTTCCCAGCTGATCGTGGCGCTTACATGAAATAATGTACACCGAGTGTCTGGAAGCCATTTCCTAGGTCACTACAAAGTGTTGTTCCTAAGAAGCCTGGGCTCCTTTTCTGTGTGAAGGCTCTGCCCATAGACCACAGTTAGACTCCCTGAGTGTCTCAGTCAATAGAGGATATTAGCAAATGCTTAGCCAAGGGTTCTGGCTGCATTTACTCCCACATTTACCACCACAGAAAGTAAATAGCAGAATAAATTGCCCATCTGCTACCATCAATCACAAATACAATCTTCGCCCACTGTAACACAAGACAAATACAGTAATGACAAAATCCATAGCTAGGGAGATGATAGAGTGCTGGTCAATACTTCTCACTCTACACAGTCCCAGTCCATGATCTATTATTTAAATGCATGGTAAGTGACTAAAGCAATCAACATGCTACCAGTCTTTGCTGTTATTAGGCAAATTGCTTACTTTGAGCCTTGTGCCTAGAGGTCTCTGAATGGAATCTTTTGGGGTGGACAGTTTTAGGATAGAGAACCACAAGAGGCAGAAAACTGAGAGCTGATTCATGAAGAAAAATCCTTGTATTTTTAAGAGCCCAAAGAATATTCTTTGTCATTAGTGGGTAGAAAGAATCACCAGATAGAAAAGACAAATAGATAATAGTAACTTAGTATTGTTCAGTTTTCTAAGAACATACACATACATGAAATAAATTTAAAATAAATTCTCCAGGGTTTAAAAGAAAGACATTTTAACAAATATAGAAAAGCCCAAGAAAAAAATCAAATGATGTAATTTCATTGCCCTGAAATAGCCCCTATTAAAATATTGTTCTTATATTTTTAGACTTTTTCTTATCCATCTGGGTACATGCATATACACACAAAAATCCTATGTCATCTAACTGTTCTTCCTTCTCTTTCTCTGTCTCTCTCTCTCATTCTGCCTTTGTGTATGTGTGTGAGAATGATGCATAGTATGTATATATACACACAATGTGTGTGTGTGTGTATATATATATATATATATGGGGTAGATTTAAAAGTGTTGATATAGGCACAATTATAAGCTATATATAACACTACTGATAATATATGTGAATAATCATTCGGGTTGCATGCCATTTTGTTATATAAATGTGCCCTGGTTTACTTGAGTACTTTCCCATTGTTGGACAGTGAGTTATTTCACTTTTAAGTAATTATGAAGAGCACTTTAAAAACAAGGTAGTTCATCAAAGTTTTGTCACATCCTTGATTAGCTCTTCAGGATCAAATCCTGGAAGAGCAATTACTATGTCAAGATTTTTTTATACATTCCCAAATTGCCCTTCACACAGGTTTACCAATTCACATCACCACCATCAGAGTATGTGTATATTTATTTTCTTATATCTTGAGCAACCGTAGGTTTTATCTTTTAAAAAAGAATTTTACCAGTTAAGTTAAAATAATACTTCATAGTTCTACTTTGTATTAAATAATTTTAGCAAGACATTAATCTTGGCTCATTCATTATTGGCTCCATTTGACAGATGAGGAAAGAAAGCCTGGAGAAAGTAAATTGCCAGTCAACATCATATAGTAAGGAAATTCCAAAATAAGGTATATGAAGTTAAAGCATGTGCATCTTGAGTCTAAAATTTCTATAACAAGAGTGATTTTTATTGAACCTTTATAAAATTTGCCTCTTTGTGGCATTTACAGATCACACATTTGAGTTTAATGAAAACAGATTTTAGTAACGAGTATGACAAAAGGGTAATCTAATTACAATAATGTCTCTTTTGCTTTAAGTTAATAAAGCAAGTTCTTTGTTCTGAGAAGTAGGTTGTGTGCAGGGGTACACATGCACATACATGTGTTTTTTGTGTTTGGGGACCCCTATTGTGAACATAGTGCAAGAAAGGCCTTCTTTTCTAGACTAGAATCTCACTGGTGATTCGAGTCATGAATATAAACAGAGCCTTCAAGCTCACATTGAGGATCTAACTGGAAGAAGCCACTGCCCCTGGGATTGATGACATTCATTTTACAAATACTTCTTAAACAACTGTGCTTATTAATGGGGACAGAACTATGAATGCCGTGGAACACCTCTTTCCTCATTGTTCTTCTGTTTCCTCAAGTGGAATTGGAAGACCAGATACTGACATTTCAGAATATACATGCAACTCTGGGTCATCAGTAAAAGATTAATGATATGGAAGGCTGTTTACATGCAGTAAATGCCAAAAATCCAAATAACCATTTTCAAGAGGATATATGAACTATCCATTCGTATGTTAAAACTAACCAGACAAATCAAATTTTATGCCTGCCATGTTGAATTCAGCAAGGTTTCCTATGGTCACAAGTACAATTGGCAAATAAATTCCTGGATCATTTTGTTTATACTTCAAACAAGCCAGACTTTGCAGATTTACAAAGCAAGTTGTACCTTGATTAAAAATTGGTAAGTCATTAATGATTGGCATTACTGTCTTAATTTCATCAAGTATGTTTGAATGTTACAACACAGTTGTGATCAGTCAATACACATTTGGGAAGCTTCCAGAAAGCAAGATGTAAGGCTGAATGAATTGTACAGGAACAATGGAAGTCTGAAGAAAAATCTCATCTCTGAGTTTACATTGGAACCCTGATAAATCTCTCCTCTAACCAATATTTGGCAACAGACTTACAGAAGAGTAATAGACTAGGGTTTGTGAGACTGGGTCAAATCTCCAGCTTTTCACATATGGATGACTAACAAATTTTCATGTATAATTCTTATTACACATGAGTAATTTCAGCCATCTCTATACAGATATGAGTTGTGCTGGCAATCTGGTTTATAACACTGAAATCCTTCAGTGAGTTGTCGCAAATAGTGTTTTTTACAGAAGTTGAATAGATCTAATGGCACTTCAGGGTTTTCTGGCAAATTAGACTCATGAGACTTTGACCAACTCACGTGTTCTCCCTTTTGCCTTCTCATTCCTCTGTGGTTCACCCTCTTTACCTTGCATCCTGTCTGTCCTTCTACCCTGCATTGTAGACGTCTTTGAACAGATGGATCATATTTGAGTGGAGTCCTGAGTATTAACCAGCAGCAGGGCTATTAGGAGTGAAATAGAAGCTTGAAGTGGGGCCTCAAAGGAAGGACTTTCGCCCCCTCAAATAATCGCAATGCTCAATTTTCCTATTAAAGCAACCACATATAAGAAAGGGACTTCATGCATGTGTATGCTCAGGAGACAAGGCAGATTCTCAGAGGTCTTCTCCACTGCCATGCTCTACCATACTGCACTAGGCTGATCATACACAACATATTTCTCTTGACAGATTAAATAATTAAATAAATGAATAAAACTCTTCCTCTATTTCACTGGAGTCCTGAAGCCTTAGGAAACTGCCATAGCCTCTGTTCTTTAGTGAGCCCCACATTCCTAACTGCTATAGCTGTTCCAGCTGTTTTAATAAGCACCTTGACTTGGAAGAAATAGGATACCAGGCTCCCAGTAGAGGGCACAACTTCTTATAGAAGTGATTCACTTTCTGAAGGGAACTGCCGTCTTCAAAATCTGAAGTCTAATTCAAAAGATTGACATCCTCTTTAAAATGTGAAGCACTCCCCATAATTTCCAGCTGGGTTCCACTTTGCTTCTCAGAGTCAGGCATCCCCTGGCCATTAGGCTGAAGTATTTAAAACTCCAAAATGGGGATGTAACTCAAAACAGGTCTGGGACAGATGGAGAGGGTGAGGAGAAGAGGTAGTGTCAAATGTCTCTGGAAGATGAAAGAGGTTGCCACATTTCTCTAGAGCATGATCAGGAAGTATGGATGCTAGCTGCTGCTTTCACCTAGACCTGCCCATTAGCTCTGGAAAGGCCCTTTGCATAGGTGCCAAAATCTGAGTAAGTCATTCTGGATAGTCACATTCTACTGCTTCTGAAGAATCTGTAGTTTTAAAGGCAACATTTGGGATTGAGTGTACAGTTTAGTGATAGAACTTTTGCCGCGTTTGAGCTCCAGCCAAACACACACACACACTCAAAATTCTTCAAAAAACATTATTTTGGATAAAAAGCTTTCTTAATATTTAACAGGCCTCCATGCCCTTTTACACAGGTGAGAAAATATTAGGGGCATATTTTGAGATACTGTAGAATTTTTGTTTTTGCTCTGTCATGCTTGACATACAGACATTCAGGCACGGGCAGAGCCTGTGTTTTGGGACTTGCAAGACAATTTGTTCAGTGCTGAGCAGACTTAGACTTCCACGGTTTGAATACCATTGTTAATTGTTTTATATTTTTTCTCATTTTCTTCTCAGGAAAATCAAGAGTTATATTTTTGCTCTTCCCTCTCCTTTCTATATCAATAGCCCTGGTTTCAGCTCCAACATTTCCCCAGTACATTCTGGGCCTGTGTGAGTGCATGTCACCTCTCCCCTTCCACCCAACTTTGGAACAGATGAGAACTTTCCCAAGACTCTTTCAGCTTACTGGGCTCATTCGTGTCAGATCTCTCACTATATATCTTTCTAATTAAATTCATCAAATTAAAAAAAAAACTCTTTGTAGCCATAAAAGTTCTCTACATTTCTTAACTGCTTACTGACTTTCAACTACAAAGGCACTTTCTTCCTCTCTTTTATTTGACTTCAATCACCCTTTGCTAAGCATTTCAATTGTTCCAATAGAAAAGCAATACAACTAATTGGCCACACTATGAAAATGTTTAGAACCTGCTTGTGTATGTATGTACATATTTATAAATTTATAATTTTTTAAGCTCTAGAAAGAATCTTAGTTTTTTTCCTCCTAAAATCCCCTTAACAACCCCAGCCTAGCTGAGTGAAGATAGCCACAATCCTGGGCTTAGCATAGTTACGTGTAATTACCTTCAGGTGCAAAAGAATCCTTAATGCTTTGAATTCTTTTTCCACTGTATTGAAGTAAATAGAAGTAATTTATTATTGAAAGCACTGCTGCTACGCCTGTTTAGGGGGTGGGAGTTGACATTTGCAATATTGTGTAATGTATAATGAGTCTGAAATGAGTGGTTCTGATCCAGTCAGCATTGCAGGCAGCTTCCCTTGTAAGGAAAAATGATTGCAAATTAAGTTGCATATCTCCATGAAGGCAGGGAATGGCATAAACTGTGGAAATATTGATTTTGATTCTGCTTTTCTTAGAAATTGTTTTGGATGTGTATTCAGAAACAGATTTTCTCTAAGATAGAACCCTGTATTTTCTGCCAGAGAGATATTTGAAAGACATCTTTGGTAAGGATTGTTTTTCAGATGTCAGGGAAATAAAATCAATAGGGGCTAATTTCTACTTGTCACTTTCTATGAATATTGCTTGATGAGGTTGCAGACCAGCCACAAAATTAAGGGATCACTGCTTTCTGTCTCCTCATCCTTCCCTCTCAAGCCTAGACTGTTGAAAAATGGTTTTGCCACTTGGAGGAGACCCAAAGATGGGACTTGCTCAGAAAGGATAAGGTGAGAAAGTTATTAATTGTCCAAGAAGTGGAGAGGAAATAGGTAAAGGAAATGACATGCACAGGTAGCCAGGAGAATATGGAAAGGAGAGCAACCACCTGTAAAAGAGCAACACTACGGAACTGGAAAGCAAAATTGACAAGATGAAAGAATGTGTTAATTTACCTGGAAATCACACTGGAAAAGGGCCAAGTTTCTGACAAAACTTTAAGAAGTAGTATGTGCTCTCTTTGGCCATAGTGTTCCATTCTCCTTCATACCCTTGTTTGCCTCTGTTGACTTCAGGAACTTTCTGCCAGATCATTAGGAGTAAATGATTCAACATGGTGGACTGTGGAGTCATTTCTGCCTTTTGGCAAAATAGTTGGTTTGGCACAAATTCAAATATGAGTCATCATTTTGCATTTTTTGACACTACTTTTCTTACACAGAAACTGAGGCATCAGGTGCCCTTACAAGCTTTTCCTAGGAGGATTCCTATTCTTTCTCCCATGGATTGAGTATTTGGTACAAAATCAGAGGCTTCATAAATTCTCAGGACTATACCAGTTATTCCTCCCCACAAAGAGCCATATATTGTAACCAAACTCAGAAGTGAGAACTTACCACAGTGCTAAATGTCACTTCTACACTTAAATTTAGTTTCTATTCTTCTCTGACCTGTTGCATGCTCAAAGACTCATCACTGCTGTGGTGGTAATACCTGAACTTCCTTTCCTGTGGCCTTCAGTTTGATTTTAACAGTGTGATGCATTATCAGGAGATGCAAGAAAAGGAGAAAAGATAAGACAGGTCCTTTCTTTTCATATTCCATGTCTGCTGTGTTTCTGGCAGTGACTGATCCTCCCATGACTACAGATGCTAATGGACAGTTCCTCCTCAGTGGCTCAACCTCTCACTGTGTTCCAGCAATACAATTCTTCCCTTTGTATCTTTGCCCCTAGAAATGGAACAGCTCATTGCTAGTCTCCAGATGCTTCAAAATCTCCAATTAGTTTCCTTTAGCCCTACCCACAACTCCACAGGTGGTCCCTCCTTTATAGTCTATTCATTTGAACCATCTGGGTGATTCTGGGTTTTCCTAGATTCTGCTTGACACAAACATTCCATGAGTCACTGGAAACATGAAATGCTGGAGGTTAATGAGGGAAATCGTCCTGGGAGAGGTGGAATTTGAATTGTGCCTTACAGGAATTGTATTTATCTGGATTCTGAGTTAGTTTTCTGACCTTTGCTACTGAACAATCTAGCTTAAGCATAAGGAAATTTTGCTTTATATAACTTAAAATTCAGGAGTCTGTAGTTGGATCCAGGACCTCAAACAAAAAATCATCAATACTTTTTTTCTATCTCTTAGCTCTCTTTGTTCCTTATTGTTGTTGTTCTCTGGTGAGCTGTGTTTGATGCAAAATTGACAACAAGAATCTTCAGGACTAATTTATCACAGTCGCATAGGAAAGGAAATTGTTTTACACCCAAGGTAACTTCTTTCATAGGATTGCATTGGGTTTTTTGGGGAGGGGGTTCACATCCCTTAATGCTCCTCCCCTTGCCCAGACCTACCACTGTGTCCAGAGGATTGAGCTACTATTTCCTCTCTATAATCAGGGAGTGGGGCCATTTGGATTGGGTATGCCCCAATGCTGGAAAAGGACAGCTTTCAGAAAGAAGGTATATGGAAGTTGAAACAAAATATTGTGGAGGTATCAACTCTTCCACCTATTTAGAACTCAAACCCAGAAGAGACCCAGCAGGATGATACTTATTTTCCATGAAAATAAGCTGATTTAGAAACCAAACACGGGCCGCTAAATCTCAAAGAAGGGTTTGATGAGATGTTGTTACCTGAAAAAGCTGAGCAAAGTTTTGCCACTGGAACTGTCTCTAAAACTTGTTGTCTATAGACCTACTTGAAACAGAGGCCCATGATTCAATTATAAATGTCAAGAAATTAAAAGTAATAACAGAATATCAAAAATTTCTTTCTCTGCAGTATGACCTTTCCAAAAGTTCATCCAGAGGTAAGGTTAATAGTCTTTTTGTTTCTCAAATAATGAAAAAGTTTAGCTAGGCATAGTGGGTCAAGCCTGAAATCTTAGGCCTTTGGTAATTGAGACAGGAATATTGCAAGTTCAAGGCCATCTTGGGGACCTTAGCAAGATTAAACAAAATATAAAGAAAAAGTTTGTGTTGGCATTTGGTTTATATCCATGGCCAAATCATTTACTTCCAGGGAAGCATACTATGACTGCTTAGAACATTTGTATTTCTACACTTTTAATTTATTGGTATTTTTTAAAAGCAGTATAGCTGCCTGAAAAGAATAGAGCACTCTGTCTACCCTCATAAAACAGACAGTGGCAACTTTTGATGAATTTCATCTGGAAAATTTTTAAAGGTAAAAGCCACATGTTTGTTGTCTTGGAGGTGTGGGAAAATGGGGCAAAATGACACATACATTTAAGAGGCTCAAAGACTGTATTTCTAAGGTGCCATGGTGGATCAAAAGGGAATTTTTTCTAGATAATTTTAGGATACAGAAAGCCACAGAGCAGTATTTATATAAGTACTTGTACAACATCTTTTATTTTTTTATTAGCAAATACCCACATTTTGGGTTTTCTTAATCAATTCAGCATGGTTATTTTGCCTAGTGAAATTAGAATTCCACCTTTGTCAGTTCATGGTACTCTCTATTTTCCTTAAGGTTTGAGTCTTGGAGTGCACTAGAATTTGAATCTAGGCTTTGTGACTGAATCTTGAGGATCTCCTACCATATTTGACTCCTGTTACAATCTGGTGAATGAGGCAATCTGTGATCAAATCAACCTTTCTCTAGTACATGGAGCACAGACAATAGATATGAAAAGCTCTGATTAACCAGAAAGTTTACAAATGGGTCCCTCTAGTTAATAAAGGCAGTCTTTTAAAAAGAAGGAGGAAAAGCTCATCATGATAAGCATAAAGGTAAATTCTATAGGGTTCTGCTAAGCTGCACTGTGGCCTTCTGTGATGGATAATCTTGACTGTCAACTTGATTGGCTTGAGAGATGCTTAGGAGATAGTAAGACACACTTCTGTGTATGTATGGTTCAGGCAGAGGGTGTGACCTTAAGGACTGTAACTGATCCCTGGCCCTTTTCTTTTTAACCTTTTCTCTCTTCATACTGCTTCTGGCCTCCATGGAGTAAGCAGCTTTTCTTTGCCATGCCCCTCTGCCTTACAGCCAGCTGACCATGGACTGAAATCTCTGAAACTGTGAGCCAAAATAAACATCTCTTCATTTTTGCATGTGTCAGGTAGTTTACCCTAGAAGTCTGAAAGCTGACCAATACAAAAATAAAAATTGGTACCAGAAAACTGGAGTTGTTGCTATGATTATACAAGATAATGTGGTTCAGAACCCTCTGGAACTGGTTTGTAGGAAGGATTTGAGAAAGTTTGGAGAAGCCAGTTAGAGAAAGTCTAAATGCTATAAGCAGAGCCTGATTAGCAATACTGATCAGAGTGCAAAGAATCAGACTGGTGATGGGCATAAGGGCAGTAAAGGCCAGGGACATTCAGATGGGAATGAGGACTCTTGGGAATTGCCTAGATGCCATGTGTGCTTCATTTTGTCAAAAACTTTGTTTGTACATGACCTAAAACTTTGTGTGAGACTGAGTTTAAAGGTAAAAAACTAATTGATCCAGTGGAAGAAATTTCAAGACAGCCCAGTATTCATGGTACATGAGTACTGCTGGGCAATTTCAGCCATATTTAGAGTGAGAATTGGGAATAAAAAGGAGAGCAAAAAGATTTAACCTTTTTTCAGTTTGGCAAAAAAGAAATATGTGTAAAGGGGCTGGGGATTTAGCTCAGTGGTTTAGCCACCTGCTGTGCAAGCGCAAGGACCAGAGTTTGATCCCCGGTACCAAAAAAAAAAAAGAAAAAAGAAATATATGTAAAGTTTGGGTCACAGAAAGTGTGTGTTATGTTTTAAATCTAAAATGTTCCCCCGAATTCTCATGTGTGTGTAAGCTGATATACTTCTCAGTGAATTAATCTGTCTTTAAGTTCATAGCTGAATGTGCTATTAGGAGCTGGGACCTTGTTGGAGGTGGGTCACTTGAGGCATGATCCAAAAGGGTCTATTCTTGTCCCAAGCTCCTCCCTCTCTCTCTCTGTTCACTTGATGATATGAATTGAAGAGCTTTTTTTTGCCACGCCTTTCCACCATACATACCATTTCTGCTTTGGAGCCAGTCAACCATAAGCCTAAAGAATAAAAACATAAGCCAAAATTAACCTCTCATTGTTTAGGCTGTAGGTGTCAATATTTTGCCACAGCAATGTGAAATTACTAAGACAGTGTGGTTGCTAAAGAGATTGGAACCATTAAAGTGAAATTAAGTACTTTAAAAAGGAATAAGAAAAAGTATACTTTGGAAGCATCTCAGGATCAACAAGACTCCACCCATTGTTTGCTCAAGGGTATAATTGTGTAAATGTTTCATTTGAGAAGAGGGTCTCTGGGTACCCAACTGAAGAAGAGTTGCCTTGAAAGTTGATTCCTCTGTATTCATTTCATCATGCTTAGCAATCCAGGCACATCATGCTTAGCAATGACCATGCCACTGTAAACATCGTCCAAGGCAGCTTGGCTACTGCTTGAGCCTGAAGCAGATCTTGGCACCATCCGCTTGATGCTGCCTTTCCCAACATGCAGAACTCAAGAGTTATGGTGTTCTACACAGAGGCTTCTACACAGATTTTAAAAGAAGGCCTGAGAGATCAGGCAAAAAAGTGTGTGACTGGGTCAAAGTTGCTTGCCGGGATCTTGTGAGAAGGTACTACATGAAGCCAAAGGGGCAGTGGAGACCCAGGAAGTTGGAGATGCCAGGAACAGGGAAAGTCTGCTGAGGAATGTCGCAGGCAGTGAGTGGAACCATCTCACAAGATAGGCCATGTGGATTACTACCAGCAAGGTCATAGTGATGGGGCTGCCCAACCCCTCTGGAATGCATATCTCACCGCCATGAGCTAAGAGTGTCAGATGTAAAGTTACAGGCTGCCTATGTCCCCAGCCTCCAAACTTGTAAGTGTGTGATCTTGTATGAGTAAAAGGAAATTTGCACATGTTGCTAAAGATCTTACAGTGGGAAGATTACCCTGAATTATTTATGTGGGACACAATGTCATTATTAGGGTCTCATAAGAGTAAAGCAGAAGGGGCAGAGTCAGTGAAGGAGCTATGTAATGTTAGACTACTTGATGGCTTACAAGATGGAATGTGGGCATTCTGTATTCTTTCCATCATGTTTTTAAAAAGTGGATAATGTAAATCATGGCAGAGGACAAGGCCATACTGATTTATTATTATTTTCATATGTACCTTGGTAACAGTTCTTTTCTCTTAGGTAAAAGAGAGGAGAGTTTGAGTTTTGTATAGCAATTATTGGATGGCCACAGCAGCTCAGGATGCAATCCACATATTTTCCTATTCTTACACCTATTTGGTTTGTTTCTGATGCTCATCACACTTGTACTGACAAATCTCTCTTCCTTACCAGATGATTAGCTATGTGAACCATGTGTATTTCTTCAGCGCTACCGTCCTGGGAAACTTTGCCCCAGGTCTGACAAATACTACCTTCACTGTAGCTTTTCCCACAGCTAGGCCAAAAGTTCCTGAAGATACAGATGAATTATAATTCTCATATTATGTAACTTAGGTTTTTCATATACGTAATCAAACATGAGTCATAATTTGAGTTTAGATGAGCAGGCCCTATTTTTCCATGTTTTTGTGATCTCTAGGAAACATCAGGATGTTAATCTCCATGTTTGACAGCAGAAGTCTACAATCAAAACTTGGGCCTGTCGCTTGCTGAGAAGCCACGATCAGGTGATTTTATTTAGCTGAGCCTCAGTTTCTTGTGCTATCAAATATAGAGGAGCAAAGGGGTGAATGATGTAAAAGTAGTTTGAAAGCTCTAAAACAACACAGAATCCAAGTAAGATCTCCCTCTCGTGTTGTCTGCAGTAAGGCAGCATCAAATGGAAATAGATTGATGTAAGGGGTTGGCCCTTTCCCAACCTAAGTGAATGTGGACTGATAAACATTCCTGATTCTTTCTCTAGCACTGGCAACTCTGACCAGGACTTCAGAGCTGCTGAGAGAATCAGTTTTTCATATCCCCGCATTGAAGAAGCAAGAAGCAGCAGAAGTGGAGGGCAGCATGCAAGAGACAAAATCAGACCCTCCAAGGTTTCTGTTCTTACACTGGTGCTTACTAACAGTATGACTATGGAAGAATTACCCTTGTTCTCATCCCAGATCTCACAACCCATCAGCACCAGTGTCATAAGACAATGTACATATAGTCTCAGCATCAAGCCTGGCACAGAAGACAATCTGCAAATAGCAGTTATCGATTGACTGAGGAACCCACAACTCTGACTTAATTAACTGAGCTCTAGCTTTCTTTCTACATTTCTGGTTGGTAGATTCTCCATCTGGCCTATACTCATATGCCCTATGGAAATCCAATTCAGCATCCTTTAGAATTTTCTAGTTCCTTATTTGCATGAACCCAACTTGAAGATTAAAGAATTGGACAGAAAAAAAATGTTTTCTTATATTTATGTCTTAGTAGAAGTGACGATGACAAACAGGAACATCTTTATTTACTTACTGATGCAGAAAAACTAATCAAAATGTTAAAAGTCAACCCAATAATAAGTTTACATAGAAAAGAAATGAAGAGCTCTTTGGAAACCAGGGTGGGGGGCATGTAGTTGTTCATTGGTCTGAAGCAGAAATAAGCTACTCTGCTCACCTACAATCCCCTGCTATCAAATAGTATGAAAAGAGACCAACAAGTGAATTCTGACTATTGATTTCTCCCATTCCATTGAAAGGAAAAAGATATAGGATTTCTGATTGTTTGTTTGTTTGTTTGTTTGATGCTCACAATTGGACTTTTAATGCAATAGAAACCTCCTTAAGGAGTTTGAAGTCTCATAAACATTTGTGTCCAAAACATTTATGCTTCTGTAAAGATCTCTAAGAAACATGTTTTTTGTCAAGGTCAGTATCTTCCACCCTGACTTCCCCTTGCCAAAACATTCTTTTAAAGCATCAGATCTGACACTTTGTTGAAGCATTTACAATTTAACATTCTTGCTGTTTTCAACCATGAACCCTTAGCTTGCTGGTTTTATTTTGTACTTTATCTTTTTTTCCAAATCAATAAAGCTATATAACTAGTGTTTAAGATACTACAGTAGCGACTGAGGCCTGCAGACAGTACATGCTAATCAATTTTTAATTATGGCTTTAATTTTATATGACACTATTTAATTTTATTAGATATATTAAAGCAAAGCTGTCAGATCATAGGATTTGCTAGTCAGGCCAGGGAGAGAAATATCCCAGGGGCAGCATGAGGGTGTATGACATCATTAAGAGGGTCCTAAGAGGATGTGCATTACAATGTGCATATTGGGCACATAACTGTCGCATATGTCTGAGTAGCTGGAATGATTTCCTCACTGGCAACATTTGAGTTAGTGGAGCTGCTGTGCTCAGGGCAGATCAATGACCACACAGGATGGTGGGCTGCCAGCTGTGAGTTAGACCCAGTGTTGCTACCAGAGCGTCTCACTGATTTACTTAAGTATGTTATCTTACTTTTCTGAGCATCAGATTCTGCACCAGTAGAATGAGGATAATGTCAGTTTAAGGTTTTGTAAAGAAAAACTGAAGCAATAGAAACTAAGCTAGGATTAACCTCTTGCCCATGGGAGAGAGATGGAGATGAGAGAGAGAGAGAATGAGAGAGAACAGGGAAAAGAGGGAGAAGAGGAGAGGAGAGGAGAAGAGAGGAGAGAGGCAAAGGGAACGGGAGGGACAGAGGAGAGGAAGAAGGAGGTGGAGGACAAGGAGGAAGGAAAGGAGAAGAAAGGAGCAAAGGATGTAAGGGACACTGTTAGTGCTTTGTCTCCATCTCCTCAGATCCTTCCTCCAGGCTTGTGTTTGCTTTAGTTGGCCATAGTCTGAACATTGCCTTCAGGTTAGGGCCACTTCACCTTCAAGATTCAAGACTGAAAATGTGTCTTGCCCCACCCACAGACTCCCAAGTGTAACTTACATTCCAGATCAGGACCAGGCTGAAGCATTGACCTCTGAAACACCATCTTTATGTGGCTTCTCCCTTTGGTCCTGCTTCCTATGGGGTTCTCTGGAGTGTACTTTCTTACTGAATCCCTTGCATGTAACTCCTTGATTCAGTAAATGAGGAGAAACAGGCTTAATACAGAGAAAAAGAGCTGGGGAGATGAATCGTTTCACAGACCAGGAGAAATCTTTATTCGCTCACAGTTAGAAAGGTAGAGCTATTTTGCACCAAGATTTCCTCTTCACTTGCCATGTGGGTGTGTGTTATTGTGCATACATGCATGTGTGCACAGAATTTTAAAGATTTTTTTCTTAAAGGCTTTAAGGAATAAGGTGAATGGGATGCCACTGAGATAACATCTGATTTTCTAATGAAAACAGCATCGTAAGAAGAAATCTATATTCCTTTGCCCCGAACCACTTGCCTAAATCTCCAGAACTGGCCACAGACACCACATGAATTCAACCACTAATCAAATAGAAAAGGTTCACCTACATTAAAAAAACAGCATGCTGAGCTTCCTAAAGTGCAATATGTATCAACTGAACAAGGCAATGTCATAACCAATGGCATAAAATTGTATTGAGAATGCTTCTAAATGTCAAAAAAATATATATCCAAAGTTGCTTACTGTCTTAATTTCTTCTTGAAATTAAGAAGGAACATGTTCATCAGGCTCACGGAATTCAGAAAGTCTTCTCTCAAGAGATTTTTGAGAGTCATTTTTAATACTTTGCATGGCTTGGGAGATATCAAACCACAAGGATTTGTTTGCTGCTTTCTCTCTGTTGATTTGCCTTAGTCCAGCTTCTGTACACCTGGATAAGATGAATAATTCTTCTTTCATGTTCCTTCCCATCTTTATTTTTACTTTTCTTGTGGCACTTACGTCCTTCACTAACTGATTGGGTGCAGATGTGTGTCTCTCAAGCAAAACTCTTCTTGATGCATACATTTGTTCAATAGGTACAGAGCAGACTGAATGGGCAATATGCAGGCCATGCATCTCCCCATGCTACTGTGCTTCTTGAGCACCTACTATGTATCTGTGCTCTTGTAAGAATACTGTGATTGGTAGAGAAGAAAGCACCAAGAACATTTTCAGGGGAGCTAGCAATCTATTGAGGGTGGAAATCAGTAAATAAAATAATTCCTTACAGTAATAAGAGCCACGATGCACAGCAAATAGTGATCAGACACTAAGTGACTATGTTGAAGGTATTGAGAGCTGGAATTCAGGAGCAGTTCATGAAGGAAACTTTTATGAACCAGGAGTCAGTTGTGAACATGTGGGGAGAAGAGTGAAGAAGAGGGAGAAGCTGAAAAACTCCCTAAAACAGGGAGAAGCACAGTATGGTTGAGCACTGAAAGGCAGGGTGAAGGCTGGTAGGAAATAAGGTCAGGAAGGAACCAAACTGTCAGGACCTTGTGACCCTGGGAAGGGGCTTAGATTTCCTATGCCAGGTGGCCATTCTGGGGCATCCTACTTGTGTTCTCTGAAAGATCTATGCTTGAGACATGACCTTAGATGTGGGGCCAGGTACCTGGAGAGTTTCAAGTGCTATAAGTTAGCAGGTAAATATGTGTCACAGCACAGGTCACTATCTTCAAACTGGCAATATTCTGTTACCTAAAATATTGGGCTGAGATTCTTGGATGCCATCATCAGAGATCCTCTGTCCCAGCCTTAGCTTGGAGCATTATACTCTCTCCCACTGGCCTCTGATGCCAGGTCACATTCTCCAGATGCATATCCTACTCCAGATGCATATTGTAAGCTGACTTTGTCCCTGCCGCTTTAGCTCAGAAGTAAGGGCTGTATGTCACAAGCTCCCTTGGTAGGTACAAAGCAGACAAACACTAAGTGAGGAGGTACAGACTCAAATACTTCTGCAGGGCCTGCTGAGTAGCATGGATGAGAAGAAAGGCCCAGGCAGGACCTGTGGAGCCAAGGAGGGGCGATGCCCATAGCAGGAGTCAGCTGCCTCTCACACACGTCAATCCAGCATTGGCAAAACATCAGCTTTTCATGAAAAGCAGAAATCTATATTATTGTGTGAACTCCTTTGAGTTATAAATATTGATGATTATTTCACATTTTTAGCATTGTGTAGGCCAAATGTGTCTAATAATAGCAAACACAATGACGAAGTGCCAGTGTTTTGCAAACACTTCCATAGATTTTAACTTAAGTAATCCTAACACAGACACCATTTTTACCAATTTTCTACATGGGAAAATAAAAGTACAGAGATTAGGAAATTTAAAGTCACTCACCAAGTACTAATAAATTGGGATCTGAACAAAGCTGTGTGCTCTTTGGAGATATGCAGCTGGCAAAACAAACATGGATAACCACACCCCAGGATGCTCTGTGCTTGTTTGCCCCCTATAAGGAAGTGTTGGATCCCCTCTATCAACTGCTGGGAAATCAGCCTGAAGGCCAGAGCTGGCTGACTGAGGCTGGACCAGAAGCATCTCATGATGAAGCTTCATCTTAGACATCCAGCCCTCCTCAGGGCCCAAGGTGGACCAATGTCCCATCCACTTGGTACCTGTACTATTTCAGCAAGGCAGCATGAGGTCAGTATCAGCAACATCATGAACCAACAGGATGGTTTGGGGCATACAGAATAGGGACACAGGACTGAGGGGCCAACAGTTACCAATTCTGTGGGTTCTTGTGCTCTTCATCAGGAGAATTAGGCAGAAGTACAATAATACAGAAACAAGGTTCTTTGACTGTTATGCTGGAGCAAAATGAGAAAACCAATAGGGGACATAAATCTCCTATCTTACATGTATAGTTGTCCTCCTGATTAAAATAAGAAGATAATAAAATGTCATTCTACAGAACTCGGAAAGGAAGCAGGACCAGTCTGTCGGTGTTATGGTATGTGGAGCTCATGGAAGTGGAGCTCATGCTGTATTTTCTTCTGTATGCCTCTTCATGTAATGCTGTCTCTATTAGTCACTTTCCTATCACTGCGACAAAATACCTGACACCCACAACTTAAAGGAAAAGAGGTTTATTTTGGCTCGTGGTTTTGGTGGATTCAGTCCATGGTTGGCTGGATCCAAGGGAGCAACAGTATTACAGAGGAAAGCTGTTCACTGCATGGTGCCAGGAAGCAGAAAGCGAAGGAAGGAGACAGGAATGAGACACACTTCTAAATCATGCCCTCAATGATCTGCCCCTTTTGACTAGGCCCCACCTCCAAACATGAGACTTTACGGAAGTATTTTAGATGTAAACCATAGCACTTATTATCCTCTCAGGTTTCTGACTCTGGGTTTGACTTCTACTATGCTAGTGAAGTAAAGTAGATTAGTGACTGCTCTGTGCACGAGTTTGGCTCTTCCCCTCACCAAGGGGCTAACATTGTTTAAAGCAAGGTAGGTTATTCTTCAGTCGTAGAGGGTCTGATTGATAGCTAGGTTATTTTATTTTTCTTGCACTTGATATGCCTGCTGACCATGTCACCCTTGAAAATCAATCTGACTCCTCAGGCTCTCATGTCCTGGTACTTTAACTGACACCATGTCCCTGCTGGTGTTAGCAACTGTCTCACAAACTCAGGCTCTGCAACCTTCATACCTGAAGCTCCTTCCTCATCAATAAATGAGCATACTAATTTCTCCCTTGGAAATTTGTTTGCATGGGAGCAATGAAACTAAAGTGAGGCAAGGGAGATTCTTAGGGTACAAAAGTGAAGGAAGACAACTATACATGTAAGAGCAGGTGTCCCCTCACACTCTGCACCCTGGGCAGGTGCATCTGCTTCACCCTTACCTGCCCTGAATAGGCCACAGAGGTCCTCAACTTAGCACTGCACTGGGTCATAGGAAACACTTAACCATTTCACTGGTTGTTATGTATCAACTGGATTACCTTTAGAGATCTGTTGTTTTATATGTAATACGAGAATTAAGAAGATAGGGAATTTTTAAATTTATTCTTTTCCCTCTGAAGTTTTGATAATTTTAATCTATGAAAAAAACAAATGATCATGGACAGATAACAAGAAAAAGAACAGACTTATATCCCTAAGACATGGAAGTGTTAGGTTCAAAGAGAGGCAAAGTAGTTGATCCTTGTATAGAGCTTAAGGGATTGGGTATAGGATTCTGGGTGGAAGGGAGTTGGTACAGGCTGCAGGAGGTTGGGGTGCACAACAAGCTAGGGTAGTCTTGTGATTCAGGTGAACCATTAGCAGCCACTTGTGGTCATCTCTAACTGGGTACTTTGGACCCTGAATCTCTTCTTCCCATGGAAAAGCTCCCTGCTAAGCAGAAGAAGGTAGAAATGCAGGTAGAAAAGCCTCTGTCTGCATTTTCTATTTACCTTACTAATGTAGATAGATGTAGATTTCTTTTTATAAGAGGGCAGCCTTTCAAAGCTATTCCTGTGTCTGCAGAGTCCGCAGCGTGTCTCTGAATAATCAATTCAAAATATTCCAAAGAAAGATATTTGGAATGCGATATTTTACTTTCCTGCAAGATTCTGTAACAACTATGTTTTGGCCTGTAAGATAACATGGAATTTTTCAGATAAGGTCAGTTAGCATGTGGCTGGCACACAGTCAGAACACACAAAGGGCACTTCCAACCCTCTGAGGATCCAGACAGGGGCCACACTTGAAATCCTTGGCAATGATATTTCCTTTAGCTGTGCACTGCCTGTTCTGACAATGCTATTTGGATGTGTTCTTTGGTCTGAAAAATAACTCTAAGTGATAAGTATTTCTGCCCAATTTCTTGCAGTTGCCATACAATGCTGACTTGAATACAGCTAATTTTGAAAGGCAAGTATTATACAAGCATGTGTTTCCTCCTTAGAACATTCTGGGGAGAAGGAGGACCCTCTCGCTTATCTAACAGGTTGGGCCAATGTGGAATACAGGTTGCCAAGTTGGGGGTGGGGATGTCTGTGACCACTGCTGACACATGGTGCTGTGCCTGGGGAAACGTGTCCCGCATACACATCTCCTTTCCAGTGGTAGTCAAGAGGGAAAACTGGATCATTAAAAATTGAGCTGCTTCTCCCAATTTCCTCAGACTAAGAATGTCAGCTGCCAACCTCAGCCCCTCCTCAGCTCAGATGAATGGTCAGAAAACGAATGCCTCTGTCGGAAAGAAATAGGCAGATGCTGGCCCCAGGACACAAAAGGAGGATCAGCAATGTCCTAATCTAGTGTCTTATTCCATCTCTCCCTTCTCATCTTTATTGTAAAAGCTGTTGCACTCCAGAACAAAGTAAGATGAAGATTCAGGGCAGTGAAAGACCCTTCCATATCATTCAGAGCTAGCTTTTACATAACACCTTTTTACTTCCCACCTTAAAAATGGTCTCCTCTGTTTTGAGGGACTGGTGAGTAGTGTGGACCTAAGTGGCCAGTGACACATGCAGCCAGTAGCACAATCTTCTGAGTGTGGGCTCCATGCAGGCATTGTGCTAGGAACAGGGGACAGAGAAGAGAATGACAGAGCGCTCATCCTGAACATGCTCACAGAGGAGGAAGACACCAAACAAGGAAAGACAAGGCAATATGAGACTTGTGCTCTCTCTCATTGCTACAATGGAGAGAGGCCAACTATGTCACATGGACCTTCTTGCCAGATTATAAACTCCTCATTATATGTCATTGCATGAGTAACCAGAGATGAAGGCAAAATAGATACTTAATAAAATAGTGTTGGCTAAAAATACAAGTATACAACAATGTAAGTAGCGACTAAGTTCCAAAACACAATTACCAGATTGAGGGTAGTCTACAAAAGTGTCAACAGATGAGATCTGAGGAGGTCCCCCAAAGAAGAGATGGGGACCTCAACTCCACCACACCCCCTGGATAGGTCTGTTGGCTAACTTGTGTCACAGAAATGAATTTCAGACACATCAATGAGAGGAATGGAAAGGGTTATGGGGCAGAAAGAAAGAAGCACAGAGAACAGAGTGTAGCCCCTCAAGAGAGGTGCAAGTGGTCAGGTTTTGGGGGCCCTGTGTGGTCTTGTGGGTGTCTTCAAGATGGGTGACATAGGATGTGTATTCCTACTGTCTCTCTGGTTACCTGTTTAGTGGCTTATGTTAAAATGTAAGCCATTGGCATGTGTTTGAGGTTTAGAGATGTGCTTTCCACTTCATAGTGCTGCTTCCTGTGCAAGGAAAAGCACAGGTCCAATGTTTTGGGGAGGGAATTTCCTAGAAAGGAAAAAAAGATATTGTAACCTTGGGTAACAGTGCGTTCTGAAGCTACATGTTTTCTTAAAAGTACAATTTTAAATTACAATTTTCCTTGTTTCCTTTCTACTGACCTTTATTCCTTCTATCCTCCTTCAAAAGGAACCTTCACTTGTTCAGAACATTTGCCCTGTGATCTGTAAAAATCACCACCACCCTCTCACAGCGTTAAAAGGGAAGTGGGTTGTAGGGGCTGTAAGGATTTTGAGGACCCCAGCAACTGACAATTGGAACTCCCCATCCAAATGCAGGGGTTCAAAACCATGGCAAAATTTAATTAAAATATATATACAAATTCTCTTGGTGTGAAACAAAGTTTTGGGGATATCTGTGTCTTCTATGAGGCTTTTTGTTCAGAACAGCAGGAAAGTGGTAACACCCAAATCATTCTGGCAAGCAATTATGGCTCAGAAATACAGAGTAGGAAACCAGCAGGTCGATAGTGACCTTCTTCCTGGGCCAGGTCCAAGGCTATTCAATTCCTAGGACCCCACAGAGGTTACTTGAGTAGGGAATTTGGGACAAATTGCCAAACCTAGGGCCTACTTTGGAATTTGGGGTAGAGGTCAGGCTCTTGAGCAGCCTCTGTCAAGACAAGGTTGTAAAATGAGTATGCTAGTTTCATACTGAGATAGGAAAGGGAGAGTATTTTTTAAAAATCTGAAGAATGTTGACGAATTGAGCAATTAGGAACACATGAATGGATGCATTAGAAATGACAGAAATAATTATTCCTGGAATTCATACAACTTACGTAACTTTGCATTTCAAACATATGATCTCATTAAGTCTCATTTTTTAAAATAATTTAAAATTGAGTTGGTGTGTACGCAAGTTTTCACTGAAGCTTCATAACCAGGCTGGGCTATTTTCACAGGCCCATAGAGGTCTTTGCAGAAGCATTATAAGGATTTGTCCTAATTCATGAAGCAAAGAGATGACATAGAGGCAAAAATGAACCCCTTGCTCCCTCTTCCTCAGACCCAGTACCAGAAATCCATCTTGCCCCCCTACCTGTGCTGTGCTTGCACCCACTTTCCACCACACCCCTAGTTGTGGTGTCAAGGCTGTGCACATGTGCTTCTACATCCTCTGGGACCCCTCTCTCTGTAGTCTCAGGCCTTGTCACTCATTTTTGAGCCTCTCATATCTAGATCATAAATCCACAAGTTACTAACTAATAAATGAGTAAATACTAATATGATTACTTCTGTGGTACAATAAAAAATATATGTGGTGTTTTTCCTACTTCTTGTCATAGAACACATTGAACTCAGAATTTCCTCGATGATGGAAGTGTCTTTTTCATTCATAAGGACCCCTTTCCATAGTACTTGTCTTTTGGTAATGAGATGACAGGGTGCCACCCTTAGCTTCACGTTGGGGCCAGTCAACCAAGACCATGTCAGTAGAGGGCTGGAAATTTTACTCCCATCTACCTACCTCTAGGAAGGAGTTGGAGTGGGATAGGGTAGCGATTAGCTCTGTCAAAACTCTTGCACAGTATTTGATGAACTTCACCTTGCTTAGGACCTAGGAGAGTAGCTGGTTAGAGAGGACATGGCTGTTCCGCTTACCACTACCCTTACACCTTACCCTTCGCACATCTTCATCTGGTTGTTCACCTGTACTTTTTATGATGTTATTTGTAATTATATCTGGTAAACATAACTATTTCTCTGAGTTCTATGAACCACCCTGGTGAATAATGGAATAAGGTAAGGGTAAGAACCCTAATTTATAGCCAACCAAATAGCAGTATAGGTGACTACCTACTAGTTGTGATTGGTTTCTGAAATAAGGGACTGTCCTGAGGGACTGAGCCCTTGATATCTGGGACCTGACTCCAACTCTAGAGTTGAATTGAGTTGTAGTATACCCAGTTGGTGTCTGCTAGAGAATTACTTGGTGTATGGAGAATGTTTCCCAGTCATCTGTTCACAGAAGTAATCTGTGTTCAGTATGAGAATAGAGAGAGAAAAGATTTTTTTTCCTTACAAATGCCTTTGCAATATTTCTTGTGTTGGGCAGTTGCTTCACCTTTGAGATGCCTGAGACATACATTTCCAACTAGAATGTACGCTCAGAGTAGCAATAATGATGTGTCACTCTTTCCTTTTTGCCTCTTTCTCCACTTAATAAAGTGACTGACAGATGTCGGATGCTTAGAAAGTATCTGTTAGATTATCTCAAAATTTCCTTTTGATTGCACAGCAACTATTAGAGAACACAGAGAAGGATGTGGACAGGGACCTCCATCCTATACTGATCATCCTTTTATAACTTCATCAGAAGCTGGTCTTAAGACAAAGATTTAAGTCACTGAAAAGAAATTAAGGAGAGAAGGTAAAGCAGCAAAAATATTGTGTGCTATTAAGTCAGCCTCCCCCAGTAGGGAGGAGAATTGAATCCCACTGGGGGTCTCTGGTGAATAGTGTAAGACACATTCTCGGTTTCCCACCTACCCCTGTCAGTCATTTCCAGGCTGCTCCTAAGGGTGCTGATTCCCTAGCAAGTCAAGTCTACTCCCAGCAGGCAAAAGAGACTTTGGGCAGAGGAATATGGGCCCTGGCTGTTAGAAGTCAGACCAGAGTGCACAGAAATGATGAACATCGAGGAAAGCTGGGTGAGCCTTGACAGCATCTGCTACAGTTGCTCTACAAATATGGAACCGAGTGGGACCAGACTCTGACTGTGAACCCTGGATTCTACTTCTGCATCTGAGTTCTCAGGATTTGTCTCTCTCTCTACCTCTATCTCTGCCTCTCTCTCTCTCTCTGCCTCCCTCCCCCCCTTCTCTCTCCAGGATAAACAGAAACCCATCATCATTTTATCATTCCTTGTGTGTAGACCTTGATGACAGGAGTAAACTCACCTGCCAAGATTCTGAGCTGGAAGGGGAAGCATTAGCTCAGGATGAAGGAGTCCTGCTTGCATCTGATTCTAGCTCTACCTAGCTACATGGAAGAATGAACAGCTGAACAGCTTGTACCTTCTGAGCCTCTCCTGAAGGCTTGGGCCTGTTTTGTAAGAACTTCACTGCCCTGCTGTGGTAATGCAGTTTCCTCATTGGACGGAAGTCTTTTTTTCCTTTGACATTTTTTGAGCTATTATATAAGTTATATATAATATGTGCTTATCATAGCATGATTAGAATAATGTAGGTAATCTTATGGCACAGAAAAATGTTTTGGTACACACCTTCACAGACACCACACACACACACACACACACACACACAGAATTAAGCAACAGTGGAGTTCTGTAGGTTAGCTTAATACCTATTCTAGGTTCTCAGCCCACAAAGAAGAACTAAGCAGACAAGTTGCCTGGCATTCAGTTGGAGGCCACAAAAAATAAATAAAACAAAATGAAGAATTTTGAATAATATTGGTGCTGTCTTAGTCATGTTTCTCCTTGATGAGACAAAACACCCAAAACCCTAAGTTAAAGGATAAAAGGTTTATTGTAGTTCACAGTTTGTAGAGGTTTCGGTTCATAGTTGGCTAGCTCCAAGGCAGGGTTGCATGGCAGAGAGGCATCGCAGAGGAAAAATAGTTCATGGCAGGTACAAGGTAGCAACCAGCAAGCAAAGTGACCACATCAGCCCTCTTTCTGTCCATTATATTCTATCCTGTGCTATTCTATCCCTAAAGGTGGACAGTACTCACATCCCAGGGAAGGACCTCCTGTTATCCACTCCCAGAACTATGCCAAACCAATCCATGGACTAATTTAGTAATCACATGCCCTTGATCCCAGCAACACATACTTAATCCCAGTGCCACACACTCTAGATCCAGCCACCTCTGAAAAGCTCAATCTGAAAAGCCCACATTAGGCTTTGGGGGTACATCTAGACACAAGCCATAACAAGAACTTTCCTTCTTTAAAAAAATAGGTAACATGATGAGACATAAACTCCAGTTAAATAAGAAGTGATGTTCTCCTATTGCCCTGACAAAAGAGGGAAATTTTTAGGATAAGCTGAGAATAACTCAGGTGGAATTTAAATATGTTTGGCATTCAGAGCCTATTACACTAATTTCTGAGCTTTAAAAAATGTTATTCCTGGGCCGGGGTTTAGCTCGGTGGTTTTGCCACCTGCTGAAAAAGTGCAAGGACCCGAGTTCAATCCCCGGTACCAAAAAAAAAAAAAAAATTATTCCTAACTTCTCAAGTAAACTCAAAAACAGAGATCTCTGTGGCATTTGCCAGCTGCTAAATACAAGGGTGAACCAACTTAAAGGGATATTTAACGACTTTCGGCTAGAAAATCATTCTACATTCATGAGTGGAAGTGAGTAGAATCCGTTCTTTATACTCGGAGTGGCCTTAACCCGCTGTTTTTAAAGTGCTCCTCCCCAACACACACACACACAAGCACGCACACGCACACACGCACCAGCACCAAGCTCTTAACTATTCTTTTCTCCACAATTATTTGACAGTTCCTAACTCAACTGTCATCTTTTCAAAGAGGCTTTTCTTGGCAAGAGCATAAAACACACATATACTATGTTTGCTACCCTGCCTGCTTCATTGGCTCCATAGACTTACCTGTTTGGACGGGACCCACTGTTCGAGCCATCTGTGATTGACAGCTCTCACAAATCCACAACATTCTCCCGCACATGATATATGCTTAATAAGGATTTTTATTGATATTATTGATGGAGAGCGGGCATGTCAAGTCAGGGGAAGGCTACTGCTGTAGGTTGAAAAAGAAATGCTTCTACGGAATGTCAACATTTGACCTAAAACCTGAATGATAAGAAGCAGCCACATCAACAATGGTCTAGGTCAGGGGTTGGTAAACTTTTCAGTAAAGCATAAGATAGTAATATTTTAAACTTTGTGGGCCCTATGATCTCTGTCACATCTTTATCTTTTTCTTTTTCTTTTTGGTATCGGGCATAAAACTCATGACCTTGCACTTTGGAGGCAGATGCGATGCCACTGAGCTAAATCCCCAGCCCTCTCTGTCACATTTTAAAAAATATACCCCAAAACCTTTAAAATGTAAACATATTCTTTGTCCTCAGGCTACAAAGTAGCCATAGTTTGCTGACCCTTGGTGTACAGGGAAAGCAATCCAAGGAAGAGGAGAAAATGCAAAGTCCTTAGAATGTGTGCTGGGAGTATTTAAGAGACAGGAAGACGAGCAGTCTGGCTAGAGCACGTGGAACAGCTCCCAGAGAGAGATGCGAGGAGAGAAATCAGGAAAGACGGGAGAGCCCAGGCTTATAGAGCTTTGCAGTTTACAGTGAGGAGTTTCTGTTCAATTCTCAAGGCAATGAGGACTTTATGCAAAGGAAAGCGGTAATGAAATTTATGTTTTACAAGTGATCACTCTGGATGCTGTTTGGAGAAAGCCTTATGGTAAGAAGAGAAGAGATGGCGAGCCCTGGTAGAGGCTACACAGGAGGTAGGTGAGAGATGATGGTAGTGATGAAGGAACATGGTCCAACATGGGCCACAGAGGTACTGTGTGGGTATTTTTTCAAACTACTTCTTTTTATTTCACAAGACTAATTTTCTGTGGCACTTAATATTCTTTTTTTAAAAATTCCTTGAAAAGGCTTCAGAATATCACATTGTACTATAATCTATTTCAGTGATCTCAAAAGGAAGACACTGAGGTAGTTTCCAGTTATTCAATGTTAAGAATAATCTTTCAGCAACACCTGACTTGCTCAGGCCATCAGCTTTATCAAGATAATCTCTTTGAAATGACCTCCAGACTTCTCTGAAGGCTCTTATATTTTCTCTCTTTTAGGAGGACTCAGAAAAGTAAATAAATAATGACCTCCCCCACCTAGGGGTCTAGGACCTCCTCCATGGTCTTCATCAACATCCTCTCTCCATTAGCATCCCCTTTCCTTCTCACCATTCCACTCCCCTACAGACTTTCTTGGCTTTTGCTACCCTCTCTTTCCTTAGAAGAGCTCCTTTGACTCTTACATCTTCCCAAATTTTTACCTCTTTTCCTATCAGCCATATTTTGTTACCTGGGAGATTATTTTTCTCCTCAAATCAGAAATAATAGTAGACTGGAGACCATGCAAAAAATAGACCCAAGAACCTACCCTAGTATGGCCCTTTCTAGCAACTGACCCCTTTCTCTATCCCTTCAAATGATCCTCTGCTGTGATTGGCCCTGCCTAATCTTTCCCCCATAACTGGCTCTAGGATTGGTGCTAGGAAAAGGTGCTAGGAAGTGGTGCTAGGAAAGGCAGCAAGCCTTTCCCTGATTGGCTTTCCTTGAGTATATGGTCCTACATAAAGCAAACCTACTTTGCCTTTCCGCAATGTGACCCACATTGTGATCTTTCCTAGCTACGGGTCTTCTCCAATTAGTTGTCCCCATCTATATGACTCTCCTCTTCCTGTGTAGTCCTTCCCCAAGATATGCCATCCCCCATGGATGATCTCAGAGAGGAAGTCCATTCTGCCAAAGGAGGAAACCATGACTGTCAGCTGCATAAGTCACACAGCTGAGAAAAGACAGACAAGAGGAAACTCAAGTGTGGAACTAGTGTGTCCACTGCTTCCCTGTAAAATCTCTCTGGACCTTCTAGTTGGAATACATGGAAGTGAAATTTATTAACCAAAGGGAGTTATTAGAGGAAAGAAATCTAGTTATCTCTGGCTGAACAGAAATTGATTTTCTCTCACACTCTCCTCTTTCTCCTTCCTGTGCTTCTTTTGCTCCTTCAAACTACTTTTTTTTTTTTTTAATATCCACTCCCCTTTATGTAGAACACTGGTCTGGACTAAGAATGTGAGGGCTGAAGAGAGCTGAGGAGAAAATATGTTGATATTGGAAAGGTCTCTAAAGTGAGAATATGAGGCTTTGACCCACTAGGAAAGACCCAGAGATTCTAAGAAGTAAGGGAATCTAAATTCAAAGAAGACCTGTGAGAATTCCTAAGTGGACATCATAAAGTCTCCAGAGTTTCCATGTATATCCCTAGCATAGGATTCCCAAGAAAGCCCAGAAAACAGTCACCTAAAACACTAGGACAGTCATCGTCATCTCTCTAAGCTTAGGCTGGGCAGAAACTGCAGTCGCCAACAACCCAGAAGCATGCACACCAAACAGTCATCCACAGCTCAGGGCCAGCAGACACTACAGTCCCTACAGCCCAGGAAAGTACAGACATCGTAGTTCTACATAGCTCAGGGTAGGACAGATGTATTCATTCATACCATAGAGTTTGGGCAGATGATCCCTTACAAACCTGATGTGCCCATGCTGTATTCCCTGTAGGCCAGATCTGCGAAGACACTGCCCTTCCTCATTATCCAAAACAGGGCTCACAAGCGGTCAGATGCTATAACATCTCATCATTCATGACTGGGACTTCATCTGGACATTGTGGTCACATCTGTAACCCCAGTACTCTGGGAAGCTGAGGCAGGAAGATCATGAATTTAGACCCAGCCTGGGCAATTTAGAAAGACCCTGACTCAAAATGAAAGAAAAAAAATTTAAAAAGACCTGCGGGTGTAGTTTAGTGCAAAGGCCCCATGTTCAATCCCAAGTACTACCCAGTACCACCACCAACCACACACACACACACACACACACACACACACACACACACACACAAAGAGCTCTTGTTATCAGAATCTTGGCTGTTCTGAGAATGTGCACAATGATTCAATAACTGAAGATCAGTGAGAATCTTATAGTTCTGCAGATATCAGTGTGGACAAAACTGCCCTAAAGGATAAAAACCCTCCTTCCTCAAACTAATATTTGAAAGTCATATGACTTTCATATTTAGATACTCTGGGGGAAAAATTTTTGGATTGAATGTATCAGAAATTAAGATAATTAATTCTGCAAAGATTATGTTATAGAAAAATGTATGTATTTCCTTTTATACACTAAGCAATTAAAATAGCCAGGCTTTCATATTTTCCTAGGTCCCATGTTTTGCCTCCATGTTAAGAGAATATGTCGGAAACACATAGAGAATGATGTCCTGAATACGCCTTTGTGCCATCCTCTCAAGAGACTGTCCCCATTCCCAGACAACTTTGAACTCTTTAGCCTTTGTTACTGAAATGAAAACCTTTCACAGAAAACAACCTCCGCTCCTCCCACCCAAGTCTATTACAGGTCTCTGTAGGTCAGGCAACATGGGTTACATGTAAGATAAGGGCTTGATGGTCCCCAAAGAAGTTTCTTCAACAGCCTCTTTCTACCAAGAGAAAAATCAAGTCTTCATCTCTGCCTTTGACAACAGAGCCTTCCATGGTGAGTGTTGCCCTTGTTGCTCCTTGCTTCAAGGTGTTTAGACCTAGATACTAGGTTTGTGTTTTATTAAACAATGATGGCCCCAAGAAAATCAATTAGCAGGCAGAGTGATCAACAGTAATCATGATCACTAGCATTTACTAAGCTCTCATTGTATGCCAGGTAGCAGAAAAGTGCCTCATAGGCTTTGTCACACTTCATCTCCACATGACAAGGCAGGTAGTATAGTCTTTTTCACTTTACAAATGAGTTAAAGAAGTAGATAGAAGCTAACCCAGAACTGCTAAGTATTAGATTAGGATTTGAAAGTAAGTTTTTGCAGCTCTGTAGGATTTCCACTAAACTACTGGGTCTGTAGCCAGGAATCCCTCACCTGGATTGGGAGTGTGGGAGTAACTGGGAGCCATCTAGAAGGGACACTGTGAATGATTTGTGTGCCTTCATTCCCACGAGTGTGTAATTTGTTCTCGTTTCATTTTTTGCTTTTGTTTTTTAATTTGAAATAACACCATCCAGTTGGCAAAGCCTGCAGGGAGAACCATTTTATTACTTTTTCTAAATATAATGTGAAAAAGTTGCTGACCCAGAGCTCTGCTTCAGGAACAAACTGTGCAAGGTCTTTTAAGAAGAGGATAGATGGCCATCTGGGACTGTGGAAAGGGGGCTTTCCAGAATAGGCTTCTGTGAGAAGTTAATGCCCATATTTTGTTCTCTTCCTGATACAATCATCACATTACCGGGAAAATGAGCTCCTTTTTCATGAACTGTGTTTGAACTTTGATATTATTTGCAAAAGAGAGAATCTGAGCTTCCATTCTAGTCACACTTCCTTCAGGAAATGTTCTCTGAGCCTCACCTACCAAGGGCCAGGCAGTCTGAGTGTATAGGCTTTAGTATATGCCGACTTGGACAGTTCCTACCTTTGTCATCTAATGCTGTTTCTCTAGGTTGTTTTCTGGAAAAGTAAGAACTGAGTCTTGATTTCTTTTGCCCACACTTTCATCGCTTAGCTGTAATTGGCATGTGGTCAGTTCTCAGTAGTCACTTGTCTAACAATATCTGAATCTCAACTCTTATGGCGCAATAATACATATACGTCTTTCAGGGTTATTGGGAGGATTAAATACAATGTATGCAAAGCATTCATCACACTGCTTGGTAAGCAATAAGAAAATAATTGATGGTGACTTCTATAATGTGTTTCAGAATTAAGAGTTACAAATGGAACGCAAGTTTTGTTTTCCCTTCAGGGTGTGAGATTATGTGCCCTGCAACTCTGTGGAGGTCAGTCATCTGTGTCATCATTTAACTTTCTTATTGATCTTAATCCTCCTGCTGATGAGACCTTCTGGTAATGTCGCCCTGGTAGGTGTAATTAAAATTAAAGCAAAGCAAAACAAAACAAATATGTTAGAGAGTAAGAAGTAAGGGCCGGAAGCAATGGGAAAACAGGATGGAGCTGCGAGAGGCTGTGCTGAAAGAGTCTCCACTCCTAGAAGAAGAGGGAATAACCTGGGACCCGAAGATTTTCTAAGAAAAAGTGGCATTTCTAAAGACAGTGTGGGAGGAGCTCTGGGAAGGAACTGCAGATCTGGGGAGTCAGGTCTGGGAAGACCATCGAGATGGTCAGGTTCTCACTGCACAAGGGGTGATTAAAAAATTGGTAAATGTTTAAAATCTTAAAAGTGTCTTAAAATAAAAGAGATGTTATTATTCATCCTCTTCAAAGTACTCTCCCTTGCTTTGAAAGGTTTTACTCTACTGTTTTTGCCACTTTTTAAAACAGTACTGGAAATCTCTTTTCATGAGTGTCTTTCAGAGTAGTGATAAAACAAAACAAAAAGCAATAAGTACTGTTGCCAAGTACCATCCAAAGGAAAGGCAGGCTTATAAAACTATTACAGTGTGCTCTCATCCACCTTATTCCCCAGATGTGGCACCATGTGACTTCTAGCTTTTCCCTAAAGTCCAAATGACCAGGAAAGGTAAACATCTTGAATCAATTCATAACATTAAGGTAATCACAACAATGCAACTAGAGACACTCACAAAAGAAGACTTCCAGAACTATTTCAGAAAATGACAAGAAGGATGAGATAAGCATGTTTGAAACAAAGGGGAGTATTTTGAGGGGGATTGTATTAAGGAGTGCTTACAAGAGCTTGCTAGGCTGGGGCAAGGGTCCGAAAAATCTTGCAGATGCTCTGAATTAGATTTTATGCAGGACACAGAAATTTATAAAATTGGCCTACAATGGCCACCCACAGAGTCAGATGCAGAAAACTGTGAAAGATCTGTCCATGTGCTAGAGATCTGAAGGATGCAGCCATTTGGATGGCAATGTCCTGCATGAGTCCACATCAGAAGGCCAGAGGATCCGAGACAGAAGGCTAAGGAGGGGAGTTTGAGGAGTACATGCTAGAAGCTAGAGTCTCTGCAGGCTAGAAGGCCAGTGCTGGAAGCTGAAAAATCTGCCAGACTGAAAGCCAGGAGAAGATGCCCAAGGTGAAAGCAAAGACTGGAGCTCCTCCAAAGAGAACAACAGCCATCCTTAGCAATGGGGGAGGACCAGAGCTCTTCTGAAAAGAACAGCTGAAGCTCCTCTAAGGAAAAGCAGCTGAGATCCTTCCCTCTCGTTCTCCTTTTATACCATTCTGACAATAATTCTCTTTAAAGTGGGTCTTTCATGCCCAAGACCCTGCTGACTCAATTCAACTGGGCATTCCCTACTCAAGTTGACAATTAATTAACCACCACAGGGATTGATGGCAGTGTGTCTTTTACTGTGATAATTTTTTTTACTTAAACATACATTGTATTTTTCAATCACACCTTGTATATAAAAGGCAAAAGAGGAATGGAGAAGGACTGGGACTTGCCCAAGGTCTCATAGCAAGTAAATAACTATTTCATGTTGTGTTCTGTCTTTCAGGTCACATTCATACTCTTCCAGAAAATCACTACCATCCTCATGTGTAGTACTTCTGCCCAGTTAGGTTCAATGATCTTCTGGTTTCAGAGACACCTCCTGTGACCCAGTCCTGGTTAATCAGCCCTTCAAATACCCCTAGAGATGGTGATTAATTCATGATACACATTGTGACCTGCACTGGCCCAATGAGAATGTCACCCAAAATGAATAGAGGAGCTTTTGGTAGTGATAGTTCCCCTTGGATTTGATGATGTCAGGTTGGAAGGGTGCTGCATTGTGAAGTCATTTAACCACAAGGTGGAGCCTGAGAATAAAACACAGGGGAGGAAACCAGAGCTGAGATGGGAGTCTGGGTTGCAGTGAGACGTCTTTGGGAAGGAGGGGGTCTCTAGATCGAATCACACTTAAAGATAACATACTTGCTAAGTTTTCCGTTATATGAGACCATAAATTCTCTTTACTCTTGACTGCGTTGTTTTCTTTCACTTTCAACAGTACAAACTCGGAGTTGCTGCAGATTGGTTTACTTAACATATGTTCCCATGTCTTTCCAGTGGGTGTCACTTTACTGCAGGAATGGGGAGAAGGTAAATTCACTACTCCAATTCCAACACTGCTTAAGGCTAGGGCTCTGTGTGTGACTGAGGCTCCACCAATCAGATGCTTTCATGTGAGACTTGATTTGCACTAAGTTGAATGCAGATAGAGAAGAGCTATCTATCTTGCTGGTTTGATGCAGTAGGTGTCGAAGTGCTTCTTGATCCCCACATCACTAGCAAGGTGGTGAAATCTGGAGTTAGTGGTTAGGACAGAAATGCTTTGTTCCACCTCTACTCCCCAATCCAATCCTTCCTACTCACAGCCAGTTACAGCAAAAGTAGCAAGCAATTCTGATAGTGGGTCAGTTCTAAGGTAATGTTGTAGTCTCAAAATTGCAAAGCCTGGCTCTCAGGCAGGCCTTACAGAGATTTTGCAAACACAAAATTATACCCCATTCTGCCTAGGTTTCTATTTCCTACAATGAAATTTAACTGATAAAAATCAGAAATCCTGCACCTGGACAGGCATTTGCTTTCTTTGATTAGGTATTAACATCCCATGTTCTCCCTAATTTAGGGCATCTTTCCACTATTGGGTAGCAGGAGGCTATTGGCAGCCACCAAACTCCCCACATTATGATTGTGTGTGTGTGTGTGTGTGTGTGTGTGTGTGTGTGTGTGAGATGCCCAGCTCCCAACTGACCCAGATTTGGGGTGGAAAAAGATAAAGTATGAAAAATGAGCAAGGGGATAAATGGACTGGACCCAAAGAAAGACAATGATACAATGGGCATGGGCTATTTCCCCAGAGAGGACTTCTTTAGGGTTTCAAAATAACAATTGTTGAGCCTTTTGGGGCATCCTCTACAGAAGTACCTTAAAATAACTGTTATCCAGGGGTCTTTGATCATGCTGCATCCAGCCTCACTCCTGAAGAATGAGACAGTAGGGCCAGAGGTAGGTTATTGGTTACTTCTCAAAAATCATGACTTGTCATCACTGGTAGAAAACCAATGATCTTACAATTTCACACTAAGTTATTGGGTCCATCTGTCTTTACATCATGTAGCTCAAGGTACATTTAAGCTTTTTAAATCTTCTCAAATATACGTGCTGTTATATCAAGCACAGGGCATTGTGTTCTTACAGTGTAGTTGGACCCTAATATTTGACATTTCAATTACATTTGATTTCAAGCCTCAAATGAGATCCCTTAAATATAAAGATTCTGCACATCTACCGACTCAGTGCCTTTTCTGACTTCCCACTAACCTGCGTTGCTACACTGCCTAGAACAATGATTATTCAGTGTGGCCTTTGAACCAGTAGCAGCAGCATCACCCTAGAACTTGTTAAAAATGTAAATTGTCTATTAAGTCCTACTCCAGACCTACAAAACATAACCTTTTCCATAGGGTGGTTTTGGTAATTAAATTGAATATATATATATATATTCAAGAACCTGCAGCTACATGGATGAGACTCCGTGTGTGTGTTTAGATCTTTGCCATATTCTCATCTCTGCCTGTACTAACTCTTACATCCTCAGCTTAATGGACCTATACTCATTCATATTTAAACTCAAGCACACATCTGCATATTTGTCCCTGAACTCTTTTCTTAGCTTCTTTGCTCCCGGTACTAACTCTTCTCTCTGTTGAGCTTCTACCTCCTCCTGAAGAGATAATACTTCAACACTCCTTGGTTGGACGTTTATAGAAATTGTCTGTAGTGACCAATCCAGAATCCATTTGCCCTTCTCCTATTCATGGCATTCTGATCTTATTTTAGAAAAATCTTACCTTACCCAATCTCAATCCATGCTATTTGGATAGGATTGATCCTACACGCCACCACCCCCAAAAGCAATTCTTTTAGGACCAGCAAATCTTACCCTACTTTATTTTTGAGTGACCCCAAGGAGTGTTGGTCTACAGACTGGTTGAAAATGTTGGCTTGATTTTGGCTGACCAAAATGGACTTCATTGGTGGGATAGGAGAAATACTGCTCACAGAGCAAACTTTGAGGGAAGCGGAGGGACAGCAATGGAGACAAATTTTCTTACCCAAATCTGCTAATGCCTGCACATCAGGCCCTGTGAGTTTGTAATTGTATCATTAACCAAAACATTTTTTGTTTGTTTTCAGAGAGAGAGTTTTGTAATTGCTGTTCCTTCCCATATCATTGTGAATTCAAGTGTCTATCATGTAGGTCCTGCATCATTGTGAATTCAGTTTCTACCACATGGGAAAAAAAGGAATTGTTGGCTCTTTTAATTCTGAATAGGAACTTTTTCACACTTGCCTTACCAATGCTACACTCCTACAAGGTCTGAGATCCATGGTAGGATTGCAAGAAGTATTGACTGACCAGAGGAATGTCTCCAAAGATAAAAGGCTGAATTCTTTTTCTCAGCACACTTGTCCTTCAGTTCTTTTCTCCTCTCTTTAACATGCATCCTTTGGGCACCCTTACTGTGTGCCAGGAACCTCTTCACTGTACATTTTTTCTTGCTGAGCCTATCCTCTGCTGACTATTCCAGCCCACACAGTATCAGTGAAATCTCTTCAGAGATGGATGGAAATGTCTACACCCCAAAGCCCAGGCAATAGTCCCTCCAGGACTCCCTCAGTCAAAAGTCATTAAGCTCAAAGAGCCATGCCAGGGAATAGTTTGTTGACTGTGCCTCACAGTGTGGAACAAACATTTTTGCAAAAATGTCTCTCTGAAACCGGCTCCATTTGCCCCCAATGTAAATTAATACACTATTTTACATGAAATTAATCAGTCTGTCATCCAGAGGATATTTGTTTGTCAAATACCCAAGTGACTGGCAGCCAACCTACTGGAGGATACTGTGAGTGGTAGTATATTCCACAGAAACTAGGCTTTTCTCTACACTGACTCCCTTTTGAAATAGGATTCCTCTTCTACCTAGGAAATATTGTCTGAAGCTTTCAGGCAGTGGTAGGATTGCAGTTGGAGGTAGGGAGTCTGAGAAATGGATTCCTGGTAGCTCATTACAAGGTGGGAAGTATCTCATGTTGAGAAGCATGTTACAGGATACCTAGTCCAAGACTGTTTCCCCTGAGGAAGACTTCAGCCCGCAAACTGGGTGGAGGTTCTTTTTGCTGATCTGTTCACAGGGAAGGGATTACTTGCCCAACAGTGAGTCCCATAGTGAGTCCCTGGCAAAACCTGGATCTGAATTCTAAGCCCTGGATGCCTGACCAATGATTTTCCACTCTACTGTTCTTTGAAGGAGGAATGGAATGAAGGCAAAAGTAAGGTGAGGGGGAGACAGAAGGAGATGGTAAGAGGAGTAGAAGGCAGTAATGTTCTGGACATTTTTTAAAAGTAGAGGTTAAATTGTGAGTTTCTTTCTTAGAAAAGCTCTCAAACCCACTGGAGCAAGCATTATGTAGAGACTCAAGATGGGAGCCAGTCTTTTCTCGACTCTTCCATGGATACGGTTACACCTCTGCTAGGGATGAAGACAGGATCTTGCATCAGGAAAACCTCAGAGACAATTCTAGCTCAGTCCTTTCCTTTCACATTTGAGGCCCCAGATTGCTGGTGCTTAAGATATATGCTGTAGCAAACACAGGAGTATTGAAGTTGAACTGAGACTAGAATACCAGTCTCTGGACTTCTAACCTAGTTAGTATTCTCCACTAACTATATCCATAGGTTCTACATCTGTGGATTCAAACAACTACAGATAAAAAATATTCAAAAAGAAAAGTTACATCTGTACTGAAAATGTACAAACTTTTTACTTATTGTTATTCCCCAAACAATGCAGTATAACTACTATTTACATAGTATTTGCATTGTATTAGGTATTCTAAATAATCTAGATATGAATTTAAAAGCAGAAATCTGGGAGTGTAACTCAGTGGTAGAGGACTTGCAGGGCATGCAGGAAGCCCTGGATTCAATCTTTAGGAATGCAAAACAAAACCATAAAAACAAACAAAACTAATGAAAAACCCAAAAGGGTGTGTGGATGGGTTATATACAACTATCCCTTTGAATGAGGGACTTGAGAATCCACAGATTTTGATATGGGAGTGGAGAGGTCCTGAGGCCAATTCTAGGGAATTATCAAGGGAAGACTATTTAGGATTAGCCTTAGACTGCCCTGAGCCTCCTGTCTAAAGAAGTTTTTCACAACACTCAATTTTAAGGCCTTCATTAATATACAAATCATGGCCTTGAATTGGTAACCTGAGCTTTAAGCAATAGGTTATCCTGTAGCTCCTCCTGGTGGATTGGCAGAGTATATTATTATTCAATCTCTAGGTAGCCTTGAAGTGGCACCATCTTTCTCTATCCCGACATAACCCCATTTCCTCCAAGGCTGTGAGATCTTGGCTCTATCCAGGCCCCACCCCGTGGCCCAACCTGTGTCAAGCGAACTTCTCTTTCTTTCTTAGATTGAATGTGATCTTTTCCCCTAGTTTAATTTTCTTTCTCCAGCCCTTTATTCGTTTCCATTCACACATTTAAGAACGTGAGTCTACAGAGCTATAGGTATTATGCGCAAATGTTAGTCTCCCCCCTAGCTGAGATGCTTTCCCATGGAAGGGACTTGGTTGTTTGCTGTTTCGGTTTTGTTATAGGACAGGGCCAGATAAATAAGATAAATAGTAGGCACTCAAATATGTCTCAGAGGGAGGAAAGAGAGGCATGGAGGTCAGACATATTTAAGTTGGTTTTTTTTCCCTTGGTGCTAGGGATTGAACCCAAGGCCTTGAATATGCTAGACACACACTCTACTGCTGAGCTGTACTCTTGGCCCAAACCCAGAGATGTCTTTGGATGCCTAGCATAGAGTCTGACGGAGCAGCATTGAATCATGGATTGATAAATAGATGGATGAAGGAATAGCCTTGCAGGGCTTTCTTCTCACCAAACTCATCTTCTAATATGCAGCAGCCTTGTGTCCCTTTGCCAAATGTGCCTCTGTGGTTACTATCCAGGTTCAAAGTGAGTAAGACAATTGAGCCTTGTTTTATCTTTCACTTTCAGATTCATTAAATTTTTTCTCTCAGCAACATTTATTACCAAGCAGTGATGTAGATAAGACAAGTAAAGCAATCTCTGAATTCAAAAGGCTCCAGTTTCTTTAGGGAGAGAGAGGAAGACTGGAGTCAGGATACTCTCTTAACAAAAACTTTGAGGCCTGGAGAATCACACTAAGTTTCCAAAATCAAGCGGGCTGTTAAAGTGGACAGTCAATGGTAGATTTGAGTAATGTCAGACAGTGAGACAAACCTGAGGTTTCACTACCTGTGGTTTTCTGCATGTTTCCGGGAGCAACAGAGCCTGTAGTGTGGGTATTTTGTTCACTGAAATGAAATCACAGTAAACTCGAGTTCTTTACTGAAAGTTCCAAGAATGCAAGAGAAAACACTTGTATTCTGATTGTAACAAGATCTATCTGGTCTACCCTGGAGATTTTGAAATTGTCTGTGCCATTAGGAGGAAAGCGTCTATCGACAGGAGATGAAGGACAGAGCTGATGGCGCTCATCTGCCTTCAAAGCAAATGCATCTAAGGCTGTTTTAACACAGAAAGAACGTACAACTAATGAAATTAAATTCAAGGCAGAAAATGAGCTCTGATAATGATTAATGTTCAACTTGATAGATTATCAGGACAAGCAGAGTGGAGCAGTTGCCCGGAGGGTTCCAGTCAGATGACCATGAGAAGAAAGAACAATAAAACAGTTTCAGCACCCTTACATGCACGTCCTGTCTCTGGGAAAACACAGTTATTAATTGCTCTGAAATGTCAATTGTTTCGCTTCAAAGTAGCCACCTTCTCAGCCTCTTTCTGATCTTACCCTTTCCAATGGGAACATCAACTCTTCTGTTTGAAGTGGAATTTGGGGTCTGGTACCTACTCTATCTGTGCACTGGCTTTATTAAAAGGGACAAGTCAGCCCCAGTCAACATTGGGAACGAGACAATGCTATGCATTGCTCTGTTTTCAAAGAAGATAGAAATTCACAGAGTCAGGCAAGCCCAGAGCTTTGGGAAGCCAGATCTTTGGCGGTATCTGAAGGAAAGGCAAAGAACCAGAAAGATTTCAGCTCAAGCAGCGCCTCAGAGGAGGCAACAATGTTTTCCTACAGGGAAAGCCTTGGGGCTCAGAGTAATGGGTGAAATGGGACTGGCTTTTCTTTTCTTTTCTTTTTCTTTTCTAGGCATAGGTGGCAAGTAGGAAGGGCCCACTCCTCACTGACTTTAACTTTCAGACATACTTCTTTCCTGCTCCATCCTTTCCTCTCTTGAGCTGAAACTGTAGAAAAGAGAAATACTAGAGT
Source organism: Heterocephalus glaber (assembly GCF_000247695.1). The sequence continues at coordinate 4,088,312 of NW_004624794.1, forward strand.
TGAACTAAAACTAGAATCTCTCTCTCTGGACTTCCAGCCTTGTCCAGTCTTTTCAATGTTTACAGTCAGCCCCCTGTTTCCATATGGAGCCCCGGATGTGCGGCAGGCCCTGGGACAGCTGAGGACAACAGGCTGCAGGCTCTGTGGTTCACAAGAGAACTGAACTACAGCGAAGTGGACAGCTGGGACGTGAAACACCAAGAGAACCCAGGGCAGGCAGGCACAATGGCAGACAGTGGGGAGGGGACTTTGTTTTTCCCCAGAGGCAGACATCTGTGTGACAGCTGAATAATCCCCCTATTTTGGACTTCGTTGTATTTAACTCGGCAGTCTTTAAAATAATGTAATCTCTAGGACTCTGCGGCTTCCCAAAATCCTATTGACCTGTGAGTCGGATAAGAATTGATCTCATTTGTGTCTGAATGAATGAATGTTGTCTGTGCAAGCAGCAGACTTCAGGGCCAGGCTGGCATCCAGCATAATAAAAGCAAATGCATGCTTTGTGGTTATGGATTGGCACAAAAGCAATCCAGTCTGCCTCTCTTATGAGGCCTGCAAGGGTCCAGGGGTGATGGGAGCAGATGCCATTAAGCCTGGCTCAGTGCTTGTTTGCTGAGTACCTCATGACCTTGTTGAGAGTGCGTCTGATCAGCCATTTCCCCTGTGACTAAATATTTGGTCATGGCAGGAGGAGAGAATTCCATGGGTGGACAGCTCTATTTTTAAGGCTGCGGTTTTGTTTTCTTTTTTCTGGGAAGGAGCCCCTCTGGCAGACTTGAGCATCTCTCACTGACAGCCACACTGGCAAATGTTAAGCAGGTATCTGATGTGAGCTAAAGGCACAGAAATACAGTGAAAAGAATGGAGTCGAGAGGCTGTATTCCTTGGGGTGAACGCAGCTGTACTACTGGGATCTGTTTACCAACTCAGGGTGATCTCTGATTCTTGTGGTTGTATGGTGTGTGTGTGTGTGTGTGTGTGTGTGTGTGTGTGTGCGCGCACATGTGTGCAGGCACCTAAGTATAATGTGAAGATGTATGCTGATCTCCCATGACTACGTGAAACACCGTATTTTCCATTCCAGCTAATCAGTTCATGTACTACCTTCCCTTATCAATGGACCTCAGTTCCCATTCTCTTGCCAGGCACAGCCTGCCCACTTCAAGGCTTCTTCTTTCTTTCCAAAACTAATGGAGTGTGCTGCACTCTAGAAGCTCAATCCCAGCCCTCCTGCTCGCTGATACTGTGGTCTTCGGAAATCACTTCATCAGCTCAGGTCTGTCCCTTCACCGGTGACAGTATTCCCCCTTCATGGGATATGGTGGAAAATGCTGTGTGCCAATGTCACATCAAAGAGTAGCTGCTCTTATTCTCCAGCCTCACGTGGGATATTGCCACTCTTCTGTAGAAACTTGCCATCCATGATCTATGGAAAAGATAACATTGAGTAGGCAATGCTCCTGGCTTCTGGTAAGAAAAACTAGCCTACTTTGGCCCTCATCATATCCTACAGGACTTGCTTTTCTACCATAGGGCAGAGGAGCATGACTGGAATCACCATAGTAGATACTAATTCTTAACCACTCCTTACAAAATGATCCTTCCAACTGTGCCTCTGGAAAGACTTCCTATTAGAAGGTCCCATCTTTTGGGGGTCATAATCCTATTAGGCTGTCTTATATGGAATCTCCCTATTTCTGGCCATAGTGGTTGGTCTACAATTGAGCATTTGAGCTATTTGAACCAATCAGAGTTTTCCTGAGATGTTGTGGATGGAGGTGATGATTAAGAAAAACCAATTTTTGTGCTACCAATCAATTTCTCTTAGGCTCTGGCAGGGGTCCACCAGGAGAGTGGGGCTAACATGCAGATAAATAGAGAGAAAAAGCAAAGAGTGTGTCCCTGCTCATGCCTGGGTCCCTCAGCCCTTCTCTACTGCCATCTGCTTGTCTCTTTAGGACCACAAGGACAACAGGAGATAAGAGAATGGATCTGAGAGGGCCATGGAAGAGGGTGCAGTTGGGAAAGTATAAGAGGTAGCAACATACTTTGAAATAAATCCCAGGGAAAAGTGTTCTTAAGAAAACAATAGAAGAGCATGATCTACAAAGATTTCTGCTCTTGCAGAAGTGGAGGAACAGGAGAGTGAGTTTAAGTGAAAAGCCAATTGTTTCAAGGGTGGAGCCTGTGAGGTGTTTGGAACATTGACTCAGAGCCTTCCCTGCTGTTGATGGACTCCCCAAGGAGTCCAGGGTGAGCAGGAAAGAAAACAACAGATCAGGGCCATTAGAAAATGTTACTATCATCAAAAAGCCAAGACATGGCATGGAAGAGAACCAGGCTTTTCTAGCTTACCCCTATGGAAGACATTTTGACCCAAATGTGTCTAGGTCCAAGGAAACCCCTCTCCATGATGTACTTTTATTCTGTATTCGGTAATTTTTTTTAACATTTAAACTAAATGACACCTTTGTTTTTTGCCTGTTGTATTGTTTTTACTTCATCAAACTTCCTGTACTCAAATCCAACATCTCACCTTACGCAACTTTGATCTGCCTAGAAAGAACATGAGTTTCTCTGGGTTCACATCAAAATCAAAACGACAAATTCTAAAAGTAGATAAGATTGGTAAGATAGCGGCAACAGTAGCAATGCCTTAAAATCTTTAGATAGGTGTAGTTACAGAGTAGTGGTTTGCTGAAGCTATTCTTGTGGCATTTAAAAAAGAAAAAAAAAGAAGAAAGAAAAGGCTGAATGCCATAAGAATGGGCTGGGGTTTTACCAGCCTGTTGTACTGGCTTGGTCCAGTACTACACTTGTTTACGTTTCCCTATGACTCTTGAGAGCATTCAGATATGGTAGTGTTGAAAATCTAAATACACACATGAGGGTATTCAATTCAATATGAATTCAATTCAATAGGAATTGAATTAATAATTTAATATTTAGGAATATATGTAAGGTGAGGGAAAGTCCTATTGTATTTTCTTTATCTTCAAAGTTCTCTCAGTTCCGTTTAAATATGTCTCTACAGTACTAATTCATACAAGCAACCCCCATTTCACAGGTGAGGAAAACAGCTCTAAAATGTGAAAACAGTCAGGCGAGAAGTGGGCATCAGATCCCTACCTTAGTGCCCCCTGTTTCTTTAAAGGAAATAATAGAAATCCTTGCTGCAGGGGTGGTGGGAGATTGTTTCAGAGGGGGTTTGAGATCGATTTGTATACAATTCCTTAAAGGAAAGGTCACTAGAATGCAGTGTAAACTTTAGGGAATTTTGATTATAAATTGGTTCAACAGCCCACACGCGTCAAAATGAGGAAGCAGCAGCTCACTGGTGCCTGTATCGTGAATGGAAATTATACAAGTTCCGAAAATAAATTGTTTTGCTGTAATGGAACTTGGCTATGAATCAAACTTATTTGATTTCCCCTGTGGCCAGCTGTGAGCTTTACCCTGCTAGGAAAGGTATCACAGTTTACAAGGGACCTCAAGCCTCTCTCGGGACACTGGACACAGGGTGCTAGTTCACGCAGGACTCACGGTCCTCCAGGCTCCTCGCTCGATGAGTTACATATATTTTGTATCCATGACTATAATCAGGGGAAAGCTGCAGAATGAAGCAGGGGTCAAGTTCAAGGACCGTGAAGCTATCCCACTGTGGCCTTGCTAACTCCTACCTGAGGCATGTGCAAACTGCAACCATCTACCTCTTGGGTTTGCTGGCACCACCATCGCTGTAGGTTCATCACTGTGTCCTGCTGAACTTCACACTGAACTTTAATTGCCATCAGGTTTTCTCTGAGACCTAGAGCAAGTTAGAGACTTGGGTTGAAGCAGAGTTCTGGGAGATGAGACACAAATGGGAAATGAGAGACAACCTCATAATTTGGCTGAGACAACGCTCTGGGCACAGAGGGCTTGAAAAAGCTGTGATGTAAGGAGCTAACATGAATGACCAGCTGTTCTACCTTAATAATGGGGACTTGAGGTTTTATCAGCCCTGCGAGACTCTGAGAGGAGCTGCAAAAAGCCTGTGTTCCTGACCCACAAGGAGACTAGAGGTCCAAGCTGCTCCTCTTGGGCAGGAGAGAAAGAGTGCACCAAAGATGCCCTCCTGCCACATCCAGTCCTTGAGTCCCCAGAAGCATGACTTATGTAAGCCTCCAAGAGGACACTGGCAGCTACAAGCTAAGAGCCAGGGAATAATTCTATGAGGAGCCAATGAATGCCTTTGCTGATGTCTTATTTACTCTCTTTTTTTCTTCCATTAAGTTTATTGGCACATTTTAGGTATGCAATACAGTTACATTCATCATTGGGATCCTGTACCTGTACATGATGCATCTTTGTTCTTATTTTTCCCCATTCCCCTGCCCTCCCTTCACCCCCTCCACCCTTCCCTATTTACAAAGGCTTTGTTTCCATTTTTTTCCTTTTCTCATATTTTTCCTTTCCCTTCTTTCCTTTCCCCTACCCCTCCCACTTCCCCTACTCCTTTAGACCTTTTCTTCCTATTTCACAATATCAATTATACATTTTGATCTTTATTTACATTTTTAGTTTTTCACACTAGAGAAACTATTCAGTATTAACACGTGTGTCCTATTTATTTCACTTAAGAGTATTGCCTCAATGTGCATCCACTTAGCTATAAATGTCTCTAGTTACTTTCTTGTCACTGAGACACAATACCTGAGATCCACAACTCTATGGATGAAAGGTTCATTATGGCTTACAGTTTGTAAAGGTTTCAGACCATAGCCTGCTGGCTCCAAGGCCAGACAGCACAGCAGAGGGGCAGGGAAGAGGAGAAAGAGTTCGTGGCATGGCAACAAGAAACACAGAGAGATCGGTGGAAGAGGGAGAGAGCTTTACCCTTCCAGCCCACGCCCTCAGTGACCCACCTCTTTCAACCAGGCTTTGCCTTCTAACTTTACATTTAGCTATAAATTCCTCCCTTATAGTGGGGATCATACCCCCATGATCCAATCACCTCCCCAAACCCCTACCTATAAGCATATGAGGCTCTGAGGGGACATCAAAACATAAACCATAACAGCTGACTTTCAAGAAAGCACAGATACATTTAACAATGCTCCTTCTGCTGGCTCATGTGGAAGCAGTGATGGGTTTGTTCCAAGACCGTCTTGCATTCCAAGATGGACCTCTGGGTCAGAGGTAGGGTAAAGGGGAAGTGACTTATTCTGGTGATTGTCAATCACTGATGTTTTATTCTAAGGGGATTTAACCAAATCTCTCCACGTGGTAAGCAGCTCTCTTCACAAATCAATTATGTTCCAAATGAGTTTTTCCAGCACAGCTCACAGAGGCCATTCCTAAATAATTACTTAATTTTTATAATGGGGCCTATTACTGTCTCTAAGATAAAGGCAGGTGGAGAAGGCTGAGTGAGCTCCTGTGTGTGTCGCATGTCACTCAGGCATCAGGGCCCTCTGTGTCCGCTTGCAGGCCTAGGCACATTTTGACTCTGGATGGGACTTTAGCTGTGTGCAAAGGGAAGGGAGCCACAAAAGGGAAGACTTGGAGGGCAAGTCCCCCACAGAATAGAGGACACAAGATATGGAATGAATGAAGGCTGTGAGCAGAGGATGGAAATACAAAGGGGAGGCTGTCCAAGGCTGCACAGAAAGAATGACAATAGCAGCTTTCACCACCTTGCAGGCTTTCTGGTTGAGGCACGTAAGCTTTAGAAATCTCTACCTTGTAGGGGAATCATGGGTGCAGGGGCTATGGAAGAGACAATGGGTAATTACATCAGGGCATATAAGCAAGGAGATGCTTTGTTGGGTTTGGTTGAGAGGACTTGGAAAGCATTTGAATGCATACTTTTTTTTTTTTTTTTAGTTCATACATTTTAAACAATGTGTTTCTAAAACAATTCCAGGCAGGACTAGAGATACTTCCGAAGGGAGGAAAACATCTCCAGCCGGATTTCAGGAGCTAGGCTGCGACAACACCAACATTAACAACAGAAATAACACCAGGGAGCAAATAAATGTTGGAAATGTCTTGGAGTGTCCTCCAGGAGAGGACTGTGCTGGAGAGTTCCACTGTGCTCCACTAAGTGTTTTTCAGCATTGTCTGAGAACAGAGAGCAGAGCACATGGTTCCACATACTGCATCACAACATGGACTTAAACACAGTGGTTGTGGTTCTTCTCCTCCAGTATTGGAGCTCAGTGCAGAGCCCCCTGCCGCCTGACTGTCTCTAAGCACCTGTCTCCCTGGAATAAGCCATCGTAACAAATCTAGAAAGTTTGCAACCAAAACCACACAGCCTTGATATTTGTAAGCAAAACAGTGACAGATATTAAAGAGTGACTATTTGAGGAAATAATAACAAATATAGTTGACAGCATCAGGCAGGTGACTGCTTGAGTCTCCATGGCTGAGACTTTGTCAGCCTTTTTATTATGAAACCAATTTCTCAGGGTTTATAACTTGGAAGTAAAAAAAACAGTGCTCCCGGCAGAAAGCTGGCATACGAGGTCTCTGTCCAAAAAAGAGGGACTTGAGCAGATTTGTTCAAATCAATTTGGGAGTTGTAAAGGACAACTACTCTGTGTGTGCACACAGGCTTGGCTCTGTAACAAATCACCCAATTTGGGCTGCAAGAAGCTAGCAGTGGAGGAAAGAATGCGGGAAATTGCCTAGAAAACACCTGTGTGATGTTTACTGAGCAAAATTTACAGATGAGTCAAATTTTAAGGGCAAAGACTATTTGCCCAATGGTTGCTGGAGAGTATGTTAGGAAGACTTCCCTGGCCAGAAAGAACTTGGATCTGAGGCCCTGGTCATTGTCCAGCTTCCTGGCATGAGAAAATTCATCAAATCTGATTCATGAGCTTGTTTAGGGCTGATTTTCCTTTTGATGTTATAAGCTAAATTCATTTTTCCAAGTAAGAAAGGGCCCCAAAAAGCCAATTTGCATAATGAAGGAGGACCCCATTTCCCCATCCTCAAATGCCTCTATTCCATTTTCCAAAGGACTTGATAAAATGTTAGCCTGATTCCTGCCCAAACACTGTTTTCAAGATCTAGATAATAATCAAATGAAATGAAACCTCATTCTCTTTAATAAGATCATCAGTATCACTAATAGGCCAAGGGTGTCTTTCTGATAGAACTGTTGATTCCACAGTGGATGAGGATTCCATTCACATCGATTGTTTATAATTAGAAGATGGAGGGATGAATGGCAATGCACTGAGGCAGTGTTAGTGCTCTCAAGAAACTTCAGCTCCAAGATTCACAGCCTCTTAGCTAAGTTTCATCAGGAAGCACTACTGTTGGAGCAACCCAGGGGCCAGGTTTGCAGATTAAAAATACTCTCTTTTTTCTGCAGGAAATTTGAAAAACATAGGAGAAAAATGAATATGAAAATAAACAGTACTTGTACTACATCATCTTCCCATTAGCTCTACCTGTCCAGTGTTAACATTTTTAAACTCCCATCCAATAATGTAAGAATGATACAGATCAAGAATTTAGGATTATATTTTGGGGGATTATATTTTATATTTTTATAATCGGATGTATTTTATTTAGCAATATATTAGGTATATTTTCCTATCTCATTAGTATTGCTAGAAAAAGATCATTTAAAATTCATTCCATGATACTCTCTTGTGTGGATATAAATATTATATTTTTATGTTTTGCTGTTCTGATTTGTGGTGATTATAAAGACTATATTAATTGGGCTGGGGATTTAGCTCAGTGGTTCCGGTGGCTGCCTTGCAAGCGCAAGGTCCCAAGTTCGATCCCCGGTACCAAAAAAAATAAGAATACATTAATGAACATCTTCACATCCAAGTATTTTCTTATGCCACCAATTATTTTCTTAAAATGGCTTCCTAGAAAGTTCTGAAAAAACTGTCAAAAGTTAAACCATTACAATTTATCAGGTTGGTTTGATGCAAAGTCAGACATTGGCTACACCATAATGACATAAATATTTCTCTCTGTGACAACAAGCAGAGGATTTAATCAAAGCAAAGGCGAGGTTCTTGGGTAGTTAATGTGGCTGGTGCTTCTTTTTATTTTCTGCTTTGTTTTTATGGTTGAGGTAAAAATGTCAAAATAATATTGTTGGTTCACTTTTATTTGAAAACTTACTATGTGATAGGAACTTAGTCACTTTTTGTGTGATCTTTGCAACTTTGTGAGGAAAACAGTTGTCTTCGGGCTAGTTTGTAATATTTCTTCATAATTTTTCCTTTTCTTCCTTTCCCTACATTTTTTTAACTGAAGGCAAAGTATATATCCCTACCCTACTGACTTTAACCATGACCATGACTTACTTGACTGATATAATAAAATCAGATACACATCAAAAATTTTAAACATGTTTGTGGTATTTCTGTTTATCCTCTTTCACTCCTGCACTCACAATAAAAGCATATCCCAGAAGGTCACTAATCCCAAAATGAAGATACTTTAGGGATGTCCCTTAGCTCAGCTCTCACATTGTACTCAAACTTGCCAAAGCCAGCTACACACATGCACATTCCTAAATGAAATGTAAATAATTGTTATTATAAGCCAGTGAGATTTGGGGAATGTTTGTTACACAGTATTATCACAACATAACCTGACTAGAACAGCTTTGTCGTCAGATAAGAAATATGAAACTTAGAAAGATAATCTGTCCAAAGTTATGCAAAAGAAATGGAAGCACTATCATTCAAATATAAGTCTGTCTTCATTATGGCAACATGGTCAGTACCCACAAGCAGTTAGGGCACATGTGCATGGCATTATACCTTTCTGTATGGTGGCTAGATTTCTAGGGGTTTCTGCTGATGCTTAAGGCAGTTGCAGCCCTGAGATCCTGCTTCTCTCTAGATGAATGTCTTCTATCACAACAAGTCATAGACAAGGTCAGAACAGAACCCAGGCAAAACTACACCAAAACAGTTTGTATACCGAAATGGCTCATTTAAGTCACTTATTATAATGACTAATGCATTTACAATCTCAGAAAACTAACATCAAACTTGATGGATCACATATACACAAATTTCTTATGTATGAGTATAAACTAGAGAGTCTCACTGCTTGATTTTAAATTCTAGCTTTCCATCACTTATTAGATTTCTGACTTTAGGCAAGTTATGGAACATTTCTCTGTCTCAATTCTTTTACTTATAAAATGAGATGACAAGAATACTTCTTTCATACAAAGGATGTAAAGATTAGATTAAATAATGTTTATATATATATATATAGAAAAGAGTGTGATACATAGTAAACACTCAGTAAACATTAGCTAATATCTAGTTTTATTTTCTACCCTTCAAAGTCCATGTGAACATGATGTAATGCATCGGCTACATTAAATTATTTTTTTCTGATAATTAAACCAACTAACAGTCCCAAGGTTAAAGTATGAGGGATTCTGGACACAAAATAAGCTGTAATTATTTAAAGTTGCATTCTTTTGGTAAATAGTAAGGTTGAACATCAATATTAACAGATGGTACAATAGGAAACTTTGTCACCAAGCAATATGTTTAAGATATTTTTATTTCAACTCTGTCTTCAATTTTGTCTTTGTCCAAAATCTCTGATTATGATATAATTGCACAAGGTGTAATGCTGATGTATGTTAAATAGTCTATCTGTCCTAAAATTTCTATAGTCCCTTTCTGTTTGGGCTCTACACATGAAAATACCCCATTCATATGTTTTGATATTAAAATAACTATGCAGAAGTAGAGAATAGATAGTGCTTACTGGAGGTTAGGAAAAGGAGGAGGAAGAGACAGTTGGTTAACATGGAGGTTGGATGACAGTTACTGAAGTACAGTTAGATAGAAAAAATAAGTTCTAATGTTCTATGTCACTATAACGTGACTATAACTCAAAGAAATTTATTATACATTTAATAAAGAACTAAAAGAGTCTGAATCTTTTCAACACAAAGAAGTGATAAAGGTTTAAGGAGAATAAAATGCTAATTACCCCCAATTGGATTATTACACACTGTATAAATATATGGAGTTATCATGTTGCAGCTCATAAATACAAGTATGCACAATTATTATGTCAAATTTTAAAATGCAATGGGAAAAGTCAGTTGATAGAAAATAAACAAGAGTGAGGAAATGAATCTGTTCCTGGAAATGATCAGTGATACAGATTTATGGCTGTGACCAGATTGTCAGAGTCAGCCAGGAGTTAGCACCGTTGCCAACAGAAGGGTCAGTCCCAGTCCATCCTTGGGGATGTGGGATTCAGTCAAAGGCCAGCATGTTCCATGTAGTCACAGAGTTGGGAAAACTGGCTCACTTTGTTGATTGGGTGAGCTGCGTCGTCCCCACTGTGAGTTATTTGTTGGAGTATATTGAATGAATGATGCCACTTCCTGCTGACAGGTACCAGGCTTGCTACCTTTCTCCACCTCACTGCAAACTCCATTGATTGTTGGGTGTTGAGATGCTGGCATGGGCCTTTCCTTGGGCCAAACCTGGGTATATTCCGTGAAACAAGAGAGTGGGAAAGTAGGTGCAGAAGGTGAAGGGCCCCAGCAGTCAAGAAAAATGTTGGTGCCCTGTACCTGTTTGTAGGGAAAGAAATAAAATCTCTCCATTGGTTGCTATCCTGTTGAAGCTTGAGGGGCTGTAATTTTTGTAACTATGCTTCCACCTATGCCTGTCAGAGTGCTTACTGTATGACAGATTCTCAGTCATTATTTACTTCTATCTTTTTCTAAGACTGATTAGTCTATTGTGCTCAATGATACTTAGAAAGAATCAAATAATCATAGAATCTCTGAATGGAAAGGGACCTCAGATGGTAGTTATTGCCTGTCTTCCATAATGTATTTAAGTAGTCTCTGTTTGCACACTTATCATGGGAGAGAGCTCCCTACATGCTAATGCAATTAATTCCATTGACAGACAGCTGTGCATATTGAGAAATTCTTTATTACAACAAATGGAAATCTCCTTATTGTTGTGTTAATTATGGGGAAGAAGGTGTCTTCAGTCTGGTAGACACTATGTCCTTTACTCTTCTCCCTTATTCTTTATCAAGTCCTTGGTTCGATAGAACGGACTAGATGAAATTTGGTTTAATAAGGAGATGCTCCTTCCAGCTTTGTTAACCAGAAGAAGTTTGGTTTCCAATTATTTCACATAGATGTCAAGGATATATATTTCAAGTATGAGTAGTCAGAAAGATGACCCAATGTAGTAATACTAACAAATGCAAAGTTTTGGATAAATATTTTAGATCCCCATTGTAAATCATTTATTGTAGAAACATAGTTAGTGGTCATGAAACAAGATGATGAGCTTTTCTTAATGAAGTATTTCATATAAACATGTTTCCACTTATCTTGGTGTTAAATGTTATGCGAAGGGAATGGCAAATAGGGGAATAAATGGGCACATTCTGAAATGCACACATTTCTTCCCAAGCCCAAGGGCCAAAGCAGACAGGGCTCAACCCTGTTGCCTTTAGAAGCCTCAACCCTGAGCAGTGCCTTCCCACCTTGGCTCAATACCACACTATTCAGGGTGACATTTGATGTTGCCTGTGGCGTGGTCCAGAGTCCCTTCCTTATTCAAGAGGTTTGGTGGAAGCGGCGGAGGGTGTACACCTCTGGAAACTGACCTTAACTGGTGAGCAGAGAAGTGATGGACATTCAAACACAATCTGAACTTTAACTTTTACACTTGTAAGTTAATCTATGTCAGTTTCCAGAAAAGGTCATGGGCATGTGCTCAAATAAAATAAACACATTTTAGAGTTGAGAGTAATCCACCAAACCTGAGAGCCTCCTTCGCTCATTTATAATCATCAAACACGTTACATCTTAGAAAATGAATCACCAAGTTCGTGGCAACTTTACATAAAATATGACTCGCAGGTCAAGCTGATCTAATTTAAATATCTTAGCATTAAGCATTCTCCACTTGACCTTGTAAGACAAATGTAATGGAATCAAGATTAAAATATCAGTGCAACAGGGAATGATTGTACCCTGAATATAACAAAAATCACATGTGTTCTGAGGTTACAGGTTTAATTTTAAATATCTATGTCTCCTGTTCAAGACATCCTCGCAACTTGCTTCTCTGTTACATTTACATTAAGTAAATTTAAATGAGTCACAGTGCTTTGCTCCTCAGTCCTCTACAGAACTACAGTGTTCTTTGTTATTATTATTTTTCCTTTATCTCTTTCCTCCACCAAAATGGGATTCATGTAGGATCTTGAGAAAGCTGTTCCTCTTGACTAGGTTCCCAATTCCACGTAAAACCATGGTGACATTGTGTTCCACTGGACTCTTACTCAGAAATAACAGTAGATTAGGAAAGCCTATTAGGAACTCAGAGGCTAGAAGAGGCAGAACAGAGTTTGTCTTCCCTTGGGGCTCTGCAAATTTCAAAGAAAGCCAATCAATGGGCTATATGACACGCATGTTGTACCTGTGAACTTGTACCCCGCATGAATGAAACCAAAGCATGCTCCCGAGCCAAGACATATTTATAGAGCAAGGATAGCCACAGTGTTATCCATATTAGGTGCATACTCATCCAGGAGCTAGAGAGTAACCCCACCCATGCCCAGATACAAGTAAGGTGCCACAGTAAACCAACAGTGAAAGCCTGTAGCCGGGCAGTGGCTTCCTTTTTTACCTCCTCTTACCTTTTGTCCCTATGTCACATTCAGCTGCATCTCCCTAAGCCATAATTCTGATCATGCCTCCTTCTCTTTCAGACCTCTCCAGAAGCTCTACTTTGAACCTGAAATGAATCAGAGCATCCTTACCTTGACCTCTGAGGTCCAAAGTGGCCTGGAACCCACTCCCCTCTTGGCTTCACTCATGTCACATTCATCCATCCCATGGTTCTCTCCAGAGCCTCTTCCCCCTAGCTGCAGTGTTCACATATTTACTATATTTCATTTTCTCAGACTGGAATTTACTTTCTCATTCTTCTTTGTTAGTTTGAGTTCATCATTTGGGGCTACAGTAGCAAACACTCTGTAGCATTGATGCACAAGGCCTCTATCTGAGTACTTTACCACTATAAAGTCATTAATGCTCATAAACTAGGGAGCAGGAACAATTGTTATCATAGCCCCCATTTTATAGAGAAGAGAAATCACTAAGAATCATGCAAAGTGTAAGCGGCCAAGCCAGCACCTGTACTTGAACAATCACTTTGCTATGTGACCTCTTGTGTTTTTTTCCAGGGAAGTGTTCTTTGATGACCTTCAAATACCTTAACAGCCTTCCCATCCACTGGGTCAGGGCCTCCACTGTTAGCTCCAGTGGCCCCTGCCTTTTATTTTGTGGTGTTGATCACAGTTTGTAAAATTTCTTGTCATTTTAACATTGCTATTTCAAGTGTGTTTCTCCTGTTAAGTAGTTAAGTTCCTATGGGCAGAGCCTTGTCTGTTTTGCTCATTGTGTGTGTCTCCATTGCCCGGCAGAATCTCTGGCCTATAATTAGTGACTTTGCTGAACATTCATTTTCCCAGTGGATGAGCATTTCAGCTGCTCGCCAGCTAGGGGGTGGGGGGAGGAAGTGCCACTTTCAGATGTTTTGTCTTCACTTTTGAATTGTTCTCTGTCCAAGGTTTTGTGTGTGGAAGACAGAAATTACATGAGTCCCGGCCTCAGAAAGTGACTCATGGTCTGGAGAAGAGGCATGGTTAGCCAGTGCTATGGTTTGGATGTGTCTCCCAAAGTTCAGTGTTAAGAGATGAAACTGTTAAGAGGTGATTAGGTCAGGAGGACTCTGAACATGTTAATGACTTAATTCCAATATGGCAGGGTAGGTTAGTCAAACAGGAGTGGGTGGCTGATGACATTGTGAGTTCCGCCCCCAGCCCAGTCTCCATCTCTCTCCCTCTCTTTCTCTCCCAGTGCTCTTTTGGCCTGCTACCTTCTGCCATGAAATGATGCAGTCAGAAGACCCTCACCAGATGCACAGCTTTAGACTTAGACTTCCCAGCCTCCCGAACTGTAAGGAATAGTTCTTTGTAAACTATCCACTTTCAGGTATTCTGTGACCTCAGCACAAAATGGACTAAGACACTCAGCACAGTAGGTGTGAGAGACAGCAGCCTTACCTAGGGCCTTCTATATAAGCATCTAACTGCTGATTCTTCCCTTTGAGAATAATAGAAATTGGAAGAGCAATGGAGAGTCACAGAGAAAGAAGGAGTCAGTAGCTTTTTTCTGAAATTTTTTGTCTCTACACTGTTTGTTTTTAAAAGCAATCCCTAACTTTGCTCTCCCGGTCCACTAATGGAAAGTGAGGCTGTTTTGCCACAATATGGGCCATCAAGGGCCAAATAAGCCTTTCCTGCTTGCTGAGACTGAGAGAAACCTTCCTGCAAAGGATGTGCTAATGCCAGTATTCAGCTGCCTGGGGTATAAATGCAGCTGCAAGGGGCAGCACTAGGGGAACATAGATAAACTGCTAGGCATCCAGCAGCAGGGAACATCTCTACATATAGCTACTTCCTAGGAGGCTCCCCAGAGATCCCGAGTTCTAATTCCAACTCTGCCACTTTTTGTCCTCTCAAAGAAATTGTGGGAAGTGACACTGTCCTCCCCGAAATGGTAGGCAGATTAAAAGAGTCCGATTCAGGAAACAATTTTATATACAGTTCATTTATTCTTCCATTTAGTGTCACTAACTGGATTGAATATTGTAGATACATTTTTGGTAGGTACAAGGTGAATCCTATTTCATAGAAATCAACCCACACATCCATGAGGCCAGATCTTCTTTTGATCTTTATAAGCCCAACTGCTAGAATGAACAACCTGATGAGTCCCAGATCTAAAACCCTTCCTCCTATGGAAACATCTGGTATTTTTCACTGGCTCATAGAAATTCTCCCTTCTGGGCTGGGGATTTAGCTCAGTGGTTCTGCCGCCTGCCTAGAAATTCTCCCTTCTAATGAAATATCTTAATTGCTCTTGGGTGAATGCCATCTTTTTTATTCCAGTTCCTTGATATCCATGAGCACATGGTGTGGTCAGTTCCTAGCTCTAGGAGAATTCCTGTGGCCATCAATGACCTCCATTTCTTTTCTTTTCTTTTCTTTTCTTTTTCATTTTCTTCTTCTTTTTTTTTTTTTT
>NW_004624794.1:4114786-4144769 GCF_000247695.1 Heterocephalus glaber
AATGGAAACAAGATCTTTGCAAATAGGGAAGGATGGAGGGGGTGAAGGGAGGGGAAAGGAAGGGGAAAAAAATAAGAACCAAGATACTCCTGTAAAGGTACAAGATCCCAATGATGAATGTAACTGTATTTTATACCTAAAATGTACCAATAAACTTAATGGGAAAAAAGAAAGATGTTCACAATTTCTCACTCTACATTATCCTTAATATTTGAAGCCTTTTTTTATATTTCAAAAATCTTTCCTTTTTATTTAGACATAAAATACATTTCCAGCATGCAGGTTAACTTAAAATTATATGGCGTCTTCCCAAACCAATTACCTTTGAGTGTATTTTTAAGCACTGAAAATAAACCAACATATCCACAGGTAGACACAGACTCTCTACTGTCACCTCATGGCAAATTGAGAGTTACAAAAAAATTGAGAATTATGTACAATAGCTTTAAATTAAGCAAATAACTTAATTAATTGATCACCATGACTAAATATTACTTTTATTTCACTGAATTTCTCTTCTGAACTATTTATCAATACCATTCAGTGGAACGTTAATATATCCAGTCCATATATTTGAAGCCTTTTAAGAATGTCCTCTTGACATTGTGACATGATCCTGAGCTTCCTGGGATTACTTCCAAGGAAAACACTTGCTCTTGAATTCTGAACTCTCAAATGGATTATTAGAGAATTAATTTTTCTCAAATGTGATCTTCCTTTGAAGAGAATGATAGAGTATGATATTCTCCTTCTTATAACAAAGTCTCTGTCTCTTCATCTTTAGACTAGCTTAATGTGGCAGGAATCACTTTCTGCAGGTGTTGAGTGAAGAAGGTGAGACTCAAAGAGTTTATGCCCTTTTCCTCAGCCACACCTTACTATAATTCCTATGTTCTCATTGCTTCTTCTTTCTTCCCTGACCTGGGTCCTACACCATTACTTTTTGTATGTCTGTGGCCAGATAATGTTTCCTCAGGGCTTGGCTTTTCCCCTTTTCCACCATGTGAAAGTTACAGAAATTTTTTGAAGAACCTGGCTGACTGTTCACTTCCAGAAGGGCTAAGGCCCTTTTCTAGGTTAAAAATATCAATTTTTATGAAATGAATTCTATATGCATTCAGTTGTCTACTTAATAAAATATTATCTATATAGGACAAAGTATATTCTTTGGGGCTAACTTTACACTCTGTCACTCCACCTTGGGCCTGCATGATGAAACTAAGTGAGACAGGCAGGGGAAAATTCACACTTTTAGAAGCCATTTTACATTCTTGGACTGAGAAATCAGAAAACTATCTCTGCGCTTATTTACTTGTGCACATATACAAACCTACATATGCATACACACATTCACACATAAGCATATATATGCACTGTGCTGACATGCTCATTCATAGCATAACATCCTTGGGGTTACCATAATCCAGGAGACAACGGTGCTGTCAATGGCATTCAGTGCTGCCATCCTGCTCATAGGTCAGAGTGAACATTTTGGGTTCAGGTGATGAAGGAGGAAATATGCCAACCCATACCAGAGCCATTACTTACACAAATTTGCCACTTTTAATGCACTTTCCAAACTATGTTTGTCTGACTGGTTCTGCCCATACCAGTTGGGCAGGACAATAGGGAAAGTTGAGCCTTGGAAATAGGTTTTTCCATTCCCCTGCTGCTCCTTATATCCATCTCAGGATGAACAACTAGGGGCTTGAGATTCCTGATCTCTTAGTCCAACACTGAAAACTAGCTTCTAAGATATGTATGTCCCCATGCATGCCACAATTAGTTTCATCAAGGAAGCCCAAGGGGAGAGATACAGAGTCTGAAGTTAGGCCCAAAGAATAAACTCTCTCCTAACAGATAAGGTGAGGTTTGGCATAGAGCCTCCAAGCCTGTGTTGCTTTCATATTAATAAGGTTAATGTTCAGTGGATGCTTACTATGCTCTAAGCATTACTGTAAGTATCTGTAGACATAACTTATTTTATCCTCATTGAGGTATATACACCATATTTTTTTCCTGGTTTATAGATGAAAAAATAGATATGAAGAGGTTATAGAATATGCCTGTGTCATAGATGTAGGATGTAGTGGGGTCACCCCATGAGTGTCTTGCTCTGCCTTGGAATGGAAGTGAGGTTGCCTTTTACATCTATTTCTGCATTAGTCAGCTTTCTGAGGCTCTTTTTTCCAACCGACACTTTCAGGGCACAACTTGGAGTCATTTGGAAAAATGGACTATGGTGGCTCACTCAAATTAGAAATGGGTTGAGCGCCATCTTTATGCCAGAGATTGGGCTAGATGTTTCTTCCAACCCAGCTCATGTAGCACTTGTAAAAACACAATGAAAGAGACAAACACTTGTTAAGCAAATATGACATGCAAACCTTTCATGAATTAACTCTCTGGTCTACACCAGAGAGTTACAACTACAACTATGGCTTATGGACCAAATATGGCCTGCTTTGACTTCTATCTGCAAGTAGTTGTTCCTCTTACAGCAACATGGCAGTCCTGGTGTTTCTCAGGGAGTCGGAGTGGGAGAGGGTCCTGCCCCTATGTGTTCTAGGAAAAGTGAGGAACCCAGTGGCTGCTGAACTCTGCTCTGTATGTTCTCTCTCTGCTTAGCTATCTCAGCTACCATGTCTTGTCTTGCTAGTCCCAAGAATATAACTTCTTATCCATGAGGCTTTTTTGTTAAGACCACCTGACACAGGGCACGATAGTACATTTTATCATGTTGGGGACTAGAAATGAATGTGCACCCAACTGCTTCAAAAATTACCAAGGAGAAAAACAGCAATTAAATATTTGGCCTCCAACTTTTTCCTCCTTAGAGACAATAGTGTTAATTTCAAGTCGTCTCCCTGACCAGCACATTTGTGGAACCTTCAATAGGCTAATTTGAAGAAGGACAATTGCAAGCAGAATTCTCACTGACTTCCTTGCTCCTCAGCAACTTCTCGTGAGTCACTTTCTGACACTCAAGCTCGATCACAAGAAATCCCAACATCATGGATGACATTAGACACGAAGCCTACCTCCTTACCATCACCTGCTCTTCTTACCTGGACTTACGACCCACCCCCAACTGTCTCTTCCCTCCAGCTTCGCTGCTCCTTTTTTTCTGATTTAGCTTTACTCAGCTGAATATTATAATGAGATGTGAGGTGTATTGATATAATTTGGTACTAAAATGAAAACTGAAGTGTGAGTATAGACATTTAAAAATGTCTTTTTTAACTTTTGCTGACATATATGTAGAAAAATGAAAAATACACACATTATAAATATGTAGCTTGATGGATTTGTACAGACTTAATGCATCCGTATAACCAGCATCCAGTTTAAAGAATAGAATATAACAAACTCACAAGAATCTTGCCCTCTCATATCCTTTTCTCATCACTACCCCAAGGATAACAGCTCTTCTGACTTCAGGCACCATGTGCTCTCTCAGTCTTCAGGGAGTTTTAATCATTTGGGCTCCTGAGTCTGGCTTTTTCCTTCAGCACAATGTTGGTGTGATTCATGTAGATTCAGGTACCCAGTTATAGATTATTCATTTTCATTGTCATCTAGTGTGAATACATTAGAATTTATGTATGCATTCTCTGGTTGATGGGCATTTGAGTAGTTTCCAGATTTTGCTATTATAAATTGTGCTGCTTATATACATTTTTACACATGGTTTTTGGTGCATAGAAGTATGCATCCTGTCAAGCAGATATCTAAAAATGTAAAGGCTCCATCATAGTGTAGGTGCACATTTGACTTCAGCAAATATTGACACAAGTTTCCTAAAATGGTTTTACTAACATACTTCCCTATCAACAGTGCATGGGAGTTCAGCTTGTTCTACATTCTTAAAAACACTTATAATTTCAGCATTTTAAAAATTATCATTGTTCTAGAAGAATATAGTTTTTCTTATAAAATGACTCTCTTCCTCTTTCTTGCTATTTAATTTTTAGGAAAAAAAAAGAAATTTGGAATTAGAGAAGTTTTCCAGGATATATACAGTTTTGGGGTACACTATCTGCATGCCTGGGCAAAGCTTCTATTGAGTACCTAATTTCCTTTAGTTAATAAAGTGACAAATCAACCCAATGTTCTCGCTCCCAGCAGAAACTTTTGGCTCTCATCAAATACCTGCCTGTGAATGGCATCCATAGTGTACCGCAAGTTTGTTGGGACCTGGCCCAGGTTATTTTTCTGTCTTCCGACCCACATCACCCTTCCTGACACTTGTGCCTTAGGATAAACACTACCTGGCCAATTATTCACCCCTAGCTTTCATTCACTCCAGCTTTTCATATTCGAGTGCCTTCTTCACATTTGCTGCCGTAATTATATACCAGCCACATGGTTATTTACTTAGACTTTTAAAAATAAAGTTTGAGTTATCATGGATATGAAATGTTAAACACTTTTTTTTCTAAAAGGCATGAAATCAATACAGAACTACTACAATGTGTCTTTGTAGGAGTATCAGACTGCACCTCTATTGCCTACGTTGGCTGATGTGCCCCTGAATACATCTGGTGATGCTCTCTGGTCATGGAGTCATCACTGCTCCCACCATCAGCAACGAGCCTTCTCAGGCAGCTGTCTTCTACCTTTGATTCCTCAAAATCACACTCAAGAGCACCTCATCTTCACCTGCCTGGCTCATCTCTGGCCATTGCTCTGAGATTGCCCTGTTTCTGCGGATGCGTAAGACTCTGAGAAGCCCATTCAGCAGTGGACTCCATATGGAAGTGGGTAACTTAGCATAATGCTTCAGGGGAGTAAAATTTGGTGCAGTAGAAAATAAAGATCTCTGGCTAAATTTTTCTCCTTCATATCCCAATCCCCTGACCCATGCGGCATCAGAGATCCAGCAGTCCCCATGTCTTCCTTACGACATCCTATGATACTGAGGAATTAGTCTCCCTAAATATAAGTAAGGGCAGACACAGCTCTCTCTGTCCCCACCTCACTCCTTCTTCCCTAGGATAAAGTGCTAGCAAAATAAACTTTTGCTCAAGTCCTGTTTTCTAGGAAACTCAGGCTGAAACAAATGTATGACCTAAAATCATCTCCCATTCCACAAAGTTTCAAACCACCTTTCTTCAACTACCGCCTTGGCCTTCCTATTGCTTCATGTGAGCCCTTTGCGACAGCTGTCTCTGAAGGTGCAGCTCCCCTCTGCTGCTGTGTTTGAGAAGCTTCATTGAGTCTTTTTACCTCCAGCTTAGCAGTGGCTCACTTTAGTGCCCATGTAGTCCTGACTCTACCTTTCCCTTGAAGTTCTTAGTTGTTTCTTCCTTGTACATAAATAGTTACAGTCCATGCTTCACTCCTCTGATTGACATGATCCTCTCTCCATGGCAAAGACTCTTTAGACTTCATTGCTTTGTATTTCACAGACATTGATAAAGGAAGAAACAAGTTCCCTAGAAGAGAAAAGAAAAATGTTTAATACACATGTAACAAAAGGCCATGTTTAAAACCACACCAGCCTTTTAGGGGAAAGCATCTTGTTAAATGGAAGGTCTTTTTGCTTGGTTCAGTAATGTGATAGGTTTTGATCTGCATGGGTAAACCTAAGCCAACTGTCTCAGAACAAGTGTGTAAGATTAGGTTTCTCCAGAATCAAGGAAAGAGAGTAAATGGAAGTATTTGGGAGCTAATAGCAAGTGACATTATGGTATTGGAAAGCAAAAAGCAAAGGAGAAGAAGCTGACTAAAGTTGAGTTGTCAGTCATTTTACTTTGACAGGGCCCTGGGCTCAGTTCCACTGGAGAATTTTGAGAGTCAGTTCAGAACACACTGTAGGGTGATCACAGCCAAGGAGTAGGGGCTTTGGGTATCCATCTGTCAACTTTTCTCCTTCATTAGGGCTTCTTCCAGCTTATGTTAGAATACCCAGAAACAAAAAAAATGTCTTAGACACAGACTTGCAGACTTGAGTGTCAAAGGGTCCTGTTTTCATAGAGACATAATGGAGCACCATAGCCTCAGGCTCATTAAGCCTCTGTCATGTCATCATTGCCTTGTGGTGAAACATAGCCCAGGAAACCTTGCAGAAACCATGTTGATGACTCTATGGTGCAAACTCCTCCATACTTGAGGGTGCATTGGGCTGCCTTGGGAGCAGCATGGCATGCAACTCTTTCCCTGAGTTCAGTCAGGGCCATATGTTCTTCATTTCACATGCCCAGAACCTTCAGCTCCATGAGACATTTTCTGGAGCAGCAAGGCTTTGACTTACAGAAGACTGATGTGGTTTTACTTATATCTGGAAAAGAAAATACCCTGCTTACCTTGACATTCTAATAGCCCCATCAGAGGCCTAGTGTGATGGATAAGGCCAGCTGCCACTGTCTGAAGAGTTGCTTTCTCCTGCTGTGCTGGGTGCAAGTGGGTGGTCAGCTAATGGATCTCCTCCTTGCCACTCTGAAAGAGAAATTTATTCTGTCTCTAGCTCCAGTGCTCACTCTCTCAGACTGAAAACTATAACAATCTACAAGAACTCTTAAGTGAGGATATCATTTTAAGTGAGAGTTTCAAAGGTCTGACTAAGACCCTAAAAATACTTCAACTGCCTTCCTTGGGGAGGGAGAGGGAGGGAGAGATGGAGGGAGGAAGAGAGAGAGAGGGAGAGATGGAGAAGGAAGAGGAGGAGGGAGATGGGGGACGAGAAGGAAGAAGAAGTGGTAAAAATAAGGAGAAGAAGGAGACTAGAGATCAAAAACTGGGGTCAAATCAGAACTCTGAGGCACTAGGTTGAAAATTCTGAGGTTGGCCCCACACTGCATTGCACAACCCACATAGGGCCCAATCCACCCCAGACCACACTGAGGTGGACCTGGGCTGCCCTGGATCTGTGTGGTGAGGCGCCCTGGGCCAGAAAAGCCATTATTATAAGCTCAAGAAGATGGTGCAGTGGTAAGCCTTGGGCCTCTCCAAGGCTTGTTGAAAGTTGAACCCCACAGTGAAAGCAAAGAGAGTCACTGTAGTGAAGATGCAGTGGACTATAATGGTTGGTGAGCTGATGGGATAAGCTCCTCCTACTGGAACCCTGACTCGCTGAAGGGGAAGGGCCGCTCAAACCTGCAGTAGAATTGTGCACAGTTCAAACCCACAGGAGGTCAGGGAGAGCAATTCTGGTCTCTCAGCAAGAAACCAGCGGGCTACCTCTGGCTCACTGAGATTAATTGACTCGGTACTACATGCTGCTGCCCATGTTGCCTACCAGTGACACCAGAGATGCCTTGAAGTGGACTGCTTTTTCTTCTTTCTTCTTCCTCTTCCTCTTCCTCTCCTTCTCCTTCTCCTTCTTCTTCTTCTCCTTCTTCTTCTTCTCTCCTTTCTTGTTCCTGTTTTTGTTCTATTTTTTTCTTTTTTGTATTTCTTTTTCTCTTTTTCCAAATTGCTCTTATTTTTATAGGAGAGTAAATGTAGTTCTAGTTTTCCTGTTGCTCTTAGTTTGTTCTGTTCATATTTTTGTTCCTTCCTGCTCTATTTTCCTCCAGTCTTCACTAGTTTCACAAAGTTTGCATGATCTTCCTGTGTCCTTTAACCCTATTTCTAACTTTTCCCTCTCCTTCTATCACTTTATCCCCCACCAACTCCTTCTATATCTTCTTCCCAGAGGATAAATCTGCTATACTGAAGGGTTTATTTACTGCAAACATCTTTTTGGTTGGTCCTTGAATTTGATATATAATCACAATTCTAGTTCATGTGATTAAAGGTGTCAGATTAATAGTTACCGCAATTTGTCATTTTCTTTCTTTTTTTTTTTTTGGTACCAGGGATCGAACTTGGGCAATTTGTCATTTTCTAAGCTGTGTTTGATGCTATTGTTGATGGTGATTATATTACTTTGGCCAAGGTAACATGATTGTTCTAGACAGTTGTCCTTCATGCTATACTAAGACTGAGATTTGCTAAAGGCCATTACAGTCTCAAAGCCCAAAGGCCAACTATACCTGGAAGACAATCTGAAAAGTAGTCAATCCCTAAGGGTTCTAAATATTAACAATAAGCATAAGCATAAGCAATATACATGCAACAACCCAGGAATTAAACCAAAAACATCAACAACAACAACAACAAAAAAGTAGAAATGAGAAGATACTTAAAAAAGATGCAAGCCCAGACTTACAGATGACCAAAGACAAATCCAGGGGACAACGAGATGGAATAATTCAAAACTCAACCACCTGGACACTAAGAAAAGAAACAAAATGGATGAAAGAGGCTCTGGAAAAAATGAAATCAGAAATAATTTCTCAGATAACAAGGAGAGATGGTAACCATAATGAAAGACATGATTAATAACTCTAGAGCAGACACAGATTTAAAAAATAGAGGCGCTCAGGAACATGGTGGAAACCATGAATGCCTAGCATAAGACAGAAATAGAATCAATGAAACAGATTCAGACAGATATCCAGGATATTAAATACTCCATTGAAAGTATATGTAGCAGGACTGGGGATTTAGCCCAGCAGCACAGCACCTGCCTGGCAAGCATGAGGTTCTGAGTTTGATCCCTAGTACCATAAAAAAAGAAAAGAAAAGAAAGTAGATGTAGCAGAATTAGCCAATGTGAGGACAGCATATCAGATACAGAAGACAGAATTGCAGCTGGTGACTATGAAAAGAGAGCTTTCTTAAAAATAGCAAGAGGCCATGAGAAATCAATCCAGCAGCTGCTGGATGACACAAAGAAGAATAACGTAAGACTGATTGGAGTCAATGAAAAACAGGAGATAGTGCAAATGACATTAAAAAATGGTTTATAGAAGTAATGGCAGAACACTTCCCAAGTAGGGGAAATTTGACATACAGATATATGAGGCATATAGGACTCCAACTATCCATGATTAAAAAAAAACTACACCTAGGCATATAACAGTCAAGATTTCAGAAACCCAACAATAGAACAAAGTATTAAAAGCAGTTAGAGAAAACAAAAAAATCAAATATAAAGGAAAGCCCATCAGAATCACAGCAGATTTCTCAACATAAACTCTCTGGTCAAAAAGAGCATGGACTGAAGTATTTCAAGCTCTAAAGGAAAATAACTTCAAAATCAAATTGATATATCCTGCAAAATTATCTTTCAAAATCAATGGAGAAATAAGATACTTTCAAGACAAACAACACCAGAGGAACACCATGAATACCAAACCAGCACTCAAAAAAATTCTAAACAATATCCTATAAAAAGACAATGAGGGTCACAACTCCATGAAGTCCAACAGAATGAAGCCATCAGGCAAGGCAAAAAATTAACTGGAAAGGGGGAAAAATTTAAAAATTAAACAGTCAACAGCAGGAAAATATCATGACAAGGATAAGTCAAAACATACCAGTTATAACCATCAATGTCAATGGCCTCAATTCACCAATCAAAATAAGTAGACTGGCAGAATGGATCAAGAAGCAAGATTCAAAAATACGCTGCAAACAAAAAACACACGCAATTCAAAAATAAATTCATAGACTGAAAGTCAAAGGATGGAAAAACAATACTCCATGTGGCGGGAACACAGAAAAAAACAGGGATAGCTATCCCATTTGAAGACAAAGTGGATTTCAAACCAAAACTAAGAGAGACAAAGAAGACCACTACATTCTCATAAATGGAACAATCCAAGAGGAAAAAATGACACTCATAAATAAATATGCACCAAATACTAGTGCACCCAACTACATAAAATAAATATTAATGGACATGAAAAATCAAATAAGCACTAATACAATATTAGTGGGGGACCTCAAAGCCCACTGTCAAAAATAGAGCAACTAAACCAAAAATTAACAATGGAATACTAGAACTGAACCAAACTTTTGAACAAATGTTCTTAATAGATGTCTACAGAGTGTTCCAGCCCACAAAATCAGAATACACATTCTTCTCAGCTGCACATGGGACTTTCTCTTAAATAGACCATATACTAACTCATAGAAAATGCTTAGGTAAATGTAAAGGAATTGAAGTTATCCCCTGTATATTATCAGACCACAGTACAATGAAATTGGAGATCAATAGCAAAAGAAACCATAAGAACTTCACAAAGACATGGAAATTGAATAACACCCTCCTGAACAACCAATGGGTCACAGAGGAAATTAAAGAAGAAATTAGACAGCTTCTACAATTAAATGATAATGCTAATACAAAATACCAGGATTTATGGGACACAATGAATGCAGTTTTATAAGGAAAATTTATAGCAATGAATGTCCATACTAGGAAAAACAGAGTGAGCTCAAATAAACAATCTAATGCTGAACCTCAAGCTCCTAGAAAAAGAAGAGCAAGACAAACCCAAAGCTCATACAAGGGAGGAAAATATAAAGATCAGAGCAGAAATCAATGCAATAGAGACTAAGAGAACAATACAAAAAAAAAATCAATGAATCAAAGAGTTGTTTCTTTGAAATAATAAATTAAATTGAAAAACTCTTAGCCAATCTTATCAAAAAAAGGAAAGGAAAGGCTGAAATCCATGCGGAATGAAGGGTGAAATTACAACAGATTCACTAAAAATCCAGAAGATGATCAATACCTACTTTGAGAACCTGTACTCCAATAAGATGGAAAACGCAGAAGAAATGGACAGATTTCTAGATACATATGAATTACCAAAATTGAACCAAGAAGATATAAAAATTCTAAACCCAATATCAATAATGAAATTAAAAACATAATGAAAAACTTATCAACAAAGAAAAGCTCAGGTTCTGATGGCTTCACTGCTGAATTCTACAAGAAATTTTGGGAATTGCTAATGCCACTACTTCTCAAACTCTGTAATGAAATTGAAAAGGAAGGAATACTTCCAAACTCATTTGCGGAAGCAAGCATTACCTTAATTCCACAAGTAAAGAAAGATTAACCAAAAAAGGGAACTACAGACCAATCTCCCTAATGAACATAGATGCAAAAACCCTCAATAAGATGCCGGCAAACAGAATCCAGAATATCATCAAGAAGATCATACACTCTGACCAAGTGGGATTCACCCCAGGGATGGAAGGATACTTCAACATATGGAAATCAATAAATGTAATACACTATATCAACAGAGTCAAGGACAAGGGCAAAAACCATATGATCATCTAAATAGATGCAGAAAAAGCATTTGACAAAATCCAACAATCACTTGTGATAAAAGCCTACAGAAAATTGTAATAGATGGTCTTTATCTCAACCTGATAAAAACCATCTATGAAAAACCAACAATCAACATCATACTAAATGGCCAAAAACTGAAATCTTTCCTGTTAAAATCAGGAACAAGACAAGCATGTCCACTATTACAGCTCCTCTTCAATATAGTTCTGGAAACATTAGCCAGAGCAATTAGAAAAGAGAAAGAAACAAAAGGACTAAAGATAGGAAATGAAGAAGTTAAAGTGTCACTATTTGCAGATGACATAATACTTCATATAAAAGACCCCAAAAACTCCACCAAAAGACTTCTAGACTTAATAGCCAAATTCAGTAGAGTAGCTGGATACAAGGTCAACATTCAACAATCAATAGCCTTCTTCTATGTCAATAACTGACTCATTGAGAGAGAAATTGAGGAAACATTTCCTTTCACAATAGCATCCAAAAGAATGAACCATCTAGGAATCAATCTAATAAAAGAAATAAAAGACCTCTACTTTGAAAACTACAGCACTCTGAAAAAAAGAGATTGAAGAGGATATCAGAAAATTGAAAAATATGCCTTGTTTTTGGATAGGAAGAACCAGCATAGTGAAAATGGCCATACTTCCAAAACTGCTGTATAGATTCAATGCAATCCCGATTGGAATCCCAACAGCATATTTCACAGAACTGGAGAAAACAATCCAAAAATTCATTTGGAACTAGCAAAAGCAATTCTAGGCAACAAAGACAAGGCAGGGAGTATCACAATCCCCAACTCAAAACTATACTACAAAGCCACTGTGATAAAAACAGCATGTTACTGGCAAAGAAACAAACCCAAGAATCAATGGAACAGATTATAAGACCCAGATACAACTCGAGACATACTCAGTCACCTTATCTTGACAAAGGAGCCAAACACCCTCCTGGAGGAAAGATAGCCTCTTTAGGGCTGGAAAAACTGGGTTTCAACTTGCCAAAGATTAAAACTAGACTCATATCTTTCAGCTTGCACTAAACAAAAATCAAAATGGATCAAATATCTAAACACTAAGAAAAAAACACTAAACCTGCTTGAAGATAGGTTAGGTAGAACTCTGGAAGACAATAGCATAGGAAAAGACTTTATGAACAAAACTTCAGTTGCATAGGAACTAGCACAAAGAATCAACAACTGGGATCTCATCATATTAAAAAGCTTCTGCACAGAAAAAAAAACTACCAACAGAGTGAAGAGACAACCTACAAACGGGAAAAATTTTGACAGCTGTTTCTCCAACAAAGGACTATTATCTAGAATATATAAAGAACTAAAAATATCAGCCCTCCCAAATTTAAAGACCCAATCCAAACTGGGCATCTGAAATGAATAGACATTTCTTAGATGAATAAGTAGAAGCAATAAATAACCATATGAAAGAATGTTCAACATCACCAGTCATTTGAGAGATGCAGATGAAAACAATGTTGAATTCTGTCTCCCACCAAAAAGAATGGTTGTTATCAAGAAATCAACCAATAACAAATGGTGAGGCTGTGAAAACAAGGAACCCTTCTCCCCACTGTTGGTCAGAGTGCAGACTGGTGCACCCACTGTGGAAATCAGTGTGGAGATTCCTCAAAATATAGGATTAGAGGTCCCATATGACCAAGCTATTCCCTTTCTGGGTATATCCCCAAAAGATTTAAAATCATCATACCACAGTGATATATGTGCATCCATGTTTATAGTAGTACAGTTTGTAATAGCTAAATCTTGGATACAACTCAAATACCCATCAACTGGTGATTGGATAAAGAAGATATGGCTTTAAAAAAAAAATAAAATGGAGTACTACTCAGACAGAAAGAAAGATAAACTAGAGACATTTATAGCTAAATAGATGCACCTTGAAGCCATACTCTTAAGTGAAATAAGACACATACGTGTGCACACAGAATTGTTTTTCTGGTGTGAGAAACTGAAAGTGTAAATGAGGACTAAAATGTATAACAGATATTGTGAAATAGGAAGAAAAGGTCCACAAGGGAAGAGGAAGTAGGGAGGGGTGGGGGGAAAGGAAAGAAGGAAAAGAAAAAATTGAAAAAAGAAAGAAAAAATGGAAACAAAGCTTGTGTAAATAGGGAGGGGTGAAGGAGTTGAAAGGAGGGCAGGGAATGGGAAAAAAATAAGAACCAAGATATATCATGTTCAGGTACAAATTCCTAATGATGAATGTGATCATAATGTATACCTAAAATGTGCTAAAATAACCTCAATTATTTTTTTAAAAAGTCTGAGGTTTCAGTAGGTTGCTTTGGAAAGCCAGTTCATGCTTGCACAGCTTTAGTGGTTACCAGGGCATTTTAAATGGCAATTACTTTGTTAAGGCTGAAATGACATCTCCACCTT
Organism: Heterocephalus glaber; assembly: GCF_000247695.1. The sequence continues at coordinate 4,128,343 of NW_004624794.1, forward strand.
TTCTTAACTGTAAGTGGCAAAGCTAACTAAGTTATGCCAGAAATTATCTATGGAACTAAACTCATCCTTTTGTCAGGGTCCTACTCTTAGACTAAAGGGCCACAAGAAATGATCAGGTGGACTGGATCTAGCATTGAGGACACTTGACACAGCTTTTCCTGAACTCTTACCTGGGCAGACATCATTAATATATCTCAAGCTTGGGAACAGTCTTCTCAACAAACAAATCTAGGCAGCCATGACTAATCAATCAGCTTATGCATACACGTTAAATTGTATCTCTGGTTTATTCCCTGTTGAAATTGGTATCTGTATCAAGCATCCTGAGATCAAAAAAACACCCACTATGATTTAGATTTAAAATGTCCTCTAAATTTCTCATGTATTTGGAGAGTGATTGGGTTGTGAATATGCTACATTTACCTGTGGATTAATGCACTGATGAGATCATAGCTGAATGTGCTGCTAGAAAGTAGACCCTGGTCAGGAGAGGTGGGTCATTTGGGGAATGACCTGGAAGGGATAAATTCTTTTCCCTCATTCTTCCTCCTCCTTTCTCTCTCTCTGCTTCTTGGCTGCTACTAGGTAAGCAGTGTTCCTCTACCATACCCCTCCTCCATGTTGTTACTGCCTTGGAGCCAGCCTACCATGACCTGAATTCCCCAAAACCATGAGCCAAATTAAGCTTCTCTTCCTTTAAATTACTGGCATTAGATATTTCATCCAAGAAATAGGAAATCTGAGTAATACCCTTCTGCTGAGTGACCTTTTCCCCTCCATATGCTCTATACATGTATTCACAAGAAAAATTTATTCATTTGTTAATCAAATAAAGAGCTTTTACAAACGTTATTGCATGCCTGGGACTATACTAAAATGGTGGAGGTTCAAAGAGGGTCAATACCAAAGCTGTTCACTGGTAGAAGCCTACCAAGATCAGCCTCAGTACTGGAACTACAGAAAATATTTAATTTATAGGATTAGGATTCCCCAAAACACTCTCCTGGCACTAGGTTTTCTTGATGGAAAAGTCAGAGTCCAGTAGAGAAGAGGAAGAGTGGGTGTGCATAGAAGGAAAGAGAAAGTCAATATGAGATTGATCATGTCAAAGTGTTTGTACTTCATTATGTTTGTTTATTAGTCATTTTCCTTTGCAAAATACAAGATATTGAAAGAAGAACAGAAAAAAATTGACCTTTTGGGGAGAAGTGGGAAGGTTGGCCTCACCTTTTGCTCACTCTACCACTCTACTCTTGAGGAGGTTACACAACCTATTTAGTCAAGCCTGATGATATCACTGCATAAAGGGCCAGCAAGTGCACCGAGCACAGCTGTCAAGAGCCTAGCCAGCAGCCTATGAAGAGGTCACTACATGGGGCTCTGACCAAGTAAAGGAAGGAGTATCTCTAACTGAGCCAATAAATCCCTTGCTATGGGACTTGGACTCTGGCTCACAGGAGATTTGGCCACTTGAAGCATGAGAAGAATGTGTCAGCTATAACAGACGGACAGTGAGTAGTCAATGCCTAGAACAACTGCAGTTCCATAAGGTCTTCTGAGAGCTCCTTCATTCTACCTGTGCCCTGTTACCCACACCCCTTCCTCTTAAAGTGGCCTATTGAGTGTTACTGTATGGATCTCTGAAACATAAGAATAATAAATCTAAGAACCAATTCATCTGAGTCACTGTTAAAGCATTTGGGGACTCAACCAGAATAGAAGAGTTGTCACCTGATAACAGGAAGGTTTTCTAAGGAAGAAACATAACGGAGGGAGAAAAAAGGAGGACTAGTTCATGCTGTAAATCACATACTGGCCTGGGCTTTTTAAACCCATCAGCTCAGAATAACCTGAAAATGCCTTGAGAAGTATGTGTAAATAGTGCTTTTCCTCCACCTCAGAAAATGAGGCTTTCTGAGCCTCATCATTTTGTTAATCCACTTGCTTGATGCAGGATTCAAATTCTGATGGTGATTCCAGATCACAGCAATGCTTAGCTACTATTGGGGTCAACATTCTGGCTGAATCTTGCGTAACTTGTTCTACATCTGGTTTACCTCACGGTGCCCAACTCGAAACTGTATGTAGAAGATGCCAAATAAATGTCCATGGAGAGGAGTAAAGAAAAAGAAGGCAATATTTTTAGTTGGGGAAAAGGCAAATGGAAGGAAGAGTAAAACAAGTCTGAAATATGAAGTCCCTTCTGCTGAAAGCATAGCTTCCTGATGGGGCTTGACTTTACTTTGGAGAGAGGCCCACATTTGATGCTTCCTCTACACCTCTATATTTCCTGGACCCTGTCACCTCCCGGGTGCCTACTAGCTTCACATGAGCTCACTCCCCAACACCTCACCTAGGTCTTTATGTCAACAGCCATAAATGACCCTCTCTGTACTGAGAACTAAAAACATCTGAGAATTCGTACCTACACTATCAGGAACAGTCCTTCATTAATATTGAGGGGGGCATCTGCTTGCTTCTGATCAAGACAACTCTTAGTCAACTCTGGATCAGCTTTCTGCAATGGAGCCGTAGCTTCTCTTTTCTTGGTGCTGTGTAATTTTCCTTTCTCTCCCTGCCTCACTTTCCCACCCTCTTATTAGCTTTTTCTTAGTTTATTTCCCAATAAATAATCTTTGCACAGATACTCATTTGGGGATTTTTCTTTGGGGAAATCAAATCTAAAATGAGAATCTCATCAGAACCTTCCCTTTGAGGGCTAAAGCCTTCTAATAATTTCTCTTGTAGGCCACTTCAGAGCTGTAATAGGGTCTGATCCTCAAGATCAAATCCTAAGAAAGTTTTTAAAGATATCTGCTCACTATTTCTAGTTTCTAGTATGCAGTCTTTAGTATGGGAATATTGGAAAGAGAGCTTAAATTTTTAAGCCCTTTGCTCAGATATCTTTAGAGAATTGCCAAAATGCCCCCCATCAAAGTATTTTATAATCTGCCTTGGATATTTATAATCTGGAAAATTTGGAATAAAGTAGACCTCAAAACAACTTTTATAGGCATGTATTTAACATTGATTTAGCCCATTTAGAATCCTAGGCACTCTGTTAAGTTCTACTTGTGAGCTACTGCATCTATTTTTGTATAACCAGAGCCTTCACCCTTTTACAAATGAGAAGGAAACTAGGATCAAGCCATTAAGAGATGTGTCACAGGGCATCCAGAGTGCAGCAAAAGAGACATTTCAGGTGGCAAAACTCTTATCTCATGAGTGGACAATAGCCACGTCTTTTCAGACTTAGAAAAATTTAGCAAGTTCCCTCAGGAGTCTCTGATCCTGTTTCCCTGCTTTTCAGGTCACACTGAAGCAAAGGGCAGAAGGATGATTTAGGAAGGAGACAGGTGAGATCACAGTTCCGCACTAACAAAATTTTATAGGCTCAGAAGCCCCTTCTAAAACCCCACCTCCCCCAGTGAGGACAGAAATATGTGGTAAAGTACATTCACCTTAGAGAAAGCTAGACTTGCCTAGCCAAACCTGTAGAGCAATGCCAATTAGCACTAAGATGATCATCATGGGGTGAAAAGTAAATGCAAACCAGCTCTAGGGGGCTTCCATAGCATGGAGCACTTCATTAATGCTTATTGGGCGCCAACTGTGTGCCAGGCATCACGCTCAGCCCACTGGCTCATATAACTCTCACAGAAGCTCAGGCATAGTTTCTGTTTTTATTTTTGTTTAGCCATCTTAAATTGGGGGGAAGCCTTAGGTTAGATAAGACTTTCACCTAAGATCACAAGATTCATAAAAGGGAATTTCAGATTAGAACTCAGCTGTTTCTGACTGTGCTTTTAGCCACCACGCAGTATTAGCAGTAATGGAAAATTTCCACCATGATATAGAGCTGGAGTTGATGGGGGGTGGAGCTCTGGGGGTGGAGCTCTGGAGGTGGAGCTCACTGTGTACTGACCCTGAGCCAATCTGGGGAAAAGAGGGAAGAGGAGAAGGATGACTCAATACTGCTGATTTGTTCAGACTCCCTTGGCAATCTTGCCTCTCCTTGCCTCTCTTGGAATGGTCCTGTGTCATGGTATTATGTTTACTACCTTCCTGTCATCATCACTGCTACTATTAATAACACATGAATAATTCAAACAGTAAACTTTGAGGTATCCAGCTTCTTTTTTGCCCTGAGGAAGTTGCCAAAGATAGCTCATTTGATGTCTCCAAATGCATCTGGAGTCTCCTTGTTGATAGTGAAATTCTCCTCACACAGTAGAAACCAGTGAATAAAAGGACCAGTGTTAGATGATACTGACTTCTGACTGCCTGATGAGTTTCCCTTTTCTTTTTTTCATATGAGGCCTGTCCAGGGCTGTGTGGGGCTGGGAGGAGTCACTGGGGAATCTCCTTTGTTAGAAGGAGGATGTTGAGAGAAAAAAATACTGGAAGGTCACCCTGTCTGGTTATGACTGCTCCAGCACTGAGGTAGGGGAATCCAGCAGAAGCTTTGCATTTTCTACCCTATGGGGATGAGGAGGCCTGGGCAAGGCAGAGGGAAGGTGGGGTGTGCTCATTCTGCAATCAGGACCACTGCTGGACCCAGAAACCTGGTAAGACACACAGGGCTTTGTCTGCCCCAAATACCCAGCCTGTTACTGAGTGACTAACCAGCCTTGCCTTTTCCACGACTATTATAATTGTAACCCTGAAAATCTCACACTTTGAAAAATTCCTGAGATTAAGCAAAGCAAGATGGTGAGCCTAGGGTCAGTGAAGGGTCATGTATGAGATGTTGAGAAGACAACAATGGTTCTGTTCTTCAGAAACATTTTTGACTTAAATCGAAACCCAAACATTTTTGAAGCTTGTGAGAGATGCTTGAGATACTTTCACTGCTAGAAATCTTATTTGTGTACATAAGGCCTCTTAAAATATTGAATCTTATACATATAAACTTTTCATGTGGCTCTCTTAAGTTATCAGAAATTGTGACATGATTTTCTCTTTTTTCTAAAAATATCATAAAAGCCAAAAAACAAAGAAAACATCATTGATCAAAATACAGAAAGAATACAATCGTAAGTCTTTCATTCATGAGCAAAATTTTCCATCTAATAAATGCTTTGTTTTCTATGACCACGTTTTGTCTTTTTCTCTTATCACTTAATAAACTGTGTATCAAATTTTAAACAGATATGGAAAATACATTTAATATTAGAAAAGAACTAGAAAGGAGATGACTTAGATATTTTAAAAGACACAATACCTTCCCCTATTCTAGATTATAAGCAATGCTAATATTCTAGTGCAAAGAATTCTCAGTTTAAAGATAAGAAAAACTGTAACTTTAAGCTAAAGGAAACACTGAAATCTAATAATAAAAATGATCAATACCTCAAAAGCTTCTAAAACCATTACAGTTTATGGGGTGCTTTTTGTCATATAATTGTGAGAGGAAATGGGACAGGCATTATCTTCAATCCACAAGTGAAGAAATCAAGATTCAGAGCAGACAAGCATCTTGCCCCAGGTGGCAACAGCTCACAGTTGAGACCTCAGACAGAGCAATCACCTTAGCACAGATAAAACCTCACTGGGGGAGACTTCAGGTGTCCTGGCACACAGCCTGTGCCCTCTACAATCCAATTTTCAGAAGGGGAGGTGGTTGTCATTTCTCTAAATATCAGCTAGAATATTTTCCCAAGTGATTATGTACCTAGTTTTCCCAACACAGTCTGGTTTTTTTGTTTCTGTTTGTTGTTGTTGTTATTTGTTTTACCAATTATCCTGGCATACTTATTAGTAGCGTCCTTTTAATACTTGGAAATAGTCCAATATGGAAAATAAAATGTCTGGATTCTTTTTAAAGGTATTTCATACTTCTTCAAATTTCTGTTGGGATTTCACAAATTTGCCCTTCTGACACTGGAAATGTAAGCAAGGGAGCACTCGGCCTCTTGGCTGGTCGGTGCAGTGTCCAGCTCTGAGCTCTGTTTGTCACTCTGAGTAGCTTTGCTTCTCTCAGCTGGGTCATTGTGAAGAGAAGACACAGAAAAGTGCAAAATTCTTCAGAAATTAGATTACAGGGTACAAAATCAACATTAAAAATTCATTAGCCTTTTTATACACCAATAATGAACTGAATCATAAACCAGAAAAACAATCCATTCATAATAGCTTTAAAAATGCCTAGGAATCATCCTAACCAAGGGGTGAAAGACCTCTACAATGAAAATTATAGAACACTGAAGAAAGAAGTTGAAAAGGCCCTAGAAGATGGAAAGGTCTCTCATGTTCATGGACCAGCCAAATTGATATTATTAAAATAGCCATAAGGCATATCCTGCCTTGCAAGCACAAGGACCCGAGTTCGATCCCCGGTACCCAAAAAAAAAAAAAAAAAAATGGCCATATCATCAAAAGCAATCTATAGATTCAATACAATCCCCATCAAAAATTCCAATGATATCCTTCACAGAACTAGAAAAAATGATCTCAAAATGTAAATGGAAACACAAACACCTAGATGAGCCAAAGCAATCCTAAGCAAAAAGAGCAAGGCTGGAGTCATCACGATACCTAATTTGGAATTACACTAACAAGTTGTAGTACAGTCAGCGTGGTGCTGAAGGTAAAATGGGCACACAAACTAATGGCATAGGACAGAGGACACAGAAACAAACTCACAGCTTCAGCCATCTGAGTTTTGGCAAAGAAGCTGAAAACATGTTGGAGAAAAGGGTGCTGGCAAAAATGGATATCCATATGTAGAAGATTGAAAATCCCTCTCTTTCACTCTGCATAAAAATCAATTCAAAATGAATAGAAGACCTAGGTATAAGACCTGAAACTTTGAAACTACTAAAAGAAAACAGAGGAAACACTTGAAGCACAAGAAAAGACATCCTGAATAAGACTCCAATAAGACAGAAAATGATAACAAAAATGATCCATGGTACTATATCAACTTACAAAGTTTCTGTGCAGGAAGGGAAAATACCAACACAGTGAATAGAGAGCCTACTGAATGGAAGAAAACCTTTGCTAGCTACTCTTCTGACAGAAGATCGATGTCTAGAATATTTAAATAAGTTTAAAATATACCACCATAAAAACAATGATCAAATGAATCAAATGAGTAATTCTTAAAAGTGAAAATACAAATGGCCAGTAAGTGTATACAAATATTCAATATCTTTAGTCATTACAGAAATGCAAATCAAATCTACACTGAGATATCATCTCACCACAGTCAGAATTGCTATCATTGAAGGTACAAGAAAACAATAAAGGCTGGCGAGGATTCAAGGGAAAAAAGAACCCTTCTATACTACTGCTGGGAATCTATAAGTACAAAGCTAGCTGATTGCATCACTGGAGGTCTTGATGGAAGTGTAAACTAGTACAACTCCACTATGGAAATCAGAATGGAGACTCTGTAAAAGTCTAAAAATACAGTTACTATATGATCAGACTATACCACTTCTTGATATATATCTGAAAAAAATAAGGTCAGTATATTATAGGGATACCTGCATCCCCATATTTATTGTAGCACAATTCATAATAGCCAATATATGACACAGGCTTAGGTGTCTATCAACAGATGAATGGATAAGGAAAATGTAGTTAGGTATACAACGGAGTATTATTCAGCTGTAAAGAAAATTTAAATTCTGTCATTTGCAGGAAAACAAATAGAACTGGAGATCTCATTAAACAAAATAAGCCGGACTCACAAATACATGTATTGCTTGTTTTCTCTAATGTATGGAATCTAAGAAAGATGACACAAAAGTAGAAGAAAGATTATTGTTAGATAAGAAAATAATGGGGAAATGGAAAAGGTTATAAGGAAGAGTGATGGGGGATAGGTGTAATCAGAATATGTTATATGAATGTATGAAATACATTGGAATTCAATATTTTGAAAAATAATACATACTAATAAAATATATACTTAAAAAGGACTATAAATGTGACTTAGAGCAGCCATCCAGCTCACAAATATCTATTGTTTTGTGAGGTTTAGCAGGGCCCAATAAAGTGCCTGTTTTGTACAAAAAGATCCTAAACGGGTTCTGGCTTTTCCTTTGGCCTTTTAACAGTCACACATTCAGCAAATGATTACTAAGGAGTAGCCAAGTGGCAGGCTTTGACACAGATCAAAGAATATGAAAGAAAAGTTCCTATGCTCACGGTACTAATATTATAGTGTAGATATAGGCAACACATATGAAATATGCATAGATACAAGAGTGGACATGAATAGGTGCTGCAGAATCAGATAATGGAGTGGTCAGAGGAGAATTTTAACAGAGTGGGAGTAGAAGAGCACTTTATGATGGTAAAACCCAAAAGATGAAGAGGCAAGCATGGAGGCATTTGGGCTGGAAAAAAGTTCTACCCACACAGGAATATCAAGTGCAAAGGTCTTTGTGTGGAAAAGGCCTTAGTGCATTCAAAGGCTGGAAAGAAAGCTGGTGGGGCTTGGCTGCCTCCGCGGCAGGAGCTGAGGGAAGCTACTACAGCCCCCGCCTTAACCTCTTTTCCGCACCCTGGGACTATGGCCACACTGGCTGGTGAAAGTGCCTGGAGGTGTCTAGGCTTTGGGGACCATGCTGCTCCAAGCCAGAGGTTGTACAGAACTGTCAGTGAAGCCTGGCACAGCTCTTGCTTCCGACATGGGTATGAGAAATCAGATTTCCACAGGACTCATCTGTCTCCCATCCTCCACAGTACTTCTCCGGTTTGAAGAGCTTCCGTTAGCATTTCTTGCAGAACAAGTCTTATGGAGATATATTTTTGATAAAGATTTGCTGCTGCCGACTTCCGGTGTCATGGCACCCAAGTGAGTGTCCTGAGTATGGCACTGAGAGCCCCCAGTGGGCTATCGCCTTATGTGACTTCTGCTGGCTGCAGGCTGCATGGGAAGGACTCTGGGAGACCGGGAGGCACACAATGGAGGCAGTGACCTTTGAGGATGTGGCTGTGAACTTCACCAAGGAGGAGTTTGATTTGCTGGATCCATCCCAAAAGAAGCTCTACAGAGATGTGATTGGGAAACCTTTAGGAACCTGGCTGCCATAGGAAGAAACTCAGATGACCAGCAAATTGAAGATGAGTACAAAACTTTCAGGAAAAGTCTAAGATTTTCCTCCAATCTTACAAAGAAAATTTAAGCACCGAGAACACTGATCTCCACCAAAGCCGTAAACCTCATAGTGATCATTTCTCCCATGGTGAGGGGCACATGTTGGCATCGGTACTTCACACATCACAGACATGAAGTTCAAATATGCTGCTCATAACTAATGATTGTATGCATCTTAGAGACACTGAAGACAACAATGTCAATAAGTCTACCATATACTAGCCCATAAAGCATTCCTATGTAAATAAAATAGAATCAAAATTATTGCATGCATATTACCAGATCATAGGGCAATGACACTAGAGATGTCAAAAATGTATAGAAACTATGGGAACTTGAGAATACTATCTTCTATTAATGAGTCTCGGAACAAATTAAAGAAAACATGAGTTTCTAGAGTCCAGTTATAATAGCATGTGTAGGAAAATGGAAGCACCTTGAGACCATAATATTAAGTGAAGTAAATAAGACACACAAGCTTAAACAATACCTGGTTTCTAGTAAATGAGAACCACAATATATAACTGAAGTGTAGAATAAAAGATATGCAATAGGAAAAATGAAAATGAATGTTTGGCAAGTGGGATGTGAACTAAGAGATAGGAGGAAGGAAGGGAGGGAAATGATACTCAAAAAGAGTGACAAATTGTGAAGTGCTGTGTACATGCACCAAGTCGCTATCAAGAATGTGCTTATGTGCTTATCATGTATTACAAACACACTGTAATAGTATAATATATATATATATATATATATATATATATATATATATAGTTTCGCCAAAAAAATACACTACAGGAAAAGAAAAACTCTGGTTTTTTTTCAATAACTACTACCCCTGTATACCCCTGTATATCCCTAGAGGATGTTGTATACTATAAAAAACCCACCACACTGCTGGCCCTTAGAGAAGAAATTAAAAATACATGTGCAGCCATCTCAATGACCATGGGTACTCAAACAGCAGTTCGCCATACTAGTAAATGCCTGGAAGCTCGTGGCCACCACTTTGAGCACCTTCTGTAATCATAAAGGCCAAAAGTAACTTGTATTAATTTTATGATGTCTCAATAAATTTAGTATTAAATATTTATGCAAGCTTTTATTTTCCTGAAGTTGGTATACATATTTTGGTTTTCTCTCCCTCTCTCTCTCTCTCTCTCTCTCATTTATATATATATATTTTCTTATATTTATATATGTACTATTCAATAGTGATAATCTTTCAGATTTTCCAATAGAAAATCCTTGAAATTCTTCAGTAGCTTCTAATTCTATATGGAAGAATATGATATTCATTCACTTATGACCCTTTTGAAACATTTTAAAGCAAAAGTTATTGGTTCAAAGGGAATAAACCTCAAAAAGGAGTGTCACAAAAGTATCAAACTTAGTAGACAAATATTCTTGCTGGACAAAACAATGAAATTAATGAAATAGAGAGATGCATTCTACAAAGAAACCACTAGACTGTATCCTTCAGAAGATTCAATGGGATCTGGGCTGAGTTCCTACCAGTGGCCAGAAGCAGGAAAACTCTTGTAAGTTTGTACCACAACAACAGTAATCACAGTCCCTATCCACTACCTCCCAGAGGATGACACTCAATAAGACAACATTCTTCTAGGCAAAGCCAAGAGGGCGTTTCTGTAAAAAACTTGAAACGATACATGGGAAATACACAGGCATTTTGTGGGGATAATGGTACCACAGAGAGAAGCCCTCCCCATTCTGCCAAAGTGGGCTATGAGTGATGGCCTAAAACCTGGCACCAGCATTCTTCCCCACACCACAAAGGGCTCCTACTTAGAAATCATATAAATGAGGGACCACCTAATGATCAACAAGCACATGAGGGAAATTAGCAAGATGAAGGAGAAATGTACAAACAGAAAGCATCACCCTGGAGGAAAGAGTCAATTCACAGAACAGAATTTAAAGAGGGCATGACCCCTAATGTATTCAAAAAGATTTATACTGGGCATGGGGGAGCATGCCTATAATCCCAGCACTCCAGGAGGTTAGCACAGGAGGCTTGCATGTTCAAGGCCAAACTAAGTAATTTAGCAACTTAGCAAGAACATGTCAAAAAATTTTTTAAACCTACAAATGTAGCCCTCTCTCTCTCTCTCTCTCATCAAAAGACTGATTTAAAATATTAAATAAAACACAAATAATGAGAAAAAGTAGAAAATGAAAAATAAAGAACACTCTGCCAGAATAAAGATAAAAAGACAAAAGGAAAAAAATAGAGAAATAATTCAAAAGATCCAACATCTAGTAGAATTTCTGGAAAAGAAGAATAGAGAAAATGAATGGGAAGCAGTACTAGAAGAGACTTTTCTAGAGCTGAGGAATTGTGTTTCACACTGAAAGGCGCCTCTAAGAACCCACTTATGAATATAGTTACATAAAAAGTAAAGACTATACCATACAAACCACCAGGAGAACAGAGATAAACTCACCCATGAAATATAGGAATGAAAAAGTGATATTTCTCACTAGTAATGTCGGAAATGTTTTTAAAAACTTAGAAAACCTACATATTTTGAAAGACTATATACAAATAAAGTATGTGTTATATGTGCAAATGAACTAGTTTTACACTGGAAACAGAATTGTAATATAAAGGAGAGAGAGTATGAAAAGGAGAGAAAAAGAAGAAAGGATGGAAGGAGAAAAGAAAGGAGGGAGGAAGACATATGTATACATAGGATCTTATTTTCATGTATTTTAGAAAAATATATATATAACCAACAAAAAGGAAGATATGTGTGTGCTAGAAATATCGGATTCCAGACAAGAGGGCAGAGAAGGAAGCACTCTGCTGAGCCATGTGCCATGAGCAGGAAATTTTTGCAACAGACCCACAAAGGGCCACGGAAAGATGTCTGCCAACACACAGATGTAACAAAATGCCAGGCTAGGGTAAAAAGAAATAACAAGGACAGGAGAGACATTTCATTATTATTATTCATTTCTTTGAGATTTCAGTTGCCTTTTTTGTTTTGTGTTGGGGTTTTCTTTGACATTTATTGTACATGTTTACAATACATAATGGTTTCATTCACTGTAGGGAATTGGTACACGAACACAGCATATTTCAATTCTTTTTCTCCCTCCTTCTACCCCCCTTTTATTTTCCAGCATCATATTCATTTATTTATGTTATAAACCCTTAGACATTTAATTATCATATATACGTATATATGGATGCTAATTCTTTGATGAACTGATCATTCATGTTTTGTATCATTTTGTTTAGCTCATCTACCTTTTTATTAGTGTCTTCTGAGAGCTCCTGCATCTTTTTGGTTATGACTTCCATTATCTGATTAGTTACATCTTTTATAATCCCACTGAATATCTCTTCGATCTGTTTTCTAACCTCTTCTGCTATGCTTTTGACTAGTTGAGGTGTATAGCTTATACTATTCTGCCCATTGGTGCCCCCTGGATTGACTTTCGGAGAGTTTGGGGTTTTGGAAGATGTTTTATTGCCCTTTCCTCCCATATTTCTAATGTTTGCTTATTTGTTGTGTGTACGTATGTGTATGCATGCATACTGAGGTTTGTGGATTCTTACCATCTAAAGACTTTGTTGCTAGTGTAGAGATATCTTTAGTTGCTTTTAAGTGATGTTCTTTGGGTGTGGCAAAATATAATCTTGCCATGGCCCCAAGATTTGACCACTTTGGTTATTTTGGGAGAGGAAGATGCAGTGTAATTAGCCCAGCAACCAAGTTCTCTGGGAATGTACTCTAGAATTGTTAGTGTCACAAAGGCAATCTGAGGTTTTGGCTTACAGAGATATAATGACAATCATGTAACCCTGTTAATATTAAGCAAGACAGCTACAGTATCACCTGAGACAACTAGGTATTAACATACCACAAGAACCTGTTATGTACCACCCTTAATCCTAGAGAAGAAATTGGCAATACGATGTAAACATTAAGGCACCCAGGTATTGACTTACAGATCATACATACTAATACTACAGCTATATCTCTACTAAAGGCAGAAAAAAATTCAACAGTAATTTTACAGAATTATCTATCAAAAAGTTAATGAAGTTTTATGGTTACACTATAAAAGATTTTAGGTTTGGGAATGGGAGAATGGAAAAGGAAAATTTTGAAGGCTTAAATTATGATATAAAAAGGAGGAGAGAGAAGTGGTACAAAGGATCTTATTGGGAAGTAGAAGGGAGTAGAAGGAAGTCCAGAGAATTAGGTAAAGGTAGGACAAAAAATTGGCATGAAATAGAAGATAAAGGAAAAAGAAGGAGAAAAGAGAAAGAAATTATAATGTAGAAATAAGAGAGAAGTAATTAAGGGGAGAAAATTTTCAAGACACAAGAGGGAAAAATAGAGAAATAAAAGAAGAAAAAGAGATTAGAAGCAAGGCTGAAGGACAAAGGAAGATTACCCAAGTCCTAGGAAACTGATGATGAAGACAGATGGAAGGGAAGAAGAAGAAACAAAATAAAACAAAAAGACAAAAAAAAACCCCTAAAAATAATGCTCACACTCACAAAAAACAAAAACAAACAAACAAAAATGAAAAGAAAGAAATTTCTCTGTGATTTCAAGCCTGTGATTATCTTTCAAGATCTACAGTTTTGTGGCAGTGTCCAATTCAAGACATGTCCCTGCTCTTGCTGGCAAACAAGGGAGGCAGTCAGAGCCCAGATCCATGCCAGATAATCATAAGCAAGCAAGCAGTAGGATTAGGGTGGCTTCTTGGTTCTGGGTCTTTCAAATCCACAGAAATTCAGACTGAAACTGGCCTCTGAGAGTGAAGGTCAGTCCTGGGTCATTTAGCTTATAATACTCTGGGTATTGGTTGTGCACCTGACCATGGCTCCCTGACCCTGGTCATTTCCCATGGTTGTCCTTTGTGCAAACACTGTGGGAAAGTAACACTGGTAGTTCTGAGATGAAGCCAACCCATGGCTGCCCTAAGTCTAGGGTTCATTTGGCCCCTCCGGAGAATGGTGTCCAACTCAGCACTCTCTCCTGGGGATATGGAAGATACTGAAGTCACTCATTGGCTGTTGTACTACACAGCATCCACTGATTTGTTCCACTGGTGCATTTCTCCCTGAAGACCACTGGAGGCACCTGTTTTCAGTGTGTCTGTGTAGATTCAATCTTTCTTTCTCAAGTGCCAAGAGCCAGGAACCGGGGAAAAGGTACAGGTTGTTTCTTTCATTTTCTGCATTGTAGTCTGCTCTCCAATTTCTCTGTAGGCTCCAACTTACCCAATTGATCATTTCTGGGTCCCGGAGATCTACCTCCTTCCTTCTGTTATTCCCCAAGTTGTTATTTTCCAGTATCCAGATTATGAATCTTGGAGAAGCTGATTTGTCACTGCTTACCTCTCCTCCATTTTCCCAGAAATCAGTTTCTCAATTGCTTTTTAAAAAATATATCTGTGATTTTAAGCCAAGATATAATTAAATTATAGCATGATTATTAAGCAGTTAATAAAGAGTGAGGAAAACATGCTCATCTCATTTTATCAGTAAGAACATTATATTTTGGCACAGAAGAAATTTAACTGGATTTAGAAAGAGTGAAATATACTTCTACTCTTGGTAGCACACACTTATTTAAATAATTAAGTTATGCATTTATTTTGCACTTGCTGTCTACATCCCACTATACCTTGACAGGATTTTGCCTATGTGTTCTTAATACTAACCTCAACACATAGAATACTCTTGCCACTTTTGAATGAATGAATTTAAAATGATTACATGAATACTTATACTGTCTTGAAATATAACCATTATTCATTAGAGTTTAATAACGTGAAAATTGTTGGACAAAGAATGGAAGACTTGATTATGATAGAAAAATGTATTAAAATGTTAGTAATTTCAGAGGTAAAAGTAGAAATGTAGCTAACAGATGTGGGAATACAGAGGGATGAGGGTGAAGCAGATGAAGGAGGTGGAGGAAGTTAGTAGTCAGAGTCACCTCCACAAAGTAGAGAGTAAATAAATACTGAGTAAGTCGGGAAGTTTAAGTATAATATTTAAAGTTAACTTACTTCAAGTTATTGGTTATTGTGTATACTGTAATGCTACTATGAATATTTGTGCACATGTCTTTATGTAGACATACATATTATGTTTCTTAGGTAAATACTTACAAATAGAACCACTTATAACAGGAAAATTTATAGAGTCAGAGTGAAGAAAAGTGGTTGGTTACTTCTGAGGTTAGGTGAGGATATTGACTATAAAATGGTATGAAGAACTTCTAGGGTAATAGAAATGTTTTGAAACTAGATTATGATGATGGCTGCATGGCTCTATAAATTTACTAAAACCACCAAAATCTACACATACAATTGTATAGTATAAATTATATCTCAGTGTGATAGTATATTTTAAATGTAACAAGTAAAGCTTCTAGAAAAAAAATCATAGAATATCCTCCTATGACTTGGGTATAGAAAAACTCTTCTTACAATTTACAGAAATCAATAATCATAGGTGAAAATAAAATTTTAATCAAAGTGTAAATCTTTTATCAAAGACACCATGAGGAAGTGAATAACAAGCTACAGCTTTGAAGAAAACATTTGCTGAAGATATATTGAGCAAACTCAATAAAAAAACTATAAAAAAATCTCTTACAACTCAAAAAAAAACTATAAACATCATTTATTTGATTTTATTTTTTGGTTCTGGGAATTGAATGCAGGACCTTGTGAATGCTAAGCATATGCTTTATCCCATTTTAACAATTATTTTTTTAAATGGGCACAAGATTTTCACTAGGGGTGTAGCTCAGTGGTGGAGCACTTGTATAGCATGCATGAAGCCTTGGCTTCAATCCCCACAAACACAATCAATCAATCAATCAAGAACTCTCAACAATGATTTTCTGGACTGGCATAGGGAGGGAAATGAAGACACAATCTAGGACAATGGTAATGTTCTATAGTTTAACACAGGCATGCACTACACAGTGATATGCAGTTGTTAAAACTCTTTGGAGAGTACATTTAAAATGTATGCATTTAATTTTATATAAACTTTACTTCACAAGAAGAAAGTAAAAGTGGAATTGTAAGCAAATAGTGAACTCTGAATCATTATTAGATGCACAAGCATTCAGAGGTAGAGTATGCTGATCTTCAAGTTCCTTGGATGGATACAAATAAGATGGATTGATGGATGGTAAAGGCATGGATGAGCAGAGAGAAGATGAAAAAATGTAGTAAAAAGATTTTTGCAGAATTGTGATTGTGGTTGTTTCTTGTAAAATTATTTCAACTTTTATGTAAGCTTGAAAAG
>NW_004624794.1:4159755-4216848 GCF_000247695.1 Heterocephalus glaber
AACCAAGATACTCCTGTAAAGGTACAAGATCCCAATGATGAATGTAACTGTATTTTATACCTAAAATGTACCAATAAACTTAATGGGGGGGAAAAAAAAGAAATTTGAGTTACATTATTCTCAACCTAAATTTTTGTATTACTTTTGTAGGAAGAGTTAAAGAGGAATGTCTCTTAGGAAGTTCACTTAATTTCTTTTGACTTTGAGTGGTCTTATCTATCAATGGAAAATAATAAATTGATCTGTATTTGTTTAATAGGATTGCTATAGAAAAAAGCTGAGATACTAGATATGAAAGTTCTTTGAAAATGTATGTGGAATTTAAACAATTAAATCTTGTGTGTGTGTGTGTCCTAAGGAAGAAGACTAGATGATATGTTTGTCAGATCAGGAAATAGTTCATCTACTTTCTGTTTCTAATTTTGGAAACTCAAACCTATACAAATACACTGCTCTGTCATTCCTGTCACATCAATCAAAGTCAATAAATTATTTCTTTTGTAGGATGTGCTTTTCCAAAGGTGTTTTTTATATGGTCGAACACTTCGACTATGTATGCATTTATTTTCTGGTTATATGTTTTCTTACACTGTACTGAAACTTTGTCTGAACTTAGTGATTTCTTCATGTTGCCTACAATGCTCCCTTCCACCTCCATTTAGCACTCTGAGATAAATTCTCTGTGGACCTGTCCTTCCCATTGATTTTAAGTCTCTTATTTAAGACTCAGGTAACTCTCTGTTACTCCTGAGTATTGGAAGAGAGCTGCTGGAATAACAATACTAGAGGTCTTCTTCAGCACGATTCAGGCTTATAAACACTCTGCTCCATTTATCATCTTCCTGCAGGCACCATCATTCAGCTTCTGTTTAGTGTTTATCCATCAAAGTTCTAGCATCCTTCAGGGTGCTCACAGGACTGAGAATATGTCCCATGGGCAGGAAGGAACATTCTGTGTTTCTATCCCACCACTCAAGGCTTCTTCTAGTTTGAGATTTAAAGGTCAAGTCTATAGATTCCAAATGCAAAAAGACCATTTAATCACTCAGGAACAATTGTGAAGATTATTTTTTCTGGGTTTTGTTTAAAAATTATTCTTAGAAGATCACTCCTTCTTGTTATCCAAATAGGTAAGTTAACTCCCTGGGTGAATGAGAATTTCCGCATCTTTAAGGATTATTGGAGGCATTCTCTCTCTCACAGTTACCACTGGCTCCTTTGACTTCCATCTGTTAGATTTCTTGTGAGAACTTTCCCTTTTCCATACCAAATTACCCTGCTGAACAGCATCCTGATTGTTTGGGGCAGTGATAACTGTCCTAAATGCACTGCTTCAAAACTGTGTGTAATAGAATTCCCTAAGCCCTACCCTTTTCTATTTTGCTAAGACAACAGCCTAGTCTAGCCCATTCTGTGGTGTGATGATTTTGTTTTCATCCTTCATATGCTTATCAAGCGGTCCTTCTAAAGCAAGGAGAAGCCTCTGTAATTCTCCCTCAGGAGCACTGTATACTCAACTTTTTAAATAAATGAAATTATTCTCACCACTACCCTCAGAATGAAGTTTCAGAAATTGAATGAATAACATGAAAAAGCATCAGAGAAGTTGCCTGATTCTTTTATTAAGCAAATGTTGGCTTTTGTTATGGGGGTATTAATGCACACAGTAGTTTCTTGGTATTTTGGATCATTTCATGAATAAAAAAAATTGATCATGACATGGGGGAATCCAAACATCTATAAATGTTTCAGGAAGATTACCACAGCCTGCCTTGAGTTTTCTTAGTGACTTTTCTTGTTACTTGAGAGGCTTCCAATAATTCAGCAGTATCAGGGATATATATATATATATATATATATATATATGTAGTTTCGTTGATCCCATTTTGCAGATGAGAATGTTGGAGTTTATAAATGTGACTTTCACAAAAGCATGCACCTAGTAAAATTCTAGACAGGAGCTGAGAAAAGCTCACAATGCAAGAACTAGAATAAACCTACCTGGGAATGGAATCTCAAGTATGCCACTTAATAATTTGTGACCTTCAGCAGATAAGTACACTCCTCTAAACCTCAATGGTGGTTTGTCATCTTTGTCGCTAAGATGCTGATTATAAGTGTACCTACTTCTTAGGAATGTTGGACTATTAAATAAACATATCAGTGTGAAGTAGACAGCACACACTCTGCCCAGATAGCAAGCAAATCATGATTATTCCAACTCCTCATTGAGGTTTTGCCTTTTTAAAATCTTTACCATGTCTCCTTTCCACCACCATCTTTCTTATTACTAAAAGGTGTATCTATCTTGTATCATCACAGGAAATGTTCCTCTTGCCCTAGGGAGCAGCCAAAGTGTTCTGCATTCCTGGGCCTCTGTGACTGTAGTCTATCAGTTAGAAGTATCCTTCAATAACCTCAGTTTTTGGGCCCTATAACATTATTGAGTCTCTCTAAAATTCTTATGTTGAATTCCTAATCCTCAGTACTTCAGAATGTCACTGCAATTTGGAAATAAAATCTTTAAAGAGTTACCTAGGCTAACATGAGGATATTAGAGTATGCCTGAATCCAATGTGCCTGGTATCTTTATAGGAAAATCTGGGTACAAGACATACACAAGGAAGATCACGTGAAGGCACAGGGAGAAAATGGCCAATTACAATCCAAGGAGAGAGGCCTCAGTGGAAACTAGCCCTGGAAATTGTAAGTTCTGTGTATATATCTGTTCTTAAGATTAATAAAGTAGCCATTTAATTACTAGTATTTTGGAGTAACTGGAGTTGAGATTTCACATTCCTCAGAGCATGTTGGCGGGGGAGGGGGGGAGGGGGGGGGATAGAAGGTTCAGTGCAAAACCGGACAGTGAAAAAATATGAATCACCCTAAGGAAGTTGGATTTTCTCCAATAGGGAGACAGCAAAGGATATTAGAATGTGAAACAGATTTTCTTTTTTTAAAAGAAATGTACGCCAGCATCTACCTAAAATAATGGCGTGAAGAAGAGAAATTGGAAACAAGAAAATTGGGAAATAGTTGTAATAAAGTCCTGACCCAAAGGATTTGCCAAAATTTGGAGAATGAAGAATTAAAGGATGAGCCAGTGTTTATAACTTGGCAATCCACAAGGGGAGGAAGTGACACCTGTCACCTGTCAAGGAGACAAAGGGAAGCGGGGTTTGGAGGAAGAGATGGAGTTTTCTGTTACACATTGAATGCTTATAAATTACAGAAGCCCTCTTGGTGAATCTGCCTTTTTATCCTGTCATTCTGCAACATCCTGTTGTATAAATAGTCCAAAGGATCATCAAGATTGGTGTGTCATTTTCTAAGCTGAAAAGCGTGTGGCAGTTCAATGTCGGGAGCATCTTTTGGCAAAGTAATCTGGAGAAAGGGATTCATACATAGCACATTGATTTGACTCAGCTATGCATTTGGGCCAGATGAAAGTGCAGAGCCTTCGCAGATATGCAGCTGGCAAGCAAGACGCAAACCTCACTACCCGGTGCTCCTACACCTGGCTGGGTACTACCTGATCCTAAGATGTTTTAAATTTGAATGATTAAAGTGACTCTTCTGAGATTGGTAGTGATGGACAGAATTGAGGAAAGGAATTATTTTTTTAATTAGCTGTGATTATGACTATAACTATAGACAAGGATGTATTAGGAAAATGTGTTGGAATATTCTGGTTAACCATGCATAATTCAAAGAGGTCAGTTAACAAAGTGCACTTGACTTGTGGAATTTAGGAACTTATGAACACTATGAATCTGTGTACATGAAAACTTTAATCAGTGACTAAGAACTCAGCCTTGAGCGGGCCAAAAGTACACTCTCCATAAAGAAGGAAAATACCATTGTAGGGGTATTTTTAACTTACATGAGAAAATATAAAATTTTAACATGCAGTAGCAAAATCGCTGCTGCTGCAAATTATAGTCCTTCTTATTAGTTCACCAAAGTGGGCTCAGCAGGGCCCCTGTTTGTCCCACCCTCCATCAGCATTACATTTAATTATTCTGTGTAGTTTAAATCCAGAAGAATGAAATAGAGCTTCTTTTCAGTGTCTAATTTGAATCAACCCAGACTGGCTTTCTGAGCTCCTTAGCAGTCTGGATAATAAGTCTGAAGCATTTGAGAAGATAGTGATGCCAGGAATGGTCACAAGGAATGCCCAACCTCATTTTTTTTTTTTAGGCCAGTTTCCATATATTCTTCCCTGATGTTTCTCTTCTGTGAGAAGAGGTAACATTATGAACTTTTTGAACAAATGTTTTCAAAAGTTGTGTTAATGGAGAAATTTCTTTGGGGGCTAAAGTTTCTATTCACCCTTTGTGACATGGTTTAAAAGAAAAAAAAACTCATTATCTTCCTCTCACTCAATCTCAGGAGCAGAAAGGAGATAAGGCAGGTCCCAAATGAACTGGTGGCTGGGTAAGCTGCCAGGATATCTAAGGAGCCCCTTTTTTAAAAAAATGCAGTAACACTCACAATCTTAGTGCAGGGCGATAAAAATAATTGTATTCATTACACAGTTTAATACAGGAACATATTCCTAAAATAATTTTCCTTGTCTAGAATTACACAGAATTCCGCTGAGTGTCACATCCAAGTGAATTTTTATTAGAAGGATTCCAACCAAGGCTTCACTGGCAAAGTGATTTCATATTTCATTTAATTTCTCAGAATCAGGGTGTTACTGAGTGCTGGCTAACAAACATCTGACCAGACAGTGTTTGTATTTTCAAGCCCAGGAACCTATGTGATTTCTCTTTGGACACTGAGGCACTTCAGGATTCCAATAAATACATTACTCCTGCTTCTTGTTTCCTTGTATATTGTTACAGAAGAACTATAAACTTTTGCACTGAAGCTGTATAAAAATAAGCTTTAAACCAACCTTTACATCCCATTTATTTGGGTCCACAGCTTGAATATAAAGAAGAATCAATGGTGTTCTAACAAGTTTTTTCAGTTTTTCCTTTCCCCATTTTATTTTTTGTAGATAAGTATTTGAAAAAATTTAATACATTATAAGTCTTGTAAGACTGTTGTGAGCCCATTTACCAAAAGAGCAACTTATTGGTAAATGATCACTGGTTTACAGTGGGTAATGGCGGTCCTTTAAAAGTCATGTTCATATCCCAGTTGCCAGAACCTATGGATATAATCTTATTTTTAAAAAGCTCCTTACAGATATAATTAAAATGTTAAGATAAGTAGGACATCCTGGATTAGCTCAGTGACCTTAAATCTAAGGTAAAGTTCCTGTCAAGACGGAAGTAAAGTTTGGAGTGACACTGCCACAATCCCAAAAACAGGTGGGACCAGAAGAACAGGAAGAAGCAAGAAAGGCTTCTCCTCCCGACACTTTAGTTTCAGCTTCTTGTCTCAAGAACTGGTAATAAATTTGTATTGTTTTAATTCACCACGTGTGTAATAATTTGGTACTGCAGCAATGGGACACTAAAGAAGTGATTTTAATCTTTGGGCATAGTATCAATTTTCCTTCTTCATTCTCTTTGGGGTTGAGGAACTATGGCACGTGAACACCATATCTGCTATTCTCATTGTCCAACCAAAATTTCTATGACTAGGATGGAAAATCAGAAGATGTCAATCCTGGGTGTCTTTTTCTCCTGTTACAGGGATCATGTTGAGTCAACTAGGCCCTTGGACCTGCCTTCTAGGCCCTTCCCTTCTGTTTACTGGCTGGGTACTCTTTCAAGAAGCTGGTGCATCATTCCTTCTAGATTGCCTGGGCTTGGTATACAGAGCTCTTGTGTTAGATCTCAACTTCTTTCTTTCTGTAGCTTTTTCTTCTACTCTCACCTCTTAGGCGACCAGCCACAGGAACTTTTCTGAACATGCCATGTTTTTTGCCACTGATGTGATTTTTCACTACACTAGGCTAAACGAGGGACATAATTCTTTTAGGACCCAGATTACCTGTCCACGGGAAGATATCACTCCTTCACCTACACCCTCTGAGTTAAGACAGAAAAAATAAAAGACAGGTAAAAAGGAGACAAGGAAACCATATAACTAATCGTACAACTTGTAAAATTACAACTTGTAACTTGTTGTAATCTTACAACTAAGATTGTAAGAAGTCCACAACTTCTGCAACATAGTCAAAGTCACCCAAGGGAATCTATATCAACATTCCTTTGGCTAAATTTAGGTTCTTTTCCTTCCAAACCCATCACACCAAACATTCTTCAGGAATACTAAAAGTTCATGAATTGGCTTCATCAAAAAAGTAAAGAGCAGTGATAAGAAACAGATTGAGAAAATCTTATCTAAAACAAAGGAACAAGTTGAGAAAATCCAAAGAATGTTTAAATTATCTATCCAGAAACAAAAAAACAACTGGTTCCATACCTGTAAAATGGGGTAGTTATTATCCTTTTTGGAGGTTGGGATACATTTTCCCAGGGATTGCATCCCCTCCAGATAAGCTTATATGTACCTCATTCCAGGAAAATATGCATCTTTATCTCTGTCTCTCAAAGGCTCACATTTTATTTCTTTGAGTGTGTACTAAACTTCCTGCCTAATAAAACCTTCCCAACCCTCTTACTGATGCATTCTGAAAATTATTTCTCTGCAAAAGGAGTCAGTAAACCTGCAATCCTATATTATGGGTGGGGTGAGTTAGGTTCCTTATTACAGCTTCTATAACCTCTTCAGACCCTGTCCAGTGACTTTTTTGTATTGCACATTATATATCAACACTGACATCTTATTAGAACTTCTGAAAAAGCTCAGAGATTTGCATGGTCTGTCTCCAACTCTCTCCTCTAGAGATACCTCTTATCCTTCTCTATCCCAGCCCTGAAAGTTCATCATGGTCCTTCCTCCCACAGGGCCTCTGCACACACTGTCATTTCTCTGAAGTCCTCTTCTGCTCTTTGCTTTGGCAGCTTTGCTAAAGCCCTAAATGATAGTGGAAATGTTCCATCTCTGCATTGTGATTATTTGCTTAACATCTCTCCTCACTGGGTGGCAAATTCTGTGGGACATGGATTATGACTGATTTTGATCCTAGTATATGTAGCCAACATATGGCAGAGCTAACAAAGCATATAGAAGATGGTATGCTTAGTGTGTAAGGATGATTTTCTGTGACTCTATGAGCTCCTCAAGGTTAGAAATTGGTTAATTTTATTCTCTAGTACAGAGAGACTGAAACTATTTAGGGAAGCATTCACTGAATAAATAGGTGAATTAAATTGTCCCTTTCTAGACTGCAGTTTTCTCATGTATAAAATTTGAGATTTGGACTAGACCAGTTATTCTTACATCTTTTAAAAAAAAATTATTATTATAGCTCACTTAGGGCAAAAGACTCCATGGTCTTATGCTATTTCCACTTACCAATAACAACAAAACAACAACAAAGAATTCAGTAGTAGTATAGTAATTTAAAATATTTACTCAAGTTTTCTTTCTGACTGGCAACTCTTTTGTTCTTTTTGCCCCACCCCCAATTCTATTATCCCTACTAATTTCCTGATTCAAACTAAACTGCTTTTCCATTAACTTAAGTAAAAATTGTTGCACCAGAAAGGTAGAAAGACCAATCAGTTCTCACATCTTAAATTCAACTCATACCACTGAAACCGGTAACTGGAGAAGCCCTGCAGGAAACAGACAGCCAACAGATCAAAACTGATAAGGGTTTAATACAGGAGTTATTTACAGATGGAACATGTATGTGGCAAGTCGCACCAGGATGCCCACAGCAGCCTGATCCAGGAGGGTGGAAGAGAAGAGAAAGCACGGCCTGGAGGTCTCCTTGAGAGGAGCAGAAATATTCAGATGAAAGGCCGAGCCAATCTATAGTGACTTAGCAGGAATGGGCCTGACAGAAGAAACACCTGCTTGGCTCCATTTTGCCCCAAACCAGTAAGGAATCAGAAAGCAAAGGAGCCCACTGATATAACTCATGCAAGACAACTTCCTAGAGCTCACAGGTGAAAGCCAAGAGAGGGTTCACAGAGAATGGATTTAAGAAAGATTATCAGCAAATATAAATTTACTCCATAACAATAAAACTGGGAGAAAAATATAGAAGGTCCTTCATGGCCAAGTGTTCTTCCTCCTTTTCTCTCCCAGTCCCCCAGAACACATAAATACTCTTAATGGCTAGGACAAAAGAAAGACACAGGGGAAGTAAATTATTCTGGGGAGGCCATGACCACTGAAAGCTCTGTCAATTGCTTTATGTTGAATTCCTTTAGGGTGAAGAATTAAAGTCCAAAATAAATCCCAGGAGCTGAGAGCTAAGGGAGTCTGCTCTACACTTCCAGGGGGCCTAGGGGATCAGCAGCTCTCCTCGGAGCCTCCATCGCCAGCAGGTGTTACATCAGAGCTAAGGGTCTACCTGCAAGGTGCCAGAGACCCTGTGCCCACATTTGCTGCAGGCCCACAAGGTACAGGAAAGTCCCTTCAAGTTTTATGTGTCCTCCCGTGCACATACACTGAGACATGCAGAGGTCCCTGAGAACGGAGCCCAGAGGCATCATGACGTCATCTCAGAGGATGTCAACATTCACAAGTGACTGTGCTCCAGCCACACTCCATATACATGCTTCTCAAAACTTTGCTGCAAACTCATTGAAAAGGAGAGGGGAAAACTCATGAGAAGACCAAGTTTGCTCTTATGTGACTAAAATTAAGCTTTGAGACAGAAACTAAGTTTAGTTATAGAAATAGAAAGCTGACTGTTCTTTAGACAAATGTGAGTTATGGCCATGAAATAGATGCCTCGTTGATTGGATCAAGTGAGTCTGCTCACTTGAAGCCCGTGAAAGCTTCAGACTTTACTTGGAAAAGGCATAAAGAAGACAAATTTCAAATGAGATGGGATATTTCCTTGGTTTCTCCCTTGTTTCTCTATTATTTAGGTTTTGTTTAGTACATACAACAAGGGAAAATATCAAAACTCCAAATAATTTTGGAATTTACAACTAGATGAAGAACAGTAGAGAAACCCAACAAAATATGCCATTCAATATATTTCACCCTCTGGCCAATTTTAGCGGGTAAGTTCTTCTCATCTCTCATCTATTTGTCTCTCTTTATAAGGCTGTCCCCCCCCCCCTTTCTCTTTTGAGACAGGGTTCTGATAAGTAGCTCAGGCTGGCCTTGAACTCACTACATAGCCTACGCTGGCCTCGAACTTGCAGCGATCCTGCCTCAGCCTGCAGAGTGCTGGAATTACAGGCATGCACCACCACACCCAGGTTATAGGGTCACATTTTCAGAGACCGGTTCCTGGTCTGCTTAGGCCAGTTGAAAATGAAGAGTGAGTCCATTAGCTTTGTACCTGAGCATCCTTCTACAAGCATTTTGGGGACTGACACCATCTTCCTACCGAATGATCTCTCCCTCTTAATACATCTTACCAGAGTTTCCAGGGATCAGAGTTCAATCTGTCAGGGAGTAATAGAATGTTAGAAATGGAAGATCATTTAGGGCTTAGAGATAAATTTGCTCTGATAAGGAAATTGAGACCCAAGGAGAAAAAATTTTTATTTCCTAAAGGTCACCTAGCAAGTTAAAGACAGAAATTGAACTAGAAACCAGCCTTTTTGAATGAAAGACTAGGATCTTTCCCTTCTCCCATTCTGTGCCCACCCTTACTCCAATCAGGAAATGTGGCTTCTACATACCACAGATGGACATGATGGATACTGTACTCTGTCCATCCCAGGCCCTATGCTAGACACTGAGATTACATGGTAAGGAAAGTAAACCTGGTCCCCACCTTCAAAGTATCTATATTTGCCTATGTTGGACTTGATCAAGAGTCTTCACTTTGTGTACTTGAAGTAGCTAGTGTGTTGGAAAAGTCATTTTTCTTAGCAAACTTAGCTTTGAGTGGTCAATGTTCTGAATCCCATCAACCTGAGCATATGAAAGACCATTGGCTTCAGACTGTCCATCTCTTAGTTAAAATCAGTGAATAGTTTGTTTCCACTTAAATGAAACACTTCTTAGAGTGGTTGAAATGATGCCTGAAGCCATCATAGATGAAGGCCTTGACTTAAGTATTGACATAAGGAAGGGTATGCTGTATTCTATTTAGGCCCTATTTAGTAGATTTTTCAGGCTGCTATTTTGTAGGCTGTTTTAAAGAGTGGGTGAGAGGAAGGCTTCAGGGATAAATAATACTAAAAGACTATCTCAGTTGAAAAGCTTTGATAGTCACTGTTCTATGAAATCATCTACCATGTTTCCCACACCTCACTCACCCATAGCCATATGCCCTTTGAGTCCCCTATGTCTACCAGTGAAGGCAGCCAGGGCCTTGTACCCCATTCTTCAGGGAAGGGGTGCTCAGATTCATCAGAGCAATACAGCCATTTGGGTTTTTGAGCTTCAAAATAATCTTTGGAAACAGCCTGGATTTGTAGAAACCTTAATTTTTGGTCTTTCTGGAATCAAAATAATGTATACCATAAGTTTACCCCCGGGTAAATTAAGGAAAAATCAATAAGGGACCAGACTTCCAGATGAAAGTTCTTGCAGGTGAGGTGTGCACACAGTGGGAGGAGGGAGCATGACAAAGAGGAATAGTTGGTGGGGTCTTGCAGGGAAAGTGGGGTGGGGGGATTGCATTAGGCAGACCACGTGGGTGCTGAGTCAGGTTTCACCCTCCCACAAAGTGCCCTCTCTTTTACCCAGAGTCCTGCAGGAGCAGGCAGTCCCTGCAGGTCCTCCAGATGCTATCTGAGTGGGCATTACACAGTAGAGCACAGGCCCATGGCTTGCCTGTAGGCATTGGCATTTGAGGGAGACGCTTCATGATGGGCATGCGATCTGTCACTGTGGATTGTCACTAAGAACTACACTTGTCATTACCCCCAAGATACCCATCACATTGGCCTTTTATTGGATGAACGACACTACTGTGTACAAGAAATCCTACGGTGTGCAGTTGTTTTGGTTGGGTCAGAGAAGGTGGCAAAGGGGTCAGCTAAACAGTACTTCTGATTGACAATCAGGTTCTCCATTCTAACCCTGATCTTAACCCTAACCTTAACCGTGATGGTCAGCCAGAAGCATCACTCAGATAATCCCCTTTCCAGCTCTTCTGACTCTTCCAAGTTAGTCTTGTGTCCATGGCCCAGTGTAGACATTCAGTATGTCAGTTTGGGTCTTTCATTTTTCTTTGAGCACAGAGAAGCTCAGCCTGGTAGCAGAAATAACCTCATCAAATATTGAGATGTACAGTTCACATGCACAGTGAGTAGAGCATAGCAGTTGATCAATACTCTGGCCTGAGACTGGAGTAGGATAGAGACATACAGCTTTTTTGAAGAAGAGGACAGCTGAGCTGTGGTCATGTGATAAGGACAGCATTTGAGGCAGAGGCTGAAAGAGCACCCATATTTGGGAAAGAAACCATTAGACAGTGCCAACACAGCTACTACTCACCTCCTCCTTTGAAGAAGGCAACCTCACCTGAGGGACAGGACATCCACTCCGCACTAGCCAGACATTCAACAATAGATAAAAGGGCTTAAAATGTGAAACGTGATACTAGCTACCATGGTGTTCACTTAGTAACTGGAATGGCAGAGTTAAAAGAAAATTTCCTGTTCGGGGGTATTTTTGAAGAGCTTCTCCTTGAAATTTAGACAAGACACAAACTTCTTCCTGTGTGTGTAAACTGCCCCTCCATGTCCTCCCTCCTTCATTAGTCTTCAGCCTTACTCCTTGCCACTTTTCCTTCCCCATCCCTGCCCTACAGGGGAAGCTTTTTCAATACCTAAACTTCCTCCCTGCTTGAGGTCTTGTGCATGCTATTTTTTCTCCTTGGAACTCTTCTCTACACCTTCCCCCACCCATGCTTATCCTAGTTAATTCCCATCTATCTTTTAGGTCTTTGAATGTCACTTTCTTAGGGAAAGCTTTCCTTCTGCTCTAGCTTATTTTTGATAATGAACAGTCTCAAGTTTTCTGCATGGTACTTAACAAAATCTGTAAGCATGCAATTGCTTGTATGCCTCCTATTAATGTATCCCTCTCATATACTCCACAAAATCAGATAGAATTCAACTGTGGATTTCAAAGACCACCTCTTTCTGACTCATACCATTTTACCAGCAGTTCTTAGTATTGTAGAAGGGAAAGAAATGGAAAACAATGAAGAACAACTTGATCTGAAGTGGGAGAGGCTCAGCCATAGAACATTCAGTATCCCTTTGGCCTTTTCTGACCCATCAAGGGTGGCACACTATGCTAGAGGGAGCTCAGAGAGGAGGCAGGGCACAGGCAAAGATTTGACGTGGTCCTGGAACATTGTTCCACCTTCTCCCTTGCCCATCCACACTCCCTGCTTGCAGTAGGGCCAGATGGTTCCTTTCTGAGTCAGGAACCCAGCCCCCACTTACCATAGAAACAAACCAGGAGAGCAAGGAGCAGACTTCAAACTGGAAGCACATTGGTGTGATTGCAGAACTATGCTCTTTCCAATAACACTATGCCTTGTACACAAAGGTGGTTGTTGAACTGCTTCCAGCGCCAAAGACAAAATACCCTATAGGCAGTGAAATCATGCAGTCAGACAGACAGATGAACAGACAGACAATCTTCCTTGGCTGCCACCCAGCTCATTAGCACTCTCTACAGTCCTTTTCCCAACACCCCTGTTCTCTCCTCCCATCATCTTGGCTTACTTCTCTGGTCTCTCTGCACTTTCGTTAATTCCTATCACCCATCCCTCAGTTCTAATCTAGGACTTTGCGAGGACAACTAAAGTCAGAAGGTTCTTAAAAATGGGTATTGACCTGTGGTTAGGCCCTTTCTCTAAGCAGGATCAATCTTCAAGTTACTGCTCAAGAAGAGGTGTATTTAAAAACATGACCAGCCAGTCAGCTTTGCTGATGTGTTCTCTTTATGAATCCTGATCCCATGCTCCAATTACTACCTGAGAAAAGCATGCCTGGCAGATGTGCATATGGGAATTACACCTTGTTGGAAGAATTTGTTGCTGGAGGAAAAAAAAAGAATACATAAAAGAAAAAAGTACATCTATCTGGGCAGGGCATCTGCTGACAGAGTGAGCAAGGACATGTGCCAGCCATACTGAAAGCTGCTCCGGGGAGAGAGCCAAGTCACCATCAGGCATTAGCCAGCCCAGGTGGTCCAGGAGGAGGAACACACACAAGGCTGAAACAGATGCCCCCAGTACATACATTGTAATAATAGGTCAATACAAATTGTCTTCTGCAAAGCATGCTGATTTAGGAGCATGCTTTGTATTTAGGAGCTTTGTATTATCTAACAGCCTAATGTACAGATAAAGAAATCAGGACCCAGAGAGTTTATGACTTACCCAACCTCCATTCATCTGGTCTATTGCAGAGCCAACACTAGAATTCAGGGCCTCTGAAAGCAATGTATGGCTCTATCCAAGATTGGCTGCCATTTTTCAGGAGACAAGTTGAGAGAAGCAGCATCCCTTCCCAATCTTCCTCTCTGATCCAGAACACCTGGCATCTCCCCTAAGCAACCAACCCCTTTTGCAAAAAGAGCAAAGAAAAAGATATAAATTTACCCTGAGGTCATTAGAGATAAAACACAAAGAGACATAGACTGGGAGGAGCATTTATCATGACTGGTGAGGGCCACTCAGTTAGCACTGAGAGCTAACTATATCCAGGTGCTAACTGTATCCATGTGTCTTCTTACATGTATTAGTTTATTTATGTGTCACAGGCACAGAAAAGTGAGGTGGCTTGTACAGATCACACAGCAAGTCAGGAATGGAGCCAGAAATCTAGCTTCAATCCTGTGCTGAAAAAAAAATCTTGATTGCCTCAACAAAGTTCAAATTAATCTGAATTACTTGAACTAAGATGAGTGACTAGATTTTTATTCTTTACAAACATTTATGTAAATTCCATCTTGCATTTGACCTTTGCCAGGAGCTAGAGGATATGCAAAGAAAGGGGAACAAAAAGGAATATATGGCAGATGAGGACAGTGCATGAAAATTTCTTTCAATGTTAAACAGACACACATTCGTGTTCCAGTTTATCTTCAGAAGTTATTCAAGCTCCCTGACCATGAGTTTTCCCACCAGCAAAATGGGCAGAATAGTGCCTACCTTTCAAGATATGAGGATTGTTCGTTAGGTTATAGAAATTTCTGGAAATATGTGTGTTGGCACCTGGGCTTCAGTAAATCTTGTTAAATGAGGTCCTTGGTCATCACAGATATTAGGGATGATGACTAATAAAGAGTCTGCAGCTGCTGCGGATAAAAATCATGTAATGTTCATCATGAAGCAAAATGATACTGCTCTGCTAGGTCAGGAACTGGTCAACTAAGTTGGCAGCTCCCAACTAGCGATCAATTTGCTCCTAGGGAATATTGGGCAATGTCTGGAATTATTAATGGTCACAAATGAGGAGAGAAGGTGCTACTGGTATCTAGTGGATAAGGACTAGGAATTCTAATTAATATACTATAATTCACAGGAAGTGCACACAATAAAGAATTATACCCAAAATGTCAATAGTACCCAGGTTGAGAAAGCTTGATCTAGAAGGATGGAAAATCTAAATGTGGGAAGTAAAAGACTGAAAATTTTATTTCCCTTTCTGATTACTTAATGCACTCCTTTCAACTACTATTTTGGCTGGGGATGCAGCTCAGTGTTAGAGCATTTGAGTACCATGTTCAAGGCCCTGGGTTCAATCCCCAGCACTACCCTCCCCTCAAAAAAGATTCAACTACTATCTTGAACTGTTCAGGAATCTGCACCCAAAAAGAAAAGAGGAAAGTTCCCAAAAGTTAGGAAGGCCAAGATGAAGCCATTGCACGGAACATCTTCCATGGGTGAGGTGTCCTCCCTGTTTCCACAGGACTATCTGGTGCAGCTGAGTCTCTAGGCCTTCATATCAAGTGGAAACGCTACCCTGGCTGTGATGTGTAAAAGGGTGCCAGGCAAAAGCAGTCTTGCTCATCCAAGCCTCTGATGCTGTCTGGGGATTCACAGAAGCAGGAGGCGGCTGAGTGGAGGGAGAGAAGAGGAGAGATACCAATAAATGAAAGAATAATGGAACATTGATCAGCTCTTTATCACAGCAGGGGAGCTGCTTTGTTGAGCCCCAGTGCTGTCAGGCAGACCCTTGATTAAACCTGCACAGCTGCCTGGATGGATGGCCCTGTTTAGCTCTCATCAGCAACTCTGTCAGAAAGGAAGAGCCAGTACAGGAATTGCAAAGTGGACCCAGGACTGTCACTTGGATACTGGGAAGGTTGGTAACCTCTTCCCGCCACCAGACCTAGCTCCAAATTCCAGAGTTAGGAAAGAAAGATTATTTATTTATTTATCTATCTATTTATTTATAAGAGGGGTGGCTGGTTAGAGGACAGAGCAAGGGGAAGTAGGATTCACTGGGAAGTCTTCCTGTTTTCTCATCTGGAAGGGGGGAGGGGCACATTATTTCGGACAAGGCCATAGTTCCCGCTGCAGGACAGGAGGAACAACCTTAAAGTCTTCACCAAATTCCAAAGGGCTCAGTTCAGTGATGAAACCTCCCTGTTTCTTGGAGCTCTCCTGGATGGCTTTGTGAATTTTCTGCCTTACAAGTGAAACCACTTTTCTTAAAATGTGAGGGTCCTTGATGCTCCTCTGCTGGGGGCCAAGTGGAAAGCTGTCCAAGCCACAGTTCTCAGACCCAGAGCCCCTTGCTGCCAAGTGCAGATGTGAAAGGCTGTCCTCAGGGAAGGATTTTTATGAGCACAAATGAACATGAATACTAAAAGCATAATGAAAGCTTAGGCCTGGACAGAGCTGGCTGCTGAACCCACCAGCAAGTGATGATCTTGTGGACAAGGTCTGATTCTTACTTATGGTTGGGAGTCCCAGCACTTTACACTGTGCTGTGCACCCACACATCTTAGAGAAAAAGAATAGCCTTAGAGTCGTGCCATAAGGGGCTCGGTGCTGAGCAGGTGATGGGTATGTAGATGCAGAAGTGGAGGACATGGATATAACTGAGTTGTTCTACGACACAGAAATGAAAAGTAAATTAGTAGAGAACATGCTCATGGTGGTAGGGCAAGCGAGATGTAGGAGGCAGGAGGATAGAAGGAGCAGGAAATGGTAAGTGGTAGCTGTAATGTCCACAGGGTAGGTTCTCTGACAAGGGGCAAGTGACAAGAGCTCTGTAGTGGGTCTCCTTGTGCAAATTTCAGTAAACACGTGGCTGCTAGTGCTTAGTGAAGGGGGCTTCCGTCTAGGAATGCAAGTTTCCCCCTTACACATCTCAGCTGCACTGTGAGAGAACACTCCTTTCTTTACATCCTAGTATCTTATATTCCCTGACTCAAGTTCATAGCCTAATGGACCTCCAGATGCAAGGTCATGTCTACCAGTGGCCCAGATCCTCTTCATATTATTTTTATTTTTGTTCTTATTCCCTCCCAAATTTATCAACATATTATACCACCTTGAGAAGATACAGAGTTGAGGGGAGGCTAGAGGGAAAGAATCCCAAATATAGCCCTAAATCTGTGTCATGTTTACCTTTTAACAAAAACCTGTTTGGTATTCTGAAGAAATTTTGAGTTTAGTGTTTGACATAATTTAATAGAGTGCATTAATGACTGTCAATTTCCCTTGTAGTCAAGATACTAAGAAAATGAGAATTGTTTCATCTACCTCACACAAAACAGTAACTAGGGTGGGCCTCACAGTGAAGAACAAAAATTCGTGAGGGCCAACAGATACATGTGAGTGGCTTCGCACACATGCATGTGTCCTACACAATTTGGAAAGCTCTTTTGTATTTTCATGTTTCATAATAAAAACATTGCTACATGGTAGGTAATATTGTTTCCATTGTTCAGATACTTAAACTAAGGCCAGAGAGGTTCAGAAATGGCTTTGCCCAGAAGGGAAAAATCAGATTTTTAAACTCAGTATTTTAAAATATATTACAGTCATTAGTTATTTAATGATGTATAGGGAGATTTCTGAGAAATGCAGTGTCAGGTCATTCTGTCATTGTGTGAACATCGCAGAGGTTACTTACACAAATTAAGATGGCTACAACATCACTAGGTAAGAATCTTAGGGGACCGCCATTGTGATCCATGAATGACCAAATGTCATTATGCAGAGCCTAACTGTATTTTGGGTTGGGTGAAATCAGCAAGCCCAACAGATTTCCAAGACCCTCTCATTGCTGTTCCCAACACATCTCACCTCACAAAGCCTTTCTAGCTGGTTCTTTCTTTCTCTAAGCTCTGTTTGTCTCCCAAGGTCCTAGCTTTTACCATTCATGGAATAGAGTTTTAGAGTCTGTCCAGAGAGATGCCACATTTCCCAGTAGCTGTATCCAGGTGAAGCTGCACGATAAGATTTCACAAGTGGAATATGAGCAGAATGAAAGGATATCATGGAAGCAGGACCAGGTCTGTGGGAATGTGCATGCCTTCTCTGTGCTCACACTTCCCTTCCTTTGGGGGAATGCAGAGGAGTCTGAGATCAAAGAAGAAGGTAGAATCACAAGCCAGAAGAAGATGGAGTGGAGGAAGCTACATTCAGCCATTAGGTGGATGACACTTAAAGTTCTATTTTAATTCCCTGGATGTGAGGCTTTATTGTTTTTAAAGCATCAAGTAACCCTAACTAAAATAAGTAGTCTTATGTGTTGCTGTGAAATGTAGGAATAATTGACACCCATTGTCTTGGGTTTCCACCAAAACTGAAACAGGAATACCATTTTTATTTGTATATGTTTGCAGTACTTCATGTTTACATTCCTTGGGTGGAGTTGGTACACATACATAACACATCTTAATTTCTTTTTTCATCTTCATTCCCTCCTTTCTCTCCCTCCTGCCATCTCTCAGTCCACTTCCCACTTGAGAAAGATCTACCTTTTTACTTCCTATTGTCTGTCTTTTATTTTGCCCTTTATTTATAATTTGGGTTTCTCGCTTAAGAGAAAACCTGCAATATTTAAGATAATGTGTCTGATTTATTTCCCTTAACATTACAGTCTCAAACTGCATCTCCTTTCCTACAAATGACTCAAGTTTATCTTTCTTTATGTCACAGTAGTACTCCATTGTGTATGAATACCACATTTTCTGTGTCCACTCATGTGTTGATAGACATATAGGCTGCTTCCAAGATTTAGCTATTTTGAAAAACAAATCCTAATTTTGACATTTTTTCATTCATGAGTAGATCCTGCATGAAGAAAACGTGAATGAAATAATACTAATAATTTTATATAGAGAATAAAAATTACCTGTCACAGGATATTTTCTTCTATGTACTAGCTTATCCCAGCAAATGAAAACCATAGTGAAAATGTACATAGCTATGTTTGTCTTCTGAACTGCATGTGTGCATGTGTGTGTGTGTGTGTGTGTGTGTGTGTGTGTGTGTGTAGCTGCTGGTGGTGGTGGTGGGTGCCCCTGTTGCAATGTTCAGAACTCTGAAGTCTGGATTGTCCATTTACATAAGCTGAATATCCAGAGTTATTTTTCTTGTAGAAAAAGTATAAATTTTGTTATTATAAACTTCTTTAACACTCATGTTTGACTTTAATTACATATTGACAGAATTCACACTCTGAATTTGGACTTTTATACATAAAATGACAAGTATTAGAAGCTTTCATGGATTTAACACTGCCCACTTCCAAAGAATTTGACCCTATGAGCTATGATTTGTGTATTTACAAGTTTGTTGACATATTCTTTAAAAAATAAATAGAACAGAAAAATGAAGCTTGTAATAAGTATAAGTCCCATAAACTGTACATACGAGTTTATATCTCATATGGACTTTCAAATATGGTAGAAAAGAAAAGGACAAGACTCAATGAACTGTTTTAAGCATATTGTACCCACAAGGCATGAAGTACGTAGATATTTTATAGCAGTTTTTAATGTCTGGTAGCAGAACACATCCACCCAACTGCCACCAAAACCAAAACTATGATATTATATTTTCCAGATTTTTTGCATGTTTTAAGAACATTACATAAAACAAGTAGATATTTCTTTTGTTTTGTTTTGTTTTGTTTTGTTTTGTTGGTACTGGGGATTGAACTCAGGACCTTGTGCTTGCAAAGCAGGCAATGGAACCACTGAGCTAGATCCCTGGCAACAAGTAGATATTTCTAATGTGCTTCATTCTATACTGTGGTCTCATAAGGACTAAATGACAAATGTGTGGCCCAGTTTGGATAATAATATTGGCCCTGGGGCCAGAATGCACTTTATTCTCTCCTCCATGCTCTTTCCTTTAACTAGTGTTACACCAGAACTCTAATAAACATTTTTGGGGCCTAGATTTTTTTCACAAATGAGAAAATCAAGGTCCAAAGGCCAGACCATTTATTCTCAAAATGCCAGTAAATGCCAGAGCCATAGTAAGAATACCCAGGTTTTTAATCACTGTATTTTTCTTTCAGGAACAATGCAATATGTGGCATGGAACAGACAGAGCACATTGAGAAGAAATACATTTAAGAAGACACTAAATAATTTCTTCATAGAAATTCAAGAATATATGATGTCCATATTTATGTATCTATATCTATCCATCTATCTATCTAAATAACTACATATGTATGGCTGCTACGGCTACTATGTAAAAGAAATAATATGAAGAAAAGAAAAACATCATTAAAAGTTTTTAAAAATGTAATTTAAAACATTGGAAGGTCCCAAAGTACAGAGCAAAAAGCAAAGAGAGGGGAAAAATAGAAAGCTTAGGGAGCTTTGAGAATCAACTCATCGGAAGACAACAAATATCTAATATATGTCCTAAAACACAGAGAAATAGAAGTTACAAAGGCTCTTCAAAAAGAAGACTGTTTGCTAGAACTGAAGAATATCTGGGTTTCTCAGATTTAAAGTGTTGACTGGTTTCTTGGTAACTTGAATAAATGATAGCCTACACATAAATTTAACCCCATGGAATTTCAAAAAACCAAGTGTCAAGAGAAGCTTATTATTCCAGAACCGAATAACAAAAATTCAGACTAGCACATAAATCTTTCATTGGCACTAGAAGACATAAAATGGCAGGGACATAATTCCTTGTGTGCTCTGAAGAAAATTACTTGGATTTCACATGTTTCCAAGCCCTCCCTGTCCTTTCCACATTGTTCCAGGATTCTGGAATACCTTGCCTTGCAGCTTTTAGTTGGGTTTTAATATCAATGGCTACCATCAGGAGACTGAAGAGGCAAAGGATAACAAAGTAAAAATATTTGCCCTTTGCCAGATTATTGTGGCCCTGAAAGTTATTGGCTACATTGTTTTGGACCATAGCTTGAGATCCCATTCTTGTTTGGATTTTATTTACAGCTAATGATTAAGAAAACAAGAAGAAAAAGAAAAAAATCTCATCTCGCTTGCTTCTCATATAACTTCTTCACATAGTCCCCAACACATCTCCAGGTCTACTACTGTGTAACTTCCTGCCTAATAAGGGTAGCTTTGGAGAGCAGTGCCTGAAGTATGGCTGTGAGGTATGATCCAAAGAAGCCAGGAGCAGGTGATTTTCTGTTTTTATAGAAGGGACTAAAGTCCAGGGTATCTCTTTACATACTTTGAAGAGAATAGTAATCACAACAGCTTAACATCCTCCTATCCTAACTGCAGACACTATTCAAAGGCTTTTCCTCCAACCTCCACACTCTTTGTACCAGTGATATTAGTTCTGGGCAATTCTAAAATAATTAAATATCACAGTGTCATTCCCTCCAGATTTTGGATAGCAGGTTTGAACATAACTAACTTGCTTTTCCTTCTTTGTATAATGGAGGAGACCAGACTACGACATCTCAAAATCTGCCCTTTTGGCATAAAAAATTATTTTGAGCTTATTTATGTTAAGAAACAGCAAACACAGGAGAAACTTTGAAAGCAGAGAAGTTACTCTTGTACAAGGAAAATTTACATCTATAAAGGAAATCTCCACTTATAAGTGTCTCTCTTTCTCTCTAAACCAGGAAAAAGAGGAAGACTAAATCACAACAGACTGAAGAAAGTACTGGCTGAATCTGAATAATGAATCTTACTTTTGTTTCCTGGACTTTTCCTAGTCACATCCCATGAATAACTTCTCTCCCATCCTTCTTTCTTTCTTTCTTCCAGTTTTACAAGACACTTAAATATGAATTCTAAGTCATTTCTTTATGATTTATTTATTTTGTCCTTAATGTCTACTCTGTCTACATGAAGTATGCATGTCTATAATCTTGATTATTTTTCTCTTATTCATTTTTGTCTACTGTTATAGTTGAGATCTAAAATATCCCTCCTAAGTCTCATGTGTTTGGGAGGAGATTGGATCGTGGGGGTGCTATACTTATCCACTGATAAGTTCAGAAGCTGAATATACTGCTAGGAGACAGGGTCTGGTTGGAGATAGATCACTGGAGCCTTGATCTGAAAGGGTGTATTCTTGTCCACAGCTCTTCCCTTTTCTCTCCACTTTCTGTCTGCATGGGTTGAATAGCTTTCCTCTGCCATGGCCCTCTGCCATGCTATTTCTGCCTTGGAGCCAGCTGACCATGGACTGTATCCTCAGGATCCAAAATACACTTCTCCTCCTTCAAATTCTGAGTGTCATGTGTTTTTTCCCAGTAATAGAAAAGTGACTAATACATCTAGGGTCCCAGCCAAGAACTCAAAAGGATACGGATAATTACTTTTTACTCTCCTACAATAATCAATTTTATGTTGATAAGTACTCAAATGCATTGCCATGTATCTCATCTCTGTGGAAATTTAAATAAAATAAATTTAAAACTAGTGCCTAGCATGCTTTATTAGCATGCATACAACCCTAATTTTGATCTCCCACAGCAAAAATATAACTGAATTATACAATCAATGCACCCAACCATTAATGGAAAATTAGAATGTAATAAAAGAAACCCCTCAAATTAGTGAGGAAAGATGAAATTATTTAAAAGTAGTATTAGGGAAATGATATAGAAATATTCAAAAAGATAAAATTCATCCATTTATCACACTTCATACCAGAAAATTCCAATAGATTAGATATGTACATGAAACAACAATAAAAAATTGAACAAAAGAATCTGAAAAATTTGAATGAGTTTCTTGGAATAGGGAAAATTTTCCCTAACAATATAAAATCTAAAAGCATAAAAGAAAGGTTTAACATTTAAATTAACAAAACGTTTTAAATGTTTGTATGATAGAATTGGAACCGAGGTCAAACTTTGAACTAAAGGAGGTTAGAAGGGCTCCAAAGAGGCCTCAGAAACAAAGTTCGTCTGACCTTTTTCCCTCCTGTTTCCCACTCCTGCTTCTTGATCCTCATCCTACTGTTCTGGACAAGGGAACCACACAAACCAGATTTCTTCCAAGGTCATAGAAAGTAAACCCTTTCTCTCTCAAAGCAAGCCATAAAACCTAGAAAAGTCATTCCTCTTACCCTTTTCCCC
Source organism: Heterocephalus glaber (assembly GCF_000247695.1). The sequence continues at coordinate 4,182,237 of NW_004624794.1, forward strand.
TTCCCCTTTAACCCTCATTCCATAGGGATTCTGTCTCATAACCAGAAGGATGACAGGCTGTATTAGTCACTTTTCCACTGCTGGGATAATATTCCCGAAACCAGAAACTTAAAGGAGGAGTGATTTATCATGGCCCACAGGTTTAGAGGTCTTAGCCTATGCTTAACTGGATCCAAAGCAGAAATGGCCAGGTGAATGGGCATGATGGCAGGAAGCTGCTCTACCTATGGCACCCAGAAAGCAAGGAGAGAAGGGAAGAGCTAGAAGTAAGAAGACAGCCTTCTAGGTCAGCCTCTGGTGACTACTTCTTTCAACCAAGCCCCATTTCTGAACACTAGAGATTTTTGGAGGGACACTGTAGATCTGAACTATAACAGAGACCAAAAAGAGTTGAAACAGGTAGATCTTGTTGGGACCTCCCTCAGACTATTATCATTAAATCATATCCTAATCACATTTCTACATGGCTGTTCATTCTTCATGGAATATAAGTGTATAAATAGTTTCCATGGGTCTTTACAGCTTCATTTCTGACCTATCACATAAAACTGATAAAATAAATTTAGTATATTTTTCTCTTAAAACTTGTTTGTTGTTATTGTGATATCAGCAATTCCCTTTATAAAGGATGAAAAAGAGCATCACAACTTTCTTTCTCTACAATAGAAAAATAAAAATCCTAAGCAAATAATCAAATGACAAAACATTGTGAAATATTTTGCAAGTTACATGCCAAAGTGGGTTAACATACTTAATACATAGTAATTTTTTAAATTGGAGAAGGGAGTCAATTACCCTTAACTGTACTAGAAATCTGGGCACATTCTACCACAAAAATGTAAATATCTCTTAAAAACATGAAAAATTTAACCTCACATAATTTTAAAATGCAAATTAAAGTGCACTCAGTTTTCTCATTTGTCGAACAAAAAAGCATGCAATTTTGACAATATATTCTGTTTGTGGTACTATGAGAAATAGATATTCTGATAAATTGAATTGTGCAAGGGCTGTGTGGTATGACCCAATGAAAGGAATTTGGCAATCTACAACAAAATCATTTATCCTTCAAATAACCATCCTACATCTAAAGATCTAACTCAAAGATGCAGTGATAAAAACGTGAAAATCCATGTTCAATGCAATTCATAGAAGTATATTTTGGCTCCTGAGGATTCAGTCCATGGTCAGCTGGCTCCAAGGCAGAAATAGCATGGCAGAGGGCCATGGCAGAAGAAAGATGTCCAGCCCATGCAGGCAGAAAGTAGAGCGAGAAGGGAGGAGCTATGGACAAGAATACACCCTTTCAGATCAAGGCTCCAGTGACCTATCTCCAACTATTTGTGATAGTGAAATTCTAAAGGTGCCCTAGTAGTAGGAATTTGTTGAGTAGACCAGGGATACATAATCCTGGCTAGTCCATATAGGAACTAGGCCACACAGGAATTGTTAGCAAATAGGCCACACAGAACAAGGTAATAGGTGAACAAGTAAAGCTTCATCTGTATTTACAGTTGTCCCCCCTCACCTGACCCCTTGAGCTCTACCTCCTGTCAGATGAGCAGTGTCATTAAATTCTCATAGGAGCAAGATCCCTACTGTAAATTGTACATTCCAGGTATCTAGGTTGCACACATCTTATTAGAATCTACTGCTTGATGATTTAAGGTTGAGTGAGGCAGTGGTGCTAGTGCTGGAGACCAGCTCCATGCATTATTTTATTTAATTCTTTTATCTGTGCCTCTTTCCTGCACAGGGCACTTGCTTTGGTCACAATTTTGTTGAGCTCACAAGCTAACCCTAGCCAAAATGAGTAAAAAGCAAATGTCACTGGACAGCTTCTTTGAAAGGAGGGAAATTCACAGGGAAATGGAAAGGATCTGAAAAGTCAAAAAATTTTGAAAAAAAAAAGAAAAGAGCTAGGTGTGGTGGTGCATGACTGTAAACTCAGCATTTGGGAAGCTGAGGCAGGAGATTGGGCGGAGGCCAGCCTGGACCATATAGTGAGTTCAAGGCTAGCCTGAACTACATAGCGAGACCCTGTTTCAAAAAAGAAGAAGAGGAAAAAGTCTGAGGATTTGCATTACCTTATTTGGAGACATATATAATATATACTGTATCTCAATATCTCAATATAAAACTATACTAGTGTAGAGGAAATGGTATTGGTGTAAGGACAAAAATCAATGGAACAGAAAATGCAGTCCAAAAATAGAGCCACATATGAATAGTCCCTAGCCAAGATACTAAAGTAATTTAATAGGGAAAAGGAAATTTTTGCAAAACATGCTAGAACTATGTATTCTTTTTTTTTTTTAAGTTCTTTCATTGGTACATTTTAGGTATACAATTCATTTACATTTATCATTGGGTGTTTGTACCTGTGCATGATGTATCTTGGTTCTTATTTTTTCCCCATTACCTGTGCTCCCTTCACCCCCTCCACCCTTCCCTATTTACATAGACATCATTTCCATTTTTTTTCTATTCTCATAGTTTTTCCTTTCCCTCCTTTCCTTTCCCTTTCCCCTTCCCCTCCCTTCACCCCTTCATCTTTGGACCTTTTTTCCTATTTCAGATAATCAATTATTCATTTTTATCATTTTAACCATTGTTTACAGTATCAGTTTCTCACACTAGAGAAACTATTCCGTATTTACACATGTGTGTTCTATTTATTTTACTTAAGAGTATGGCCTCGATATGCATCCATTTAGCTATAAAGGACTCTAGTTTTTCATTCTTTATGGCTGAGTAGTACTCCATTTTATAAAAAAACCACATCTTCTTTATCAAGTTTCCAATTGATGGACACTTGGGCTGTTTCCAAGCTTTAGCTATTACAAGCTGTGCCACTGTAAACATGGGTGTGCATATATCTGTGTGGTACGATTCTTTTAATTCTTTGTGGAAAATACCCAGCAGGGGAATAGCTGGGTCAAATGGGACCTCTAGTCCTAGTTCTTTGAGGTATCTCCACACTGATTTCCACAGTGGTTGCACCACTCTACACGCCCACTAGCAATAGAGAGGGTTCCTTTTTCCCCACACCCCTGCCAGCATTTGATATTGGTTGGTTTCTTGATAGCAGCCATTCTTTCTGGGGTGAGGGGGAATCTCAGTGTTGTTTTCATATACATCTCTCGAATGACTAGTGATGTTGAACATTTTATCATATATTTATTTGCTGTTTTTACTTCTTTGTCTGAGAAATATCTGTTCATTTCAGATGCCCATTTTTGAATTGGGTCTTTGAATTTGAGGGGTCTGATTTTCTTCAGTTCTTTATATATTCTCGATAGTAGACCTTTGTCTGAGGTACAGCTACTAAATATTTCTTCCCACATTGTAGATTGTCTCTTAGCTCTCTTGGTAGTTTCTCTTGCAGTGCAGAAGCTTTTTAATAAGATGAGATCCCAGTTGTTGAGTTTTTGTGCTAGCTCCTGTGCTACTGAAGATTTGTTCATAAAGTCTTTTCCTATGCCAATGTCATCAACAGTTCTACCTAACTTATCTTCCAGCAAGTTTAGTGTTTCTGACTTAATATTTAGATCTCTAATCCACTTTGATCTTAGTTTAGTGCATGGTGATAGGTATAGGTCTAGTTTTAATCTTTGGCAGGTTGAAATCCAGTTCTTCCAACACCATTTATTAAATAGGTTATCTTTCCTCCAATGAGGGTGGTTGTCTCCTTTGTCAAAGATGAGGTGGCTGAATATGTCTGGAGTTATTTCTGCATCTTCTAATCTATTCCACTGATCCTCAGGGCTGTTCTTTTGCCAGTAATGATGCTGATTTTATCACAGTAGCTTTGTAGCATAGTTTCATGTTGGGGATTGTGATAGCCCCAGCCATGTTTCTGTTGCTTAGAATTGCTTTAGCTATTCTAGGTCTCTTATGGTTCCAAATGAATTTTGGGATTGTTTTCTCTAGTTCTGTGAAGTATGTTGTTGGAATTTCAATAGGCATTGCATTGAATCTATATAGTTGTTTTGGAAGTATGGCCATTTTCACTGTATTGGTTCTTCCTATCCAGGAGCAAGGGATGTCTTTCCATTTTCTTGTATCCTCTTTGATCTCTTTTTTCACAGTGCTGTAGTTTTCAGTGTAGAGGTCTTTTGCTTCCTTTGTTAGACTGATTGCTAGATATTTCATTTTTTTGGATGCTATTGTAAAAGGAATTGTTTCCCAATTTCTCTCTCAGTGAGTCTGTTATTCATGTACAAGAGGGCTATTGTTTTTTGAGTGTTGACCTTGTATCCAGCTACTCTGCTGAATCTGTCAATTAGGTCTAGAAGTCTTTTGGTGGAGTTTTTTGGGTCTTCTATGTAAAGTATCCTATCGTCAGCAAATAATGACAGTTTAACATCTTCCTTTCCTATCTTTATTCCTTTTATTTCTTTCTCTTGTCTAATTGCTATGGCTAATGATTCCAGAAGTATATTGAACAGGAGTGGTGATAGTGGTCATCCTTGTCTTGTTCCTGATTTTAGCTCGAAAATTTTCAGTTTTTGACCATTTAGTATGATGTTGGATGTTGGTTTTTCATAGATAGCCTTAATGAGGTTGAGATAAAGACCTTCTATTCCAATTTTCTGTAGTGTTTTTATCACAAATCGGTGTTGGATTTCGTCAAATGCTTTTTCTACATCTATTGAGATGATCATATGTTTTTTGTCCTTGACTCTGTTAATATAGTGTATTACATTTATTGATTTATGGATGTTGAACCATCCTTGCATCCCTGGGATAAATCCAACTTGGTCAGGGTGTATGATCTTCTTGATGACCCTCTGTATTCTGTTTGCCAGTATCTTGTTGAGGATTTTTGAATCTATTAGAACTTTTCTTATGGAAAAAGTGAACCTAAATCCTTATCTTGCACCATATAAAATAAAAATAAGTCTAAATTCATCATAAATATCAATTTAAAACTAAAACTATAAGCTCCTGGAAGAAAATACACCAAAAAAATTCTTTGCAACCTTGTAGTAGGTAAAATTTTTAATATGAAATGTGATGGTTAAGTGATTGTGTCAAATTGAGAAGTTTGGTTAAGAGAAGCTTAGCTAAACTGGCTCAGCAATTCCATACCCTAGGCTACCAGAGATCCACCCTAGAGTGCTCCTGGCCTGGATGTTATAAAGGGGAAATGAGGAAGGATGTGGCTGCTTCTGCTCCTTTGGAGGAGCTCCTGTCTTTGCCTTGGACAGCATTTCCTGCCTTCCACCTCAGACTCTTCAGCTTCTGACACAGATTCTTCAGCCTTCTGGTATAGGCTCTTCAGTCTTCCATCACAGCCTCATTGGTCTCCTGATACAGACTTGCATGGGGGGACACTGCAGTGAGTTCAGACCTTCCACTAAATCCTTTCTTCTCCTGGGTGCAGACAGACCCTCTGGACTCTTCCTCATCTGACTCTGTGGGTGGCCATTGTAAGGCAATCTTGTAAATTTGTGTCTGTATGTGTGTGTGTGTATATATATCCCCCACCCCCCATACAGGGGATGGAACTCAGGACCTTTGTGCTTGCGAAGGCAGGCATGGCACCACTGAGCTAAATCCCTGGCAATTCTTATATATTTATATATCTTGTGTTGTCCATTTTTCTAGTAAATACTGACTGATACAGAAACAAACTGTATATGCTATGAAAGGAAAAAATTAATTCCTTCTACTTTTTCAAAATTAAGGATATTTGCTTTTTGAAAGATATTAAGGATATTAAGAAAGGCACAATTTGATAGTAATATTCCTTGAACATTCATTTAATGAAGAACTTGTATTCAGAATACATACAACTCTCCTACAAACTAATAAGAAAAAGATGAAAAAAAACTGTTTTTTTGAATGAATAATGTATTTGAACAAAGAAATATAATAAATAGCAAGTAAGCACATTATAAAAATTATGATTAGTTATCTTTCAGTTGGTGAACAAACCATTGGAGCATCTCAGTACATTCGTATCATGGAATACTACTTACCAACAACAAATGAATTATTATCATATGCACTGTATTGGTCAGCTTTTCCATTGCTGGGACAAAATACCTGAAACCCACAATTTAAAGGAGGAGAGGTTTAATTGTGACACAGTTTCAGAGGTTTCAGTCCATACCTATAATTATACATGGGAATTTATTAGGAAGGCATTTAGGATCAGAGGCAGGATAGTTCACAGTGGCCATCTCCACAGTGGAGACCTAGAGGATCCAGTAGCTGCTCAACCCAAGAAGCTAGAAGCCACAGAATAGGAGGAATTAAGAACACAGCACCGGTCTGAGACTGAAAGCCTAGAAGCTCCCTGGAGAGTCACTGATAAGAGTCTATGTTTTCAGGAGAAAACCTATGTTTTCAGAAGTCTGATGTCCATAGGAGATGGCAATAGCAAAAGACACACCTGCCCAAGCACAATGGAATTTTCCACAGTGCATCCAACTTCCTCTTTCTTCCCCTTTTATTCCATCCAGGTCATACCCCATTGGATGATGCCACCCACGACCAGGGTGGGTCTTTGTCATTTAGCCTCATGGGCTATGTGCCAGTCAGCTCTGGACTATGCTACCTACAGACATACCTAGAAGGTGCTTTTATAATCTACTGGACATTTCTTCATCCAGTCAAATAGGCAATCATGATTAAAAGTCACATACACTAACTTGGATGAATCCTCAGGTAAAAATAAGAAGCGAAAAAACCCAATCTCAAAAGGTCACATGCTACATTAATCGTTTAGCACAATATTCATGAAATGACCAAAACTATAGAAATGTGGGTATAATTAGTGGTTGTCAGGGGGCTGGGACTTATGGGTAGGACATAAATAGGCATGGCTACAAAAGGAACACAAGAGGAGTCCTTGTCACAACGGAGATGTTCTGTATTGTGAGTGTGTCAATGTCAATTTCCTGGCTGTGATATTGTACTTTAGTTTCACAAGATGGTACCACTGAGTAAGAAAATTTTATTTCTTAAAACTTCATGTAAGTCTAGAATTATCTGTAAAGAGTTCAATAATTTTTTTAAAAAAGCTTGCAAGTGAAGGGAATAAACAAAACATGTATACACCTTTTTTTGTATGTATGGTTTTGTGTGTAGCCAGATTAGATAAGGGAAAAGTCCTTTTTATAGACACAGCTTAAAAACGAAGAAGGCCTGATGATATCTGAGTATCCCCATCTGTAGCTCCTATGGAGCAACTGAGACTGACATGGTCGTAGTAGCTGCTATGATGACACAGAGGGAGACAATGAGACACCTGGGCAGTTTCTCCTCTGAAGCAGTCTCATACCTACGAGCATTAAACCCGAACATGACCAAGATCTAGATTTAAGTAAAAATACAGGGAAAATGTAGGGAAAAAATGAACATTTTAAATGGCACCATCACAAGATCAAGAATGTTGGAAACTCTTTAGGATAAAAGATCCAGCAGTTTCTTCAACAACCACAACAGTCATAGCAACCACTGTCAACTCCTAAAAGTCAAGAAACAAAAAATAAGGAGGAAGGTAAATTAAAAGAAATATAAAATAAAATGGAAGACATAGCAGCCAATCACAATGCATGGATCTGCCTTGAATCTCAGTTTAAAAATTATCCATATGATAATGGAAGAAATGTGAACTCTAATTCATTGTCAATGCTATTAAGAAATTGGCAATATTTTAAGTGTGAAAATTGTATTGTGATTATAATTCTCAAAACAACTTCTTAAAAAATTTATAGACTCAGCCTGAAATATGTACAGATGAAACTATAGAAACCTGAGAATTGCTTCCAAATAATCTGGTACTGAGGATAGGAAGTAAGATCAGATAGAGGTAAAAATATAATTGGCCATTTGTCAATGATTGCAGAAGCTGGGTAATTAGTACATGAGGAGATGGTTATAAAAGCCTAGCTACTTTCATATATATTTGAAATTGCTAATAAAATGCTTTTAGAGTAAATACATTAAATAATCCAATATATCTCATATTGAGTTCTGTAAGAATAATATGTTGTGTGATCTGGAGAGCTATTATCTCCAGGATACATTGTGCATGACATGAAAATGACACATCTTGGCACATCCTCCTCTCCCTAGGATGCAGAACATATTTATGAGTCTTTTCAACATCATCTCATTGGAGATGTTATTGGGCATAGAACCCTCTGTAGGCAAGAAATCCATTTTCACAAGGAAAGGGTAAAAAGTGTCCCATTTATTGTTTATCCTAAGTTATAAATGCTTTGTGAATACAAAGGAAGATATAATTTAGAAGGACTGCACAAAGACAGTATGTTTCTGTACATTCCTTATATCAAGTTACCTATTTCAAAATATACCTGTATGACTGGAGAGTAAGGACAGTCTCCTGAAGATTTGTTTTAAAGGGATTTTTTTTTCCTCAATAAAGACTGCAAGTAGCAAGTAACAGCTTACCCAACTGATGACAAAACAAAGTTTGGCAGTTTTCTAAGTTTTTCAGAACAAAAAAAACAAAATCAAGAAAATACCACTCTGCACACCTATCAGACTCAGACAAGGGAAGGTACAAAGCTTCTAATCTCCTTGAGTTCACAGAAATTTAAGGTTTTTGAGAAAGGAACAGAGAAGGTAGGGTTTCCTGGATCTTCTGATGCTCAAATCAAAAGGATAAAGGATCTGGGTTAACTCTTGAGTCTTTGAAGAGAAGGATGAAGAGAGGATGTAGCAGGCTTGCTATAGAGGCCCGGAAGTTGTGAAGTTTAAGAATGGTGTGCTCTTTGCAAAACAAATTGAGCTGTGCACATGAAGCCCCCATGGATAGGAAGTGGAGAAAATGTCAACAATCTGAAATTTAAGATGGATGTACCACCCTCTGTGGGAAGCAATTTGTGCTTCTTCCAAACTTCTGCACAAAGGGTCAACTAGCTAGGTGCAAGAAGAACATTTCCTTCTCTAACCTCCGATTACAATTCTACTCAATAGGAAAATTCAATATTCAGTATTCATGGCAATCCAACAGCCAGAGAGATGGTTCTGTTTTCAGGTGTGGTTTAATCTTCTGGGCCACTTTAGGACTTTGACAACAATTCCCTTGCCCTTTGACCCCAAAGTTGGAGCTACTCAAGCAATCCCAATAGTACCAAATCTAGACAAATGTAGATTTTGTCATTGATGGAGGGTGAACAGCTGTTGATATTGACAGTCTAGAATTTTCCCTATGTCCCCAAAACTCTGAGTCTACTTCTACTTCCCCTCTCAGGGAAGACAAATAAGTGTGAATAATTGGCAGATCAATTTCCTAGAAGACCACACAAACCACAGGGCAGATATAACGTACAGACGATGTGGTTCATTTTGGGGAGCTCTGGATTATCCAGACCTAATTCTCAATCACTTTCTTTACTGGTAATTGCACCCAATAGGAGAATTCTGAATCATTTCTCTTTCTTCAGTTCCATCCAAAGGGTCAGTTTGGGACATAATTAAAGTCAATTACTTTCTGAAAAGCCATCATGACAACCATTCCAGGAAATCATCACAGGTCCCATTCATGCTGCAGGATTTATTACCTTCTGAGCTTCATTGTTCATGGAGATGAAGAACCAAAAAGATAGAAAGCTGGGGTTATAGCACAGTGGTAGAGAACTTGCCTAGCATATTCAAGGCCCTGGATTTTATCTCAGCACTGAAAAGAAAAAGAGAAGGATAGGGAGAGAATAATTCAGTTGTTCACATGTTCATTCATTTATTCTTGTATCATGCATGTGTGTCTGGAATTTGTCATGACCCAGAGAGTAGGAGCATAAAATATAGGCTGAATAGATTAATCTTATTTCTGCATTCACAGGGGTTGCATCTTAGTACAAGACAAAGATGTGAATTATATAATTGCACCAATAAATATGGAGCTATAAATGGAAGAAAGCTATAAGATGTGGTATACACACATCTGTGTCGTATTGTGGGGCCCAGGAAGGTCTTTTTGAAGCTGAGTCTGGCTGCATGAGTAGGAGCTAGACAGGCAAAGAGATGTGGATGCATATTCCAAGTATGTAAATTGCTCCATTTGGGAACTGAAAGGAAAATAGTACAGCCAGAGACCTTTGAGTAAGAAGAAGAACATGAGATGTCACCTGAAGAGTGAGAAGAATGTAGTAAGAAACTAAGAAAGGAGCGTGCTTCAGCAGAGAGGGCATGGATCCTGACATCTGTAGGTGGAAGTTCAGAACCACTGGCCACATGTTTCTTTTATGGAGGTCCATCATGGATTTGTAGGATGTGAGGAGAGGAGTTAATGTGGACTGCATATGCTAGGCAGATGTTGTCCCTGCATTTCAGTAAAATGTTATCGACCTAGCAAAAGGAGATGAAAATGAGGAAGACATTGAACAATGATTCTGAAGACCAAAAGCCCTGGTATGCTTCTCAACCAAACCCAGATGCCCAAATAGGTTTTAATACCATATGCCAACTGAACTGAAACAAGTCCATGGGTCTCCCAAGAATTCTAGCTTCTTAAGCTTTGGTCACTTTCTATGGCTCCTTTCCCATAGATGTGAAGGTTTCTGCCTCACATCTCCTAACAAAGGACTTAGCTTGTCCTGGGAAGCATGAAGGGCTGTGTATGATGTCCACTGCACTTGCTGTGATGAGATCTCAAGCACTGCCTGAGCCCTAGCTCACCTCCATAGGATTTCTGAAGGCCATGACCTCAATAGCTGCCCAGGAACAGGGTGGTCAATTAACACAATGAACTCAACTTGGACATGCAAAGGCATTGATAAGCCATAAGGTACACTTTGACCACTGAGAAGCATGAAATGGAAAGAAGCCAGTTGATAAATTGCTTGACCTTCCTCTTCTAAGATAGACTGTCTAGAACACTATATTTGCACTTGTCTTCTGAGAGAAAAAGCACATGAAAACTAGGATGACCAGATGGAGTGCTCAAGAATCCACAGCCAGCTTAGTAACATATCAGCTTGTATTTGCTTTTTCTCCCCTACTTCTCTTCTCTATAATCATCATTTGACTTGATGGGATTGTATCTCCTAATAAAGTATCAGCATGCCAACCTGCTGTGGAACTCTTTCCTGGGTTAAGATGCCTACTCCTAAATGCTTAAGCAATGTGTTGAGAAGTTTGAGTGTAACCCAAGCCTGGTAAACAAGGGTGCTGTGGGCCATGTGCAAGGTCTCCTACAACTTGAGAAAATGCTCCTACTACCTGTTACCCCTGAACTATCTATCTATGGTCAATGTACTTAATGTCAGCAGTATATAAATATACTTGAGATCACAGATGAACTGAAATCAAACTTTCTCCCCAAACTGGAAAGCACAATAAGAAAGAAGTATTTGACTCTGAGAACATCATATCTAAAAGCATGCACTATGGTAGAAGTTGTAAACACAAACATGGCCTAAGAGATAGATGATGATGATGATGATGATGATGATAAGAAATAGAAGCAGCTTCTGTGTTCTAGTGTATTAAGATCTTCATATGTACCATCTCACTGAGTTATCACAATAGTACTATAGGCATACACTCTTTATAAAACCTTGTTTTATAGAGGTTGAATAACTAGATCCAGAGAGATTGAGTAACTATCCTGTGACCACAAAACTAAGACACAGCAGAGTCAGGCTTTGAGCCTAGCAAGTCTGGCTCCAGGGTCTGTTCCCTGACCCAAGTTCAATGAAGTTCTTTGTTATCTGATGGGCCCTGACTTCCAGACCAAGCCAAGCATTGCCAAGATGATGTGCACTTGTACCAAAGAAGGGCACTACACCTTCCTGAAGCTTGTCCCTTTCATGACTTGGAGTCAGAGCCCTAAATCAAAGATGGGCACTGATCAAGTTAGGGAAATGAGTTCTAGGTGTACTGGAGGGCAACAGTTCTTCCTTTGAAATAATCACCTGCAGTATTTATTAGCCAACTCCAGGTCATATATAGTAGGGGTATCCGAGACAGATGTTACACTTTATTACCCCTTTCCAAGGTTCAACAGATGTGACTTCCACAGAGCTTTTAGTAACAGGCACTCCAGTAGATGAGGAAATATCTTAGGTTCAATGTAGTGTGAGGCTAGGCATCTGTAAAGAATGCTCTTTATAGAGAAACATACTCCACTAATAAGGGTCAGAATTGTCTTACAACATGGACAGCAGCAGTTCCTTCAGCTTCACCAAAATGCCGAGACCACAAAGCAGGCTTACCAAAGCCTGGACAACTTGCTAAATTGAAGACACACAGCTTCCAAGTGGGGAAGAATCTTCTATGGTTAATTTCCCATCTCTATTGTTAGTTATTAACATGAGACCCTGATTAGAAATTAGATTCTCTGCGAGAGATTCAACTTATAATTTAAGAACTTTTGCTGTACAACCATTGCAAAACAATTACATAAAGATTAATTAGCAAATTCCCGAAACAGTAGTAAACAGTAAAGTAGTTTAATTAAAACCATTATCTCCAAATCTGAACGTTAATAACAGTTGTAGCCCAGGGAGGAATAAGAGGCTCGCCAGCACAGGGTGGGGAAAAGAGGAGAACGTTCTTTGGTGCTAGCCTTCAGTCGTACACACCTTTGTATCTGCTGTCCTGGTTAATTATGCTTGAGGACTCTGTCGGACTTTTGTGAGGTCCCCAGTCTCTCTTATGGGCCTCTGTGGCTGTGGCCTTGAGATCCCCTGCAGACTGTTACAATCAGTCTGCCTCTGACAAAATGCCTTTAACCTTCAAAAGAGAGGCAGGCAGCAGGTGGTAAAGACAATAAGACTTTCTAGTGGCAAATTCATAAAACTTGGATTTGTTGGAAAAACATCTGTAACAATGACTCTTGTCTTCCAGAAGACACTGATAAATTTTATCCCAACAGACCCCTCAGCACAAACTATGAATTAAGAGTTTTGCAGAAGAATACAGTGAAAATTAAATGAATAATAGCAACTATTAAGTAAGCACATACACACTGCACCACATCTCAAATTGTCACAAGGCCCTCATGAAACCACATCACCTTTATCCTCAAGCAGAAGCCCAGCACCTGGGGAGCCTGCTCTTTTCCAGTTGAAGGTCAATTTGTTTTCCTTCGTACTACACAGGTCTCCTTTGGTGGCTCAACAAGGATAGATATTTAACCCATTTAAAGTGGACACTTTCATCACTGTGAGCCTGCATGGATGATAGTGTGGATTTGACAATGACTGATTTCTCCAAAGCACTCCATCAGCAGGTGAAACCAATTCCGAGACCTTGCCCTCCATCCGGACTGTCAATGCTCGTGCAACTCCACACTGCAAAGCAGCTACTTGCCAAGGCTCTTCTAACCGGGAGCTCCTCAGGAGCAGCTCCCCAACTCCTTCCTGTCCTGGATATGGACTGCTGTCACAGGTGAGTGGCTTGGAAGCTACCTTCTGATTCACTGTGCCCATTCTGTGCATGCAGCCCCAGCCTCACACATATTCAAGGACCCACATATTGGTTTGCCCTTTTCCAAATACAAGGCCCTGCCCCACACAGGCAGTCAGACTGTCTGCCTGCAGCCTGGCTTTTTGTTCTGCTGCACTCCAGAAATTATGCAAATAACAGCTATTAGTGTAACAGCTTCTGGAGATTTCAGAAGGCAAAGGGAGGGGGTATAACCACAAAATCCCTGTGCTTGGTCAAAAGACCATGAATTTCCCCATTCTCCTCATTCACTCTCTTGTCAATATGATATTTATGCATCAGAAGCTTATTTTTTAGTCATATGAATATCTATAAAAGAGACATTAGTCAGTCAGCAGAAATCTTGGAAACTGCAACTGTGAAAGAGAATAAGAGAAAAGCCCAACGTGGGTCAGAACGGAGGGGGAGAGGAAAGGATTGATGTGGGGAGGCACCCCAGAAGGCCTCGGCAGGGCTCTGCCCTTTGGGGGGGGCTCACTCTGATGTGGGCAAACTCAGCTCCACACCCACTCTAAACACTCCCTGCTCCCCTTCCGTAACGCCCTGTCCCTGCTCTCATTTACCTTTTCACTACACCAGAAGCTTCCCGAGGACAGGAGCTGGGTAAATTCACCCCATACCTTCTATGCCCTAGGCACTGTGCAGGCACAGAACTGGCACCCAGGAAGAGCACAGTGAACCTGGGCAGCTTTGTGTGCTGTCAGTTCAGTGAGAGAGCACTGGTTCCTCTGAGGGGGACTCAGTCACACCTATCAGTCATGATCCCCAAAGGAACATCAATACCAAAGGGTTCAATAAAGGTATATTTTACAAACACCTAGGTGGGGCCATTACCACCCAGGCCTTCAATAATGAGGGGAGCAAGTGATGGCCAGTTCTCAGAAGGAGCGAACTACCTTGAGAGAAAAAACTCAGCCAGCCTGAGGCAGTGCTCTGCAAGGAGGAAGGAGGAGGAAGAAATACTAACTCTGCTCTTCTCTACCTCTGCTGTTCCTCAAGGGATCCTTGTGAGCAGAAGACATGGAAATCAGTTGATCCATCCATCCAGGTCACCTCCTGGATCATGGAGCACAGTGGAAATGCTCCTGTGGCCCATCCTCTGGTCAGGATCCCTTGGACCTATCTGCTTTGCATGGTAAAGAGAGCAATCATGGCAAACACAGCAGACTACCCTGGTGCCCTGAACTGTCCCCTCTCAGCTTACCTCTAATGCCAGCTCATTCATCTGCCACTAGGGTTGTGCTTCTTTGAGGTTGGTCCACTTTCTGCCCCAAGGCTCAGTCTGATTCCATGAGGCAGCCCTGTGGGGCAAACACTCCTGGGACAGGTCTCAAACAAAAGGAAATTGGAAGTGATGGATACATCACTGTTTTTCATCTTTCTGGAAGACAGTCTATTCACATTATGTCAGGTTCTGAACTTGAACCCATGTTTTCCACAGTAGCAATTTTATTAATGTGCTCTTCCTTGCCTCTCTCCTTAGCCCTCGCTCTTGTTTCTTGCAGTCACCTCCCAAATAATTTGCATTTAAGATGTTATTTGAGGTTTTGCTTTTAGAGAACTCAATTAGAACAGATGGGGTATTCAATAAATGGTGATGGGACAATTGATTATATAAAGAAACATGACATTGGATTCCTATCCCATGCTATACACAAAAATCAATTCCTGATAGATTAAAGAATTAAATGCAAAAGGGCAAAACTTGAAATATTTAGAAGAATATATTTATGACCTTGACATAGGGAGGATATTTTAAGTAATATATAGAACTGGTGGCTATAAAAAACTGATAATTATTATGACATAATTAAGAAGTTCTAATTATCAAAAAATATCATAGCAAATGTGAAAAGGCGGGTCAACAGAAGGCATTTATAATACTTTTTAAAAAAGGACTATAATTCAAACTATCCTAGGAAAGGAGCCAGGCATGATGGCATGTGTCTGTAGTAGTTCCCAGCTACTCAAAAGCTGACACAGGAAGATTTCTTAAGCCCAGGATTTGAGGCCAATCTGAACAACATACTGAAACCTCTAAAATAATAATTATAAACATAATATCTTTAGAATTAATAAGGAAAATGAATTTTGAAATATAGATCACAAACAAAGACATACAAATAGCCACATAAAAAGACTTTCAATCATATTATCAGTCAGAAAAATGCAAATTAAAACCAAATGTAACTGTCAAGAAAGCCAATAAAACGCAGCAGTTGAAAGCAAAGCCAAAATGTCCAGTGGGGTCAAATCTTGGCTTCACTGTATACTCACTATTGATCTTGCTTACATTACTTCAACACTGTTTGCTGTAGCTTTCTATGTATGAAACAGGAATAACAGTAGCTCTTACCTCATCAGACTGCTTTGTTAAAATGCGAGAGGACACGCAAAGCACTTAGCATAGTGTCTCACAAGCAGTAAATGTGAACAGTATAGTCAAAAACAATTCCCAGACTACTCAGAGATCATATAATTCATGCTGAACAGAAATACAACATTGCAGATCTTTATTTTGTGTGACCCAAAATGTTACCTTCAAGTAACACTCAGGTGACCTACACAGGAAGGAACTGTTCCTTCAAGCAGAAAGTATGTTTACCATATTGCAGCTTTTTAAACACAGAAAAATATATTATCTTCATGTAAGTCATCATGAATAAAAGTATCTGACAATAAATTTTGTATTTAATGCAGAGTGGCTCCAAAGCTACTATTCTGGGACTGAAGCAGAAATCCTGAGAAACATCTAGGATTTAAGATTTTACATTTTTATTCATCCCTTGCATTTATGAAGGGCAGATGTTCCAGGACTAGCAAACCTAGAAAGGAGTGGCAGCCAGTGGAATGGTTTAGACCAACCCCAGAATGTGGCCATACTAAAGACAGAACATATTTGAATGGAAGGTGAAGATATATTTATGATCTGAGAAAATTCTAGCAGTAAAATGCATATGGATATTAAAGTCCTGAACATCAAGAGCACTCTGTGAAATGAAAGAGGGCTGGACTGCGGGGAGGAAGGTCAAGTCCCACCTCTATCTGCTACTTGGATACTCTGACAAATTCCTCATCTTTAATCAGGCAGGCGTGTCTCCAGAACTTCATGGGGTTATACTAAGGCTCTACAGATGCAAGCAACCTGTCCTGAGGATGCACAGATGCCAGACTGTGCTAAATTATATATATATATATATATATATATATATATATATATATATATATATATACACACACACACACATTTCTGATTGAATCCAAAGGGGAAGCTACCAAGACCTGAAGAGTATCTGAGCTAAGGAATGGTAAAGCTGTATCCAACCAAGAACAAGTGAAGTCATGTTTGGGAAAGCACTGCAAGCTGGATAAAATCAGGATTGTTTCCCAAGTCAGGTTCCAGCAGACTTACGAGAGCAGGCATTATCACTGAGCTAAGACCAACCAATGCTTCTCTATGTATCTGGGGCAAAGCCCGAGTGAACCTGCACAGGCTGGACAGGGCGCATGGCCAGAGGGAGGAGGCATTCACTGCAGCTGGTCAGCCTGCCCATTCCCCACCAGGGACAGGACAGCTTGGAAGGCACAAGCGTTCCATAGCACCGGGGCAAGCACAAGCACTTCCTCCAGGCTCTGCTGATCACGAAGGAGAGCGTCCAATACCTTTAGCCTGTGCTGCAGCTCTCTGTGTCCTCTGAGGACTTGTGCCATGAGTCTGCTTAACCTGAGCTTCTACTCCATTCTAACCCTATGGCTCAGTTGTGTCCCAAAATTAACTTCAAAGACAAATGTTCACACTAACAGGTGGAGACAAACCATCAAAGATGTATGTGAACGTGTGTGTGTGTGTGTTTGATGCCAAGTGGCAGCCCAGATCAAAAGCAATGTATAAAACAATATATATGAGAGTCTCATATCTCTGCTGAAATAGCAATCATAACCACATTAATCATTTCTTGGCCTTATCACATGCTGACGCTGTTCTAATACTTCACACATACCAGTTCATGTACTTTCCCCAACAGCTCTATGGGATAGGTGCTGTTTTTAACCTGACTTCAGGCAGCCCAGGGATTTTGTATTTGTCCAAGATTACACAACAAGTGGCAGAGCTGAGATTTGAACCCTAAAAGATGGCAGAGTCTCTGTCACTCACATACGACTGGGTGAGAGGGAAAAAGTGGAGAGGTGAACTTTAAATGTACAGATTGTGAGCTATTTACCAAGATTACTAGAATTCATTTAACGTGAAAAGCATATATTTGAACTGCTGGATGCTGTGTTTTATGGAAGTAATAATAGGATAGAGATGCTGGCCTTGGGAGATGTTGGACTCAGCTGGAAAGGCGAGCACAGGATTCCAGGAACCCTCTTAAGAACTGCATCTGTCCCTGGCTCCCAGGGCCCACACACTACAGTCCAGGGCTATCCCAGCTCCTGACAAGGCCCTAACCACCAAAGGACAAGGTCCTATTTGTAAGGAACAAAGCTGAATGCCTTATCCTCTCATGCTACTGCCAGTCATGTGCTTTGATTGTTGCTGTGCATGTCCCAATTCAGACCTGGAAGTCCTCATGAAAGTGAGCACTGAAATACCACAATCCCAGGGCATCCCAGAGAGAAAAAGAGGAATAAAGGACAGCAAGAGTGGAGCAAAAGAACAATGTGTATGAAAAAGTACCAACGCGGAGAAGAACATCTGAGATGAGCAGTGTTCAGTTAGTCAGTTCTCTACTGAATACCCACTGTGCTCTGAGAATTCACAATAGTTTTTTTTTAAGTACTATTTCCATGGAGCTAACATTCTAGAAATGAGAGACAATAAGTGGATATTCTATAAATGTCCAGCTTGCCAGAATCTCATCTTCCTGGCCATCTTCCTCATCTCTGAAGCCAAATACAGTGGACCCTTGACTTACAAACTCAATTCATTCACAAGAGCTAGTTGTAACTCAAGTTAGTCAATTGCAGGCTTAGGTTACTCTACATAGCATTCAAAGTCTCTCTCCTGTATACAGGCAGATCTCAGTGTCCTTAGAGAGACATTGGTCCAGGATTTCTCAATCAACCCCATGCAGGAAAGGATATTGTAATGTTCCTTCCAGAAATCTTTAAGGGTTAAATCTGGATATGAGACCATCTGGAAGCACAACAGCCAGCATTTGGGTTGAAACTCAAGACTTTGTTTATAAGTTAAAACTAAAATTCCAGTCATAACCCAAGTTGTTTGTATGTCAGGCCAGTAGTAAATCAGGAGTCCACTGTATTACAGCTCCTAGAAGACAGCACTGCAGAAATTGAAGGCACAAATTCTCCTTTGATCCCTGAAGATAAGTGACACAAATAGAAAAAGAGACAAGAACAATGACAGAGCACATTCTGCTGAGGAATTTGCTCTATTCTATGGTGTGCTGTTCAAAGAAACACTGCAATATCATCCAACATACAGATATCTCCTGGACTTCTAAGGAAAACCTACCACTGTTAAGCTTTCAAGAGGCTGCAGATTGATTCCAGAGTGTAAAAGGGTACTGTAGCTAGTGCCTCTGGCTAGGGTGATATAGTGACCTAGGAAGTGATCCTTAGGTATTCAGCCAGTAGACCCAAACTGGTAGGATGAGGCCAAATCCAATCTGATTTTGTAAAGCCTGTGTCATATTGGTTGTTAAATATATTAAACATTACTCTTATTATATACTCCCAAATCTCCAAGGAAATGATCAGTGAAATTTTTAAAGGAGGGAAAGGAAGTCTGAATGAACACTGGGAACAATGCAGGGTTTCATTTCTCTGCGAGAATGTTAAGGAAATTCTGCTATATAATAAAATATAAAACCAGACTTGAAAAGCCACATCGTGCTAACAGTGAGTCTTTCTCCAGAGAAAGCTGTGAATGTAGGAAGCAAGGAGTACTGAGAAGATCTCACTTATTTATCCCTCCCAACCCAAGGAAGCAAGGCAAGACCACTGGGAGAATCCCTGAAATTCTGGGGTGTCAAAAATATCTTCCCAGGAAGAAAATTGAAGGGTGAGGGATGCTGTGGCAGTAAGAATCCTCTCATTTTAAAGAAGGAATTTAGAGAGAAAATTGCCTGATCAGTGAAAAGATCCTGCAGCATACAAAAAGGAAGATTAAAAGAAATGGCCTATCTCTGAAATAAATTTGGTACAAGAAACTAGATTTTATTTCTGTGGAGGTGTTGCATCAATGAAACTAGAATAAGATTTGCTGAAGAAACAGCAATCAGCATAAAAGCAGAGTCTGAACATGATAAGTACTCAGTTAGACTTGACGAATTGAACACATAAATGATCTAGTTGTTCAATCCCAGATGTCCTCTTCAGCCAGGCCTCCTTTCCTCTCCACCGTGATGTTTGGTTGCAGTGTCTCCTCAGGTTTCACCTGCAGGACATCTGCTTGAGCTGTTCTGGCTTCCAAGCTTGCACTCTGGCCTAAAACACTCATTCTTTGTTCCCCAAAGCTTCTCCTCTGACCTCCCTTGGTCTTCTGCCTTCTTGCCACCATTAGCTCAGTCTTTTGTGCTTGCTGTTCCATCTTCCAGGGACATGACTATCCCAGTCAGCACAGAAGGTCACTTTGTGTCCTTCCTTCAGGCTCAAATATCAGCATTTCAGAAATATTTTACCTCTAATTAAAAACAAAAATCTAGCATGACTTCCAACCAAAAAAAAAAATCTTACCCCAGTCTGCCTCTTTGCCTCTTTCTCTGTCTTCTTTACATATTTTTAAAGCAGAGGTCCTCTTAGGCATATTTTTACATATTTTTAAAGCAGGGGTCCTCCTAAGAACTAGGATGTAAAGCAGGAGGTGAGTAGTGGGCTAGGGAGCAAAATTTCGTCTATATTTACAGCTGCTCCCCCAACATGAACTTTACCCCCTGAGCTCTGCCTCCTGTCCAAGTAGTAGCAGCATTAGATTCTTACTGGAACAAGAACCCCACTATGAATTGTGCATGCCAGGGATCTAGGTTGCATGCTCCTTTGAATCATCCTATAACCTAAAATTATCTTCCATGAAACAGATCCCTGGTGCCAAAACAGTTGGGTACTGCTGTGCTTTAAAGCACTTTCCACCACCATGTGCCTCTAGTGTAATTCCCTATTTCTCTCCAGCAGAATGTGAGCTCCATTAAGAACGGAAACTTTGTTCTGTCATTGCTCTAACTCGAGGCTTTAGAACATTGCTAAGTAAAGTTCCTTTCAGTTCTAGAACAAGGTTAGCACTCAATAAATGTGTTTTGATTTTAGATCCAGAGAGGGAAGAATATAAACTGAGCACCTGGAAAGTGAGGCCTAAGTTTAGGAATGTTGTACTTAACTTCAACTATCTGAAGAGGAAAGAGACAAGGGAAAGCCATCCCTGCCTCAAGGATACACATTTCTGTCCCATCTAAATGCTGTTTTAATGTTAGAGTCCACTGAGTTAACTCAGAAGGCTAAAAACAAATGGAGGGGCCGGGGATTTAGCTCAGTGGTTTCGCTGCCTACTGCGCAAGCACAAGGACCCAAGTTCGATCCCCGGTATCAAAAAAAAAAAAAAAATGGAGGAGGAAACAATATTGAAATTCCAGAAATCAAAACTTTGCTGACCTGAAGCCTTATATCCACTGACTTGGAAGGACTGGCTGTTTGACCACTAGACAAAGGAGTGAGAAAAAGTCACTGTTATGATCAGCAATGGCACATATGTGTCTCCTCCAGGGCCTGCTCTCCTTGAGAGGTGGTGAGGACATGGCCTTGGTCAGCTCAGTGCCTGCTGGCTGCCATCAACTGTGTGTGTCCTTGGGGAACAAATGACATTTCAGAATCTCAAGGAAATTGAAAATGCCTATAAACATCTACGGAGGGAAAAAATTAAAGGAATGAAAATCTTTGTGACCTTAGACTTCTCTACAACAGTGAATGCCTGGAGGCACTGGAGTCCAGTCTTCTAAGAAGCCAGAGGCAGATATGTGGGATCTGTGAGATAAGTGCACAGTGACATCTGTGTGGAAAAGAAAGGCGGTTCAAAGCATGAAGAAAGTTACACAAGATGAGCCTGTGAAAACCAGGGGCGATTAAATCAGAAACTAACCAATACGGAAGGGAATATATTCATATTATTTTGTCAGTTTGAGAGTTGGCCCTTTGAAGAACCCAACAAGATATACAACTTTAACAAATTTAATTAAAAAAATAGAAATAAAGAAAATTAGATATAAGAAAAAGGACATATGCTGATAAAGCAATTATAATTCTGAGATAATATTATGCACAGTTACATGCTAATAAATTCCATCAATGTGTAAAATTGTAATACTTAGTGAAACTAATAAATTTGGAAAAAAAATAGCTCAAGAGGAAGTAGCATCCAGAAATTAATCTATAAGAAATAGAAAAATGCTGTCAACATAGTCTTGGAAAGTACTCAGAGGCTGTATGGCTTTACTGGTGTTTTCTAAAGTTCATGGAACAGATAAGCTCCATAATACAAAATCGATGACAAAATACAGAATAAAATGAAAAGCTATTCAATTTTTTTATTAAGAAATTCTATTAACCAAATTTGGAGAAAATAGCAGGAAAAAATTGATTTGCCAGCACGTCCCAAAATTTAGTGACATGGAGGCTTTCTCTTTTTTTTAACATAATGACAAAGCAAAAAATCATTAGGAACAAATGTAGTTAAGTATAAATGTAAGACCTTATGTTAGAAAAATATTATAGTGAAATTAAAAGAGAACTAGCAAATCAGAAACATTTGTAAGAAATACAAAGGATTAGTGTTTAACATATTAAAAAAATCCTCCAATAATTATAAAAACCACAATTGAAATGGAGACATTTAGAGATAATTTTATGCAAGAAATACAAATGGGTAATAGGCATGGAAAATAAAAATAGTTCAAGCTCACTAGAAGGAGAAGAATTGCAAGTTAGAATCAGTATGTTATATTTTTTGCCTGTTAACTTGGCCAAAAGTGTAATGGTTCTCCGCCATAAGCAAAACCATGCACTGATAATAGGAATATAAAGTGATGTGACATTTTGGGAAAATTATGTGACAGCATTTAGAAAGAGTTCTAAAGGTGGAATGAGACCCTGTGACCTAGTAATTCCACCAGTAGGAATCCTCCTAAAGAAAAGATGGAAAATAAGCAGAAAATGTCTGCTCTTCTGCAGCAGTTCTGAGTCTGCCTTCTAATCCTCTGGCCCAGCCCTTCTTTCTGCTGATTCATCCTCTTCCACCTGATCTCGAAATGCTGGTGTGGGGTGAGGGCTGTGTGAGGCTGCTTTCGTTTTTGTACACACTGCTTCCCTAAAGGGTTCAATACTCTTCCACAGTTTTAAAAGCCGTGTACACTCAAATGACTTCCAAATTCATGTATCCAGTGCCGACTTCTCTGAGCTCTAAACTGAATATCCAACCGTCTACTAGCCCCTTTTTCTAACTTAATATACCCCAAATGCAGGTCTTAGTCCCCTCCTGAGCTGCCTCCCGAGGGCCTTAACCACTTCACCCAATGGCATCATCTTTCACCCAACGGCTTAGACCAAAGCCCCACAGGTCCTCACAGAACCCACCCTCGGGCTTACACTTCACCTCCACCTCCCCGTGAAGCCACACGGGCTCCCTTCCAAGCAAATTCTGAACTCAGCCACTCCTCACCAACTTTTCTGGTTTTGCCCACATCCAAGACATTGGCTCTCACGTGAAGCTCCTCTTAAAGTTCCTACCTGTCCTCACTGCTGCCACTCCAGCCAGCCCTCCACAGCCATGTTAGTCTGTGTGCAGCAGTGAGTGACCCAGACTGACTCCAACTCAGGACATACTCAGAATAAAATCTATATATTTCTACATCGACAGCAAGTCTTTACATGGTCTCTGCTCACTTGATGAAAATCCTCCTTTATCCTGCTCCCTCAGGCACTATTTATGCCAACAAATTGTCCCACTAGCGGTTCAACAGTCCATAGTCATTCCCACTGCCTGGCATTCTTGCCTAGAGCAACCCTCTGCCATATTTATCAAGATTTCACATCCTCTAAGGTGACATTCCTGGTCCCCACATCCATGTTGCTTCTCCATTTTTCTCCTATTTCCTCTGCTATTAGTCCTTCACTCCACCCTGGTTTCTTCGTAACATTGGTCACAACCTGAAATTACGTATTTGATGTATTTCCTTTTTGTTGTCTGTCTCAATTCCCCGGGGTCAGGATCATACCAAAACATATCATCCTGACTTCTGTTCTCCATTGCCTGACAGAATAAGCAGCAAATACTTGCTGAGTGAAGTTGGCAGAAATGAAAAATGATGGCCAGTTGTGGTTGTGCATCCCTGTAATCCCAGCACTCGGAGAGGTTGAGGCAGAGAGAACACAATTTTAAGCCCAGATAGCTTGGACAATGTAGTGACTTACTGAGATCATGTCTCAGAAGAAAAAAGAAAGAGAAAGGGTTGGGGACATAACTTGGTGAGAAAGCTGTGGAAGAGGGAAGGGCAGAGAGAGAGAGAGAGAGAGAGGAAGGAAAGAAATCTAGCTTCATGTCTGAATGTGCAATTTTTTTTAAAACACGGTCAAATCATGAACCCATAAAATCATGTTCTCAGAAAAAGATTTGAAGAAAAGGAAAATTTTGTGTTATATGAATCACATGGAATAGAAAAAGCAAGATGCGAAGTTATACATTTTGATGATCAAGATTTTGTAAAACTATCTATCCCACTAAGTATTTCAAAATAAAGAAATACACTAAGATGGAAACTGGTTACATTTGTGTAATGGAATAACAAGTGATTGATTATTTTAGTAGTTACCATTTTGGGATGTCGCTAATTTTATTCTAAAAATTGTCCTTTGGAGTAAGAATGAAAAAGAATTCCTACCTCGATAACCACTAGAACAGAGGAGGCAGGTGAAGGTGCTCTAGGACTGGGCCCCAGTGGTTGGCTTCTGGCTAAGACACACAGGCTCTGTGGCCGGGGATCCTGAGCTTGGCTCTGACAGAAGAATCCTTCAGCCAGATCACAGCTCTTCCAATCACCGCACTGGGAGTAGAGATCCACATCTCTTCAGGAGGCTGGACAAATGTAGATGAATGCGTGAATGAAAGAATAAAAGACTCAAGGGTGAGCTTGCTTCAGCCTCTAACCAAGGATCTACAAAAAAGCAGCAGCACAGAGGCAAGACAGGCAGGCTGGTGTGTCTCTCTCATCTGAGTTTGCTGACCCCAGGCTCCCCACGACAGGTGTCTGGGCCAGTGCTGCCTCCTCCACTGCACACAGAAAGGCAACAGAAGACTAACTTTTACTGAACACTTTTAAGATAAAAGCATCCTGAGCCTCAGCCTGGAAACACAGAGGCTTTTGTGCCAGAAGGAGAGAGAGGAGAAGGGGGTATAAGAGAGGGCAGAAAGAGAGGAAGGAGAAGAGAGAGGAGAAAAGGAGAGGAGAGAAATGTCAAGCAGAGGAAGGAGGAATAAGGGAAAGGAGGAATGAGAAGAGGAGAAATGCAGATTAAAAAGAGAAAGAGGAAAGGGAAGAGGGGGAAAAAGAGAGGGAGAGAGTTTAGTAGAGAGAGGCAGAGAGGGAGGAGAAGGAGATGGATGTTTGAGGAAGCCGGGTCGGGGAACTGCATCTGGGAACCCAGGCCACCTGGACACTGTATTCTTGAAACTGGAGCCATGTTGTTTCTGAACAAAAGTAAAAAGATTTTCTTAGGAATGAGGAGGAAATAAACAGAAGAATTTGTGCTCTTGTGAGATGAGGACAAGGTAGAACTGTAGACAGGGTCACTAAAGGTGGAAGGCATTGGTGCAAAGGAGTAAGAGTGTAAGCTGAGATTATCGTGCAGTGTCGGCTTCCCTCGGGCCATTTACTGTTTGTTTATCTTGTTAAACACAGATTATGGGAGGTCACTATTTTGGACTGAGCTCCTGCACTCGACTCTAACAGATCAGACCAAACCCAAGTGAAATCATTCCTGCTAGATGCCACATAATCAAACTGAGATTTTTAAGGCAGCAGGTAGATCTCAAAACAGACTAACTTCTCATCTTAAAAACAGTAGTGTCCAGCTTACCTGAGTTGGAATAATAAAGAATTCCTCTCTCCTTGAACTCTTACAAAAGAGTAAAGTTCCATAATCAGATGTTACCCGGTTAATGTTTTATCTCTGTTGTTCCAGTTTATTGTTGCTACTCCACAAAACCCACTGTTCTGCCGCTGCTCAGTGGAAGCTCTTCTTCTGTTTTATAGAAGAGGCTGTCCTGATTCATGAATCTCTAATAAAAATCAATTTGGTCTTCAGTTAATTGGTTCTAATTTTGTCTTCTGATCAGCTCTTCCAGAGAGCAATCTGGGAAGGAGGAAAGATGAAGAAAAGAAGAAGAGACCAATCAAACATGGAATGGAGAGAACAAGAGAGCAAGAGGCGAAAGATTTAGAAAACAAGCTCCCATAATTCTGCTTAAAAGGGAAGTAAGAAGCACAGTTCAGAAACCTTCCCTTGTCTTCACTTGGCCATCAGAGAGAAACTAAGGACAGGAAGGTGGGCGGTTCACTGTACAGATGGCGGCACCCCCATCCTATGCACAGAAGATGTCCTCATTCGCGTGACCCTATGTGATCCTAGAAGTCCTAGTGGATAAATAGGATCTCCAGCCCCATTTTGCAAATGAGTACTGAGGGCATGCAGAGAAAAGGGGCTCACATAACTGCATGGGGCAGAATCAGCACCTGATACTCCACATGCTCTGGGTATGCAGAGGGAGATGGAAATGCAGCACCCTCCAGGGACAGGAATCACTATAAAGGTCAAGAGTGATTCCAGGGCCAGTCAGAGAGGGAGCAGGGCAGGGAGGCCGGGCCACAGCCCAAGGGTTGGATGAAGAAGCTTCAAGTTACTTCTGTTTACGATGGGCAGGGGAGCTGTCTTGTTTCCAGGGTGTGCTGCAGTCTCTGCCCACGCATTGCCACAGAACCTCCACAATTGTAAGGTGCTCTGTGCAAACACTGAAATGTCATTATTACAAAACACCAAGCCAGCCAGCTAGTGCTTTGGAAAGCACCCAAGCAGCTGAGCTTGCTATTTTGATAAAATGCTGTTTGACAGAAAAACAGGCATCCCCAGTAGTAGGTACAGAAAGACAGGACTCATGAATATGCGTAAAGTCCTTTTACTAGAGACGATTGCTGCAGTGCTTAGTGGAGCAGAACAGACTGGGTGGGAACAGCTCATCCTCAAGCCCTTTTGCAGGGAATCTCTGGAAGGCTGCAGTCTTTCCCCAGAACCCCAGGACATTGTCCTTAGCATTGGCACTGTCGGCAGAGACTTGTAGGATCCCACACATCCCCCACCCATCCCATCTTGAGAAACAGAACCCAAGCTAGAAACAGAACCCAGAGTTGAGAACTGCCTTCCCCAGAGCCACACAGTGGTTCCCACAGGATCACCAGACCATGTGGCTCCCACACTGCAGGCGCCTGGGAGGACACAGAAGTAGACCAGAGTCTGAGTAGGAGCAAGCCCTCAGCACAAGTCAGCAGGCATTCAGAAGCCCTGCAGGGGAAAGCCTCCTCCACACCCCACCAGGGCTGCTGGACATAACAATAAGGAAGGAGGAAAGGGGACGTGGGCGGAAGCTGTGATGGGGATTGCTGTTGGCACCTTCCCTGGTCTGTTGATGCCCAGCCCCTCTCTTGGCCGCCTGCAATTTCTTTCCATGCAAAGAATAAGTTCTGACCCACATGGCCACGCTAAGGCCCGCGTGTGCACCATCCCTCCCACATTACCTCTGCCTTTTAGGGAGAGCCTAGAGATGCGCAGGGATAGTTCAGGAATGGTAGGATCGGGATGGGGATTGTGTAGACCGTTCAAATCACACCTTCAGTTCATTGGGATGGCCTCTGTCCAAAGCCCAAGGTGGTTGCAGCAACAGCCTCATCCCTGGGTCTGACTCCTGGGACTCCAGATCTCAGCCAACAGGAGCAAGGTGGGCCATGAAACATTTTCCCAAGAAGGTCAGCTGTGTTCAGACAGCAGGGGCCAGATGATGTCAACCTCCATTACCCTGTGCTCCAAAGTCCCCAGGGAGCTCTGGGCAGGGCTGGGCTGGCCCTCGAGTGCCTGTTTGTCATGCTTGTCCCATTGAAGTGGCATGGACAGTGGTTCCCGTTGAAGGGTAGGCAGTTCTAGGGTCACTGGAAGCAGCAACTCCCATTTCATGCTGCTTTTGAAGGGGTACAAAATAGATGGCTGGCTGAAAGGACGAACCATCCTGAGCACAAGGGCGCTTATTTGCAGGGACTGCTGTGAAGTAGAAATCCAAACCTACTTTACCGGAACAAATGGTACTCTACAGACTAGCGTCCAGGAGAAGCCACCTGGAGTTTGCAGTCATTTAAGTACCAGAGCAGACACATGACCAGCCCTCATATGAACCTGCCTGGCACCGTATCACACCAGAGACCGAGGTATGAACCTTAGCTCTGCCACTTTGGATAATTTGTGTCAACTCTCCCACTTTCCTTCTCTAGGAGATGGAGGTTAAGAATACCTACATCCTAGGTCATGGAGGGGATTAAATGTGATAATGACACAAATCATATGTTAGGGTACATTGTGGAAATGGGCCATTCTTTGTGATGGTGCATGTAGTATTCATTGCTATTTCTGGGAGGCAGTTGGGCTACAAAGATGAAAAGTCCTCAACTTTAGGAGGAGAAACATCTTCAAATAAATCTATTAAACAATACAGTGGACAGAGTGGTAGGATTGCCAAGGTGTGGCACAGATGAGAAGAGAGGAGCCCTGCAGGGGAAATGACTTCGTGGGGTCACTTACAGGATAAGTACATTTTCTATGAGGACAAATGGAAAGGAAATTTCAGATCAGCCAGGAGAGCCTGATGAGCCAAAGCACAAAGGCCCTTGAGCTGGAAGTCCTTATGTATCTACCACAGATGGATTCACCATCTTCAGCAAAGTCACAAGAGCCCACACATCTCAACACAGCAAAGCAATCATCCTCCCTCAGAGTTGGAAATACATCACAGAAATGTTTCAGGGCTCCAAAGGAGACCTCAGGAGGCTTCCAAAACAAGATAAAAGCTAAAGGAGATGTGTCTACTAAGTGAAGGTATAAGAGTGAGAAAAGGAAAGAAGTGAATGTCAGAGTGATTTGAAAAATGCAGTGAGTCTCCCCACCCAAGAGCTCTGCGCAGAGCAGGCCTGGAAACTGCTGCAGCTCAGGAAAGGGGCAGACCCTAACCCTCTTGGGACTTCTGCTCAGGATGCTGCTGTGTCCCTAAGAAACTCCTTACTTATAAGCACTGTGCCCGTGTCTATGGCTCCTGAAAAATGCAGCCAATGGAACCAGGGTCTTCTCAAGGCCAGAAGGACAGCCTGAGCTTGCACAAGACAGCAGACTCTGCACCTTCACACTGAGGATCCTCAGCCACAACACCTCATCCTGGAAAGGCTAGCGAAACTAGCTTGAAACTCATTAAGAAAACTGCTTTTTTTTCTTCTGTTCTAATTCTCCTGAGAGTGATTTTATCTTCTATGTGCCAATGTTTTTCTTTCCAGATGCCCAAGACCCCCAGGAAATGGTGGCCCCAGGGGATGGCAGAGTGTCAGTCCTCTGGAGATGCAGCATGACAAATCTACCCTGGCTTGAAGGCCTTGCCCAATCAAAGGCACAGTCCGTATCTTGTCCTGTGATGCTTATATGAGATGCAGGAACGATCCTAGCTTTTGGAGGCTAGATCTGGGGTGAGCAATGGGTCACACTGTTCTATAAATCAACAAGGTAACATCATCGAGCAGTGTGTTCTTTGGAGGAAACACCTAGGGAGAGGGATAGAGTAGGACTTGGGTTCATATGGTGGGAAATTTTATGCTGGCTGGTATGAGAGGGCTTCCCTGAAGGGAGAAATAAGAAGAGAGAAAAAGAGCCACCTCAGGAGAGAATGACAAAGAATAGGGAACTGTCACAGATTAGGAAGGGGCAGAGACTAAGGAGAAAGGCAACTAAGTCAAATGTGACTGGCCAGATCCAGTGAAGATTGTTAGAGGTACTATTGGTGAAATCTGAATAAGTTCTGTACTGTGGTTTATAATATTCTTCTAAGGTGAATTTCTTAGTTCTGATCAATGTTCTAAGGTTATATAAAATGTTAAAGAAGGTGAAGTGTATCAAAGAGCTCTATGGAGTCTTTATGTAACTCTTTGGTAACTTTAAAATTATCTCAATACTCAAAAAATATTAACTGGCAAAAAATTTTAAAAAAGAAGAGAGCGGGAGAGAAAAACAGTATAAACGTGGACAATTCTGTTTGACATTCCACTCAGTGCCTGTGAGATAAGAGAGTGAACCTGCTGGTTGTGATGTGAACAACTTACATGTGTGACCCTGAGACACAAATAATTTCATCTGTCATCCCAAAGGAGGAACAGCGAACAATTCGGTTGCAAGAAGAGAATCTGGGGGTGCATGGATCAAGAAGGACTTCGCAGTCCCCTAAGAACCACCTCGCCAAGCAGTTTTGAGCAGTGCCTCCCATGCCAAGCTGAGATCCTATCCTATGAAAAGCAAGATTCCACAGTGTCTCATGCTATCCTTTTCCTCTTCCCTCAATTCCTTCCTAAGTCTGGAACTCAGCTTGGAAATAGATTTTGGAAATCACTGATATGCTTCGCCTGTCCTCTCTTTTCTCTGGTTCCACACTTCCCTCCAGCTCTGCCCCTTTCCTCCCCTCATCCACCCCAAGGTGTCCAACCACAGCTACCTCCTGGTAACATCCAATGAGAAAATTTTCCTGGTCTGTAAGCCTACATTCTTACAGGAACTGTGGGAGACATATGCCACCTTTGCTTCTCTGATTCAGCACCTGTTTCCTTCCTATTTAGGCCAGTGGCCACAGAGAGAAGTGGCAGGTAGGCTTGAAGTTCCACTCTTAAGTGTTCTCAGGAGTCTAAGTCTGAAGGGTACTTCATCAACCCCAACAAACACCGACTTTCCTTCTCATACCCAAACTCCTATAATAAAACTCAAGCTAGCGTGAGCTCTCAACACACAAGGCTCCTTCTTAGTACTTAGAATACAAGGCAAGCATGCTTGAGCCCAGGAAACTAGGAGGTGGCAAGCCCCAGGCAGCACCAGTAGTACCAGAAAACTCTGACAACAGGAGAGCTGCAAACTGTGTGTGGGCCCCTCATCAGGGAGACAGCAAAGCCATCCTAGTGACAAACTGGCCTGCCTTCTGCCTCTGCAGCTTAGCTGGCCATATGGCTTAGGAAGGAAACACATAATCTCTCCTTTTCAGCCCAGTCAGCCCTCACTGTAGGCATGGGATTGGTGACAGCAGCAGCTGGTCCCTTCCAGACAGAGCCCTGTGCACACTGCCTAGAAGGAGTTAGGATGGGAAGGGGTTGGGAGCATGCTAGGAAGGAAGGTTTGTTCAGCTGATCAGTGCCAGGAGAACCATACTCCTTTTGGGAACCTTAAAGCCAGGGACATCTCCAAAACATTGGTTCATCACTGGGAAGAACTCTTGCATCCCTGGAATTTGTACATAACATTTAAGGTTTCTTCTATCCTGAGGGAGCCTCAGGAGATTTCTTTACAACTGTAACAAAGAGGTTGAAATGGATCTTTAAAAATTAATACTGTTAAAAAATTAAGCTATTTCCCCAGCTTCCTCATACTGAGAGCAGAAACTACCAACCCTTATCCCTGACACCAAGAAAGATTCAGCATCTCCTGAGTCCAAGCCTGATTAAACTTACATGTGCGTATTCCTGGCTTTTCATCTACTTCTATACATCTGAGTACTTCTGTGCACTTAAGGGGATTGGCTATATGCCCTCTCAATTTAGCCGAAATGTAAATGTAAATGAATTTATTTCTCCATTTTTATGGGCTTTTCTCTTCTTATACTCTTGAAGGTAGGTAGGAGAATGAATCCAGATATTTGAGTCCCAGATTCAGGCCTATAAATCCCCCACCAAACTCTCACTGACCTCCACCCCTACCCTGAAACATAATCTCATACTTAGGTAGAAAGGGGGAAAATAGAATACTTCCTACTCAGGAAGAGCGTGACAGTTTTCACATCTGGTAATTTATAATAAGAAGAATAACTTAAGAGCCACTAGTGAAATAATGTGCAATGCACACTTGTTGCTTAGGCCCAGCATCCCTCCTCTCTTCTCTCAGGAAATAGGGCTAAGGATGGAGGAGCGTAGTTTTGGAATTTAAGGACAATTTCAGGTCTGTGCTTTCCATGTGATTTAATCCACACTCAACCACACAGGCCCCTAATTGACAAAAGCACTTCATGAATTGCAGCCTCCAAGCCACAAAGATTCCTTTATGGGTGAGGGTGTGGCCCAAACTCATCTGATAAGAGCCAATACAGGACTTCCTGGGAATGGGGGGATGCAGTCCTATTTCCCACTGCCTGGATACCATAGGATCTTGAGACAGCTAAAATTTCTGTTGCAGCCTAGGGTACCTTGTTTAAATACAAAATGGACCCCCAGAGAAGAAGATCTCTGCGAAACAGTGCTGGAATTCTGGTGATATTTTAAATCTCTGGATCAAACTGCATCTGAAGCTAGCCCAACTCTGGTCATATCATGGACATCAATTTGACTTAAGGCAATTTGGGCTTTCTTTAATTTCTTGCAGCTGAAATAATTATTCATTGAGATGATTAACTGTAATGCAAACTTTCCCTGAGGGGTTATCTCTGAGTAGCAAAATCATAACATTTTATAATTTCTTTCTCCTGATCTGAATTTTCATATTTCTCTCTGGTAATCCTGGGTTACATTTTCGAAAAGATAATAAAGATATGTTTCAATTTTAAATGATATAATTTATCTTCTGTATTGTAATGCCTGTCAAACCCAGAGGAAGCCCACACCTGGATATTCTAGAGGCTCTGGTTTGCAGGAAACCTTCCTGTCAAGGCCCAGCACACCTTTCTCTGGATCTTTACAGCCTTACTAACACTTCCATGTTAATTATTATTTAGTTTTTGTATTTTTCCATGGCTTTTTAGCTTTTATACTCTTTTCTTTATCATCCTTGGACTTCCAAGACTCTGGAAAGACTGCTCTCCAAAGAGCCAATTCTCATAGATGTCAAGTGAGCATACCTCTAGTATGCAGATTAAATTATTCAGAACACACATTCCCAGCCTTCTCATGTATCAAGCTCTCATGGGGCTCTCAAGCTGGAGTTCATTATCCCTCTTCCCTAATCACCCAGAGCTAGGTTTCCATACCCCAAAGACCACTGATATTACTCACTGAGCCTTGAATCTCTTGCCTTCCCAGACCTTGGAAACCACAATAAAGGATCTTTCTTGTGCTTTTCCCTTGCTGCTTCTGTCTCCAGACCAAGTTTGGGGTTTCCCTGTGAAATCTTGCATAGCAGGACTCTACATCTTTGGAATTGCAAGTAACAAACTACCTTTTCTTTTTTTTTTAAATAGAGTTTATTTCATTCTATCCATTTCCCCCCTCAAGCCCCCTCCCCTCCCTGTGTACAAAAGCTTTGTTTCCATTGTTTTCTTCTATTTTCACTTTTTGCTCATCCCTTCCTTCCTTTCTCTCTCCCTCCTCTCTTGTTCCCCTTCCCATTTGAGCACTTTCTTCCAATTTTCCATCATCCATTATACATTTCAGTCTTTATATCCACTTTCAGTTTCTCATACCAGAGAAACAATTCAGTAAACATGTGTGACCAATTTTACTTAACAGTATGGCCTCAAGGTCCATCCATTTAGCTATAAATGTCTGAAGCTCATCCTTCTTTATGGCAGAGTACTACTTCATTGTATAAAAAATCCCATGTCTTCTTTATCCACTTGTCAGTTGATGGGCATTTGGGCTGTTTCCAAGATTTTGCTATTATAACTGTGCTGCTATAAACATGGGTATGCATATATCACTGTGGTATGATGCAAATAATTCTTTCAGAAATCCACCAAGAAGAGGTATAGCTTGGTCAAATGTAACCTCTAGTTTTAGTTCTTTGGGCTATCTCCATACTGATTTCCACAGTGGTTGCACCAGTCTGCACTCCCAACAGTGAAGAAGGGTTCCTTTCTCCCCACAGCCCCTCCAGCATTTGTTATTGGTTGATTTCTTGATAGCGCCCATTCTTTCTGCAGATGGAATCTCAGCACTGTTTTAATTTGCATTTCACAAATGACCAGTGATGTTGAACACTTTTTCATACATTTATTTGCCATTTCTAATTCATCTGGAAGTGTGTTTTTGTTTCAGATGCCCATTGTTGGATTGGGTCTTTAAATTGGATGGGGGTGTGATTTTTTGAGTCCTTTGTCAGAAGATCTGGTTAAAAAATTTTCCCACTCTGTGGGTTGTCTTTTCACTCTGAATGACCAATTTTTTCCCTCTAAAATCCCCAGTTGTGCCGGGTGTGGTGGTGCACACCTCAAATCCCACCACTGGGGAGGGTGAGGAGGGGGGATGACTGCGAGTTGAGGCCAGCCTGGATTACAAAACCAGATCCTGAAGATCAGCCAAAAACAAAAATAAAATTTAAAAAATAAAATTTCTAGTTTCCTTTAAGCCCTGCATCTTTAAAAACAGGGTTAGAAGCCTCAGTTCCAACTGATCATTTTAGTACACAGAGCCACTTGTGATACATGGCCACTAAACAATTGAGCAATTCCTGGGTTCTAGTTATGTACAATAAGCCCTGGCTGGAAGGTTCAGCAGCTGCCCTCTCAGGACATAGGACACACTCAGGAAATCCAGGAGCTATTTTTCTTAGTTCAGTAAAACTTCCCTCACCTCCTCTTTTGTTTGGTGGTGTCGTTCTCAATATTTCTGGAAACAGGAGCTTGGTACATACAGTGACACAACCGGGGATTGAACCCAAGGCCTTTGAAATGACCTACATTCTCCAGGTCTTTTTTGTTCTATTTATTCATTCATTCATTTATTTATTTATTATTGAGACAGGGTCTCACTACATAGGCTAGGCTGACCTTGAACTTGCAGCAATCCACCTGCCTCAGCCTCCTGTGTGCCGAGATTACAAGTGTGTGCCACCATGCCTGGCTCTCTGGCATTTTTTGTTGTTGTTGTTAAATTCTTTTATTGGTACATTGTAGGTATACAACACAATTACATTT
>NW_004624794.1:4222104-4330553 GCF_000247695.1 Heterocephalus glaber
GTTGAGTATCAGAGTGTTCCATATCATTTCCCTTTGTGGTTGCTGTGGGTGATCTGGAAGTCTGGTTTTGAGACTTATTTATGTGTTTTCTCATTTTGATTGGGGGGGGTGCTGTTGGCACCCATGCAGATTACCTCCTCTGAGCTGGGAGAGGTGGGACAGGGGCTGGGAGCAGCGGTAGGGATGGTGGCCCAAAAGCCCTTTCCTCTGGGCTGGGAGCGGTAGGAGGGATGGTGGCCCAGAAGCCCCTTCCTCTGTGCCAGGAGCAGTGGGACGGTGGCTCAGAAGCCCCTACCTCTGGCCTGGGAGCAGTAGGACCCAATACAGTGGTCTGGTGGTCCAGTGTCCTCTGTGTCTTTGTAGTGTGGAACCAGATGCCCGTACAGAGAGCGTGGGCTGATTCGGCATGTTCCGTGTGTGACTCCACTACCTTTTCAATGACAATCCTGTCCTGATCTGTTGACCTCAAACCATATATGAATAATAATAAAATTTGCATTTTAAAACAATATATTAATCCATTCAGAGCTACACACCCAGCAGGATTCACAGACAAACCCAGTAAAGGGATCAGTGACAAAGCACTATACGGCTCAGCCATGGTGCTTGTTTGGATGCTCCAGTTGCTTGAGAAATCCTGGATTTAAATAGATCTTTTGTATGTATTTTTTCTAGCTAGCATATTGCTGAGCAAATAACAGGCATTTTATCACTCACTAGTTTTTTGATGAAGTAGACTACTCAGGCCCCCAAAAACTCGAATTACCGTGTAGCATAATAGTGAGTGGGGCCTCCAAGTGTTTATAACACAATTTATAAAATGCTTTTTCCAAAAGATCTTATAAAGAGCCTTCTGGGGCTGGAAGCTCCTAGAAGCAGACCTTGAAATAAGGATCTGCACACCGAGTAATTTATTTAGAAGACAATCCTAGAAAACAAAAGAAGGAAGGAAGAATGAGACAGAAAAGGAAAAGAAGTGATCGTGAAACAGCTATCACTGTACAATCCAAGCTTGTGTCTCACAAAATCAAAGAATGAAACTACAGACAAAAAGAAACAGGGAGAGAGTGTTTATTGGAAGTAAGAAGAAGAAAAATAGCTCTTGGTATAATTACCAGACAATCTCCTTCTAGAGGTGGACTTCAGGTTCTTTTCATCTCAAACAAAGAATTGAACAGAACAAGCTAAAACGGTGCAAATTTTCACATTTATTTGAAACTGGGAAAGCTAAAATTGAAGGGTAAAGGAGAAACTGTCTCTCCAGAACAAGTTTGGACTGAACAAAAGAGAGAAAAAAATAAAAATAAAAATAAAATTTACTCCTGGAGGGCACAAGTCAAGCTACCATGAAGAAAGCCATGGCAGAGAGCTCTTCATGACATTTGTGTCCTTGCATTCTGTCTATACCTCGCAGGAACCCATGGGAAGTCCAAGTACAGGGCCTTGGGAATAATTCGGCACATGTCCTGGAATCTGATCATTCCTCCCTTCCCACCGAGCCTAAGCTATGTGTATCTCAGCAGATATCCAGGAGGGTTCTCAAAAGTGGGGTCCTGGAGTGCTTTCCTTGTCTTGCTCTTATGTGGAGAAGCAAAGTACAGGACCTTGTTTAGTTATCCAGTGATCATCTATCACAGATGGTTCTGTGAGTTCAGAATAACCAATTGAAGTTCAGGCTTCATAATATACAGTTTAAAGAAACTAGGCACCTGGGGAAAATTACTGGGATGTCAGCCCCTTCCTATCTGTCTCTTTGCTTCTCAGCCATCATAAGGCAATCAGGTGTCCTCTGCCACACATTTCCACCATATGTATTGCATTGTCATAGGCCCAAAAGCAGTAGGGCCAAGTTGCCATGGGCTTAAAGCTCTGAAACCATGAGCCAAAACAAACATTTTCTCCTTTTAAGTTGTTTATTTTGAATATTTTTGTAATAATAACAGAAAACTAACTTACATACCCTGTTAGGTCTATGTCTCTGGAGAACCATGGCTAACATAGGATTAGTTTTCTGAATTGATTCTGTAACTTTAATTTTTTCTCTTTTGTGGTCCTGATGATTGAATCCTGAGCCTTGGGCATGCTAGGCAAGCATTTTACCACTGAGCTATAGCCCCAGCTCTGGTTCTGGGATTTCTTGGATTGACTCTTTTATCTGATAGGATTTAAAGACACTAATGGTTCTATATCCAGCAGCATAGAGAGCACTCATAGTCATGGGTTGTGCTATTTTTAGAGATATGCAAAATATCTGCAATGGATACTTCTAATCAACTGCTTATGAGAAGCAAGGGCCTAAATTACTCTGTATATGACATTTTTAAACATTTTTAGAAAACTAAAGAATATAATGGCATTGGCTTGTTGTTTCCCAGTGCTGCAGGACAAAGTGATTAAAGGTTGCATTTGAATTCTCACTCATGCACCTAATAACTTCTAGGTACAACTTGAAGAAGATATTTTATCTTCTTTTGCTATGGGATTAAAAGTACTGAAAACAGAATGAAGAATCTCATTCCTTGATTAGCTGAATTACAAGGCAAGTCAAACTCCCAGTTCACAAGGTGTTTACTGTTTAAGTGAAGGCATTGCTTAGGCAACAATGAAATCTTATAAGTTGGTATAAAGATGTGTGGGAGGACGCTGACAAATCTGGGGACATTTAGCTGTTAAATTTTGGTGTGTTTTCTTTGCCAGAGAAAGAGATTTCCCAAACCCAATAGAAGTGGCTTCTCCGTCCCCAGCAAAAGTATCTTTCCAAACCCAGTGGTTACAACCTCACTGCCAGATCATGTCACCTTTGTCTAGGGATTAGCTGTGCATTGCTGAAGGAAAGAGTAATGGCTTCTCCTAAGACAATTATCATTCATGACAACGCTGATTTCCTGCAGGACCAAACTTACTACCTCTCTATGCTTTTAAACCTATAACTAGACTAAAGTCTCCCCCAGATATCTCAATGGTGGTGTTCAAAGTGTGACATAGGCAGGCCCAGTGGTGTATAACCATAATTCCAGCACTCTAGGAGGCTGAGATAGAAAGTTCACAAGTTTGAACCACACAGGCATTTTAGCAAGACTCTGTCTCAAAATTAAAAATAAAAAGAATTGGAGATGTAGCTCAATGTGAAACCTCTGTATGCAATCCCCAGTACTGACAAAAAAATGTAAGCCTTGACAAAGCACGTACATTCCAAAGGAAATACTTGAATTTTCTAACTTACACAAGCAAAAACTGGAGGAGATATGTGGAAATATATATTAAAGTATGCTATAATGGTAGAATGAACCTAAAGTAGGACCAGGCTAAATTTAATGATTAAGGCTCACTAAGCACAGATTCCTCATTTAATTTTGAAGTTCAGGAAAATAGAAAGAGCACTAACTCATTCACTGAAATATGGGCCAAAAGGTGGTCCACATGAGCAAGTTGAAGATCCACCATCTCCCTTGTTTTAATATAGAGGAAGAGATTCAAAGATTGTGGAACTTGGAAGGTAGATTTGTCATTTAAGATATACTCACCCTATGTCTTCAAGTGTTCCACCTTACCTCTCTTCCAGCAGGTTTAGTGCTTCCATTTTGATATCTAGATCTTTGATTCATTTTGAGCTTAGTTTAGTACATGGTCTAGACCCCTTTTACCAAGCACTAAACTAAAATTGAAATGGATTAAAGGTCTAAATATTAAGATAGAAACACTAAACTTGCTGGAAGGCAAGTTAGGTAGAACTCTCAAAGACACTGGCATAGGAAAAGATTTTATGAACAAATCATCAGTAGCACGGGAACTTGCACAAAGAATCAACAACTAGGATCTCATCTTATTAAAAAAGCTTGTGCACTCCAAGAGAAAGCACCAACAGAGTTAAGAGACAACCTACAATGTGGGAAAAAAAATTTACCAGCTGTTCCTCAGACAAAGGTCTACTATCTAGAATATATAAAGAACTCAAAAGAATCAGACCCCCCAAATATAAAAACCCGATTAAACAATGGGCATCTGAAATGAACAGACATTTCTCAGACAAAGAAGTAAAAGCAGCAAATAAATATATGAAAAAATGTTCAACATCACTGGTCATTCAAGAGATGCAGATGAAAACAACACTGAGATTCCACCTCACTCCAGAAAAAATGGCTGCTATCAAGAAATCAACCAATAACAAATGTTGGCAGGGCTGTGGGGAAAAAGGAACCCTTGTCCATTGTTAGTGGGAGTGCAGACTGGTGCAACCACTGTGGAAATCAATATGGAGATATCTCAAAAAGCTAGGATTAGAGGTCCCATTTGATATAGGTCTAGTTTTAATCTTTGGCAGGTTTCTCTGGTGTGAGAAACTAAAAGAGTAAATGAGGATCAAAATGTATAATAGATAGTATGAAATAGGAAGAAAAGGTCCAAAGAGGAAGGGGACGTGGGAGGGGTAGGGGTAAGGAAAGAAGGGAAAGGGAAAAATATGATAAAAGGAAAAAATAGAAACAAAATCTTTGTGAATAAAGAGGGGTGGAGGGGTTGAAGGGAAGGAGGAAAAAATAAGAACCAAGATATATCGTGTAAAGGTACAAATTCCCATTGATGAATATCATCATATTGTATACCTAAAATGTACCAATATACTTAATGAATTTTTAAAAAAGATATACTCACTTATACTATGAAGGTCCAGAAAACATACTTTTCTCTTGAATCACCAATACTCTGAGAAATAAATTTCTTAGGGTAGACATACATCCTTAAAGAGCTCCATGATCACTCTCCTAATAAGCTAGCTCTTAGAGTAAGAACTAAAGCCATTTCACTGAAAACTCTCAATTCAATGGGATTAATTAAACCCCTGGGTAGCAGGGGCCAAGTGGTGGCACTCAACCACAAAAGACAAAATATGCATGGTTGTGATAAGGGGAATCAGAGTCAAAGCAGCAATCAGAGTCATGCAGATCTGTGATTTGAACTAGTTAATCATGGTCTTCCTAGAAGTGAAATACATAAGAACCCTAATAAATTCATACTTGATCTGCATTAAAAGAATAGTTCTAGATCAAGTGGACAAAAGCTTAACTCCAATTGTAAAAATAGAGTCACTGCCCCTCATTCTCAGACTTCAGTTGGTTTATGGACTTGGGATCAGAGAGAAGGGATTGGTCTCCTGGAAGAAGTTCCCTGGTACCACCACAGAAAAATTATAGTGTTTATCTTTCTTCCAACCTTCTGCAAATAGATCTTTTACCACCATAATTGTGATTTGGATAAAGGGGAAAAAATCAAGGCTTTCTAGGAATTCTGGACATTGGCTCTGAACTGACATTGACTTCAGGAGAGATTTAAAACATCACTGTTGCCCTCCAATTAGATCAGGATCTTATAGAAGTCAGATCATCAATGGTGTTTTAGCTCAGGTCCATCTTACAGCAGGTCCATTGTGTCTCTGAAACCATCTAGTGGTTATTTCCCCAGTTCCAACATGCATAATTGAAAAAGACATTCTAAGAAGCTGGCAAGATTCCCACATTTGTTTCTTGACCTGTGGGGAAAGGGCTAACATGGTGGAAAAGGTCAATAGAAGCCATTAGAATTATACTTACCTAGGAAACTAGTAAATTGAAAGCAATATTACTCTTCTGAAAGGATGATAGAGATTACTGCCACCATCAAGAACTTCAAAGGTGCTAGGATGGTGATTCTCATCATATCCCCATTCAACAATTTTATTTGACCTGTACAGAAGAAATAGATCTTGCAAAATAACAATGGATTATTATAAGCTTAACCAATTGATGACTCCAGCTGTAGCTACTATATCATATGTTATTCCATTGCTTGAACAAATAAATATATCTCTTACTACTCCATATGCAACTGCTGATATAGTAAATGCCTTTTTTCTTTGTTCTTGCCCATAAGGCTACTAGAATAATTTTCATTCAGCTGGAAAAGTGAACAATACCTGTTCACTGTCCTCCCCCAGGTTATAACAATTCTCTAGCTCTTGATCATAATTTAGTTCTCTGTGATCTTGATTGTCTTCCCCTCTCTAAGACCTCTCAGTGGTCTATTATAATGATGACATTATGCTGATTACACCCTGTGAGTGAGAAGTAGCAACTACTCTAGATTTATTTGAAAGACATTCATATGTCAGAAGTAACTCTGAATAAAATTCAAGAGCCTTCATCTTGGTGATATTTGAAAGGATTCAGTGATGTGGAGGTATTTTGAACTATTCTTCCTAGGGTAAAGGATAAGTTTTTGCATCTGACCCCTCCTACAACAAAAGAGACATATGCCTAGTGTGTGTCTTTTGATTTTAGAGGCAACATATTTCTTATTTGTTTGTGTGTTATTCTGACCATTTACTGAGCAACTCAAAACACTGACAGTTTTGAGTGGAATTCAAAACAGGAGAAGCTCTGAAATCAGTCCTGGCAGCTTTGCACACTCCTCTATTATTTGATTCATTTAATCTAGCTGCACCAGTGGTACATGAAGTGTCAGTAGGATATATGGATGCTGTTTGGAGTTTTTGGCAAGGCCAAAATAGGTGAATTGCAGAGACTGCCTTTGGAATTTTCGAGCAAGGTCGTGACATCACCCAGAGAAAACTACTCTCCTTTTGAGAAGCAGCTTTTGGCCTGCTGTCTGGCCTTAGTAGAGACTGAATATTTGACTACGAGTCATGGAGTTACCATGTAACTTGGGCAGCCCTTCATGAACTCTTTCTATCCCACCAAGTCATCAACTGAGCATACACAGCAACACTTCATCTTCAAGTAGAAGTGCTGTGTGTGTGACTGGGTCCAAATGTGACCTGAAAGTACAAATAAATTACAGAAAGAAGTAGTGCGTGTATCCATGGTCTCCACTCTTGCTATACTGCCTTCTCTCTCCCAGCCTACACATATGGCCTCATGTGAAGTCTCCTACTACCAGTTCACAGGGGAAGAAAAGACTCAGTGCTGATTTAAAATGATTCTATATAGCATGCATACATACTTAATATGCAGAATAAGACTGTCATTACCCTGGAAATCTTAGCTCTCAAGGGAGGAATGTTTCAAGAGACACTACAATGATTCCACTGAAGTGGAACTTAAGGCTAACACCTGGCTCCTCTGTGATCTTTATGATTCTGAATCAGCAGGCAAAGATAAGACAAAGATAGGAGTTGCAGTGCTGGTTGTGATTATTGATTTATATTATAAAAGGAA
Organism: Heterocephalus glaber; assembly: GCF_000247695.1. The sequence continues at coordinate 4,229,313 of NW_004624794.1, forward strand.
ACTAGATGCTACTGTATAATGGAGTTAAGGGAAGGTAGATCTGGAATACAGGACCTTCGGGTATCTCTTAGTAATTGCCAGGTACTATGATCAAGGTCAATGGAAAAGCCAATCTAGATAGGGCAAGTAATGGTCCAGATGTCTCAGCAATATAGGTTTGGGTCACCTGGCCAAGTAAAGAACCACCAGCTGAGTTTCTTGCTGAAGACAACAAGAATACACAATGGGTAGGAGAAAAAAGTAGTCATAAATACTGTTAAAGATCACATGATCCATTACAAAAATGAGGATTTCTTTCTTGCTTTATTATGTTTACTTGTATATATCAATATATTAAGCAATATTTTTTCCTTCCACATCATTCCCTTATCATGCAACATAAGATGTACTGACTTTCTATCAGCACTAACATACTGTACTGTTAATTTTTTTTCATTACTGAGCATTGAACCCAGGGCCTGTAGCTGCTAGTCAAGCATTCTACCACTGAGCTACATAGCCAACCCTGAAGTACTGTTAATTTTGCATCGTAGTATTTAAATAGCAGTATATTAGGAGAAGAGTAAACATCACTCAACAATTTTACATTTTCTTCTGAAGAAAATGATTATATATTGTATTTTCATTATAGCTAGGATATTTATATCATGTCAAATGGAATTATGATCTAATTATTGTCCTCATTTGGAGATCAAATACAGTTTAAGGAGAGGGTATGTGTGCTAAGCTGACAAAGGTTGGATTTCTGTGGTTATTTTGTGTTTCAATTTGACTCCACTAAGGGATGCCTAGTTAGCTAGCAATTCCACGTTGGACTATAGGGCTTTTTTCACAAAAGATCAGCATTTGAATCTGTGGATTGAGTAAAGTCATTCACTTTCGCCAGAGTGAAAATCACCCAATCTATTCAGGGTCCCAGCAGGACAAAAAAAGGTGGAGAAAACATGTGCTCTCTCTTCTTAAGCTGGGACATCCACCTTTTCCTGCTTTCAGATAAAAAAAGATTCTGGATCTTTGGCCTTCAGCAAGGACCAGGACTTATATATTGATTACTGTGGTTCTTAGGCCTTTGGTTGAAAATACACCACTGATTTCCTGGACTTCCTGCTTACAGATGGAAGATCCTGGGATTTCTCAGCCTCCATAATCATGTGAGCCAATCATTCACACCAGATCTCTCTAGCTCTCCCTCTTCTCCCCCCGCCCCCCCACACCCCGTGTTCTATTTCTTTGAAGGGCTCCAACCACTATTCCAAAATAATATTTCAGTGCAATAGACTACTCTAAAATGAGATTTCTGTGGTCCTTCCTACCCATTTTACTTCCCCTCTGGGGAAGTCACAGCATTCCTTAACGTAGTAAAGATTCTCAGAACTCCTGAAATGAATCTATTTCCCAAATGTGCTTGAACTCTTTTCAAAAAGAATGCTCTGGGACTTGCTATTCATGACCAAGATTTGGCAACTAAGACTCAAGGGCCAAATGTGACCTGTTACTTCTTTGAGTAAATAAAGTTTTATTGCAACATGGCCATAAGTTTATGCACTGCGTGTAGCTGGCTTCACACTGCAACAGCAGAGCTCAGTATTTGTCATGGAGAAAGTATGGCTCACAAAGCCTAAAACATTTACAATCTGGCCCTGGGAGAAAAGGTTTACAGATCCCTGCTTTAAACTCCTTCCTCCTCATTTAAAAGGCAGTGAAACTGTGACCCACAGATTACAGAGCAGATAGTGATGAAGCAATAGGATTTTGGGGTTTGGGTTTTTTTTTTCATTATTGTTGTTGTTTTTCCCGTGCTGGAGATTGAACACAGGGCATTTTCACTGAGCTACATCCTCAAGCCTTTTATTTATTTATTTATTTATTTTTGAGACAGGGTCTCACCACGTTGTTAAATTGCCCAGGCAGGCTCAAACTGTGATCCTCCTGTCTCAGCCTCCCCGAGTGCTTGGATTATAGGTATGCCCTGCCAAGCTTAGCTAAATTTCTGAATTTTATGCCTTTTTCAAGCCCTTCCCACTTCTCACAGCTCTTCCTCATAGTTCTCTTCCTGGCCTGTATTCTCCTGGCTCACCAAGGTGATCGATGGTGATGATGATTCTCCTGAAAGAATCTGCCTGCTTCTGTTTACAGCCTCCCCTGTACACCACTGAGCCAAATGGGCCAGGCCTGTTTTAGGAAGTAAAACCTAGCATGGTTCTTCTCTGTGTGCATCCTAGTTAAGCAAGGGGGAACAAAACCATCTTTACAAACAAGAAATAATAGATAAGTAATAGTGTCTGTACTGAATGCTTTGGAAACAGTGGCCTGAGAGATCAGGAGGCCGGTCAAGACTAGTGATAATGAAGTTAAGACTTGAATCACAGGAGAAAAGCACTGTGTGAAGGCCTAAAATAAAGCATCCCAGGCAGGAAAAAGGATGAGGTAAGTGGCCTGAGATGAGAGCATACTACGGTGGAACCTAGCAGGAGAGGAGAGAAGTAGTATTTGAGACAGGGAGGTAATCAGGGACCAGACCACGGTAGGTCATGATCACAAATGTAGATCACATTTCAAGAAAGATGAGGAACAATTCTCAGAACATAGGCTTGGAGATTCTGATATATGCACCAGCTTCTCCGTCAACATTTCTATTCAAGGGCCTAGATTTTGCAAGAAAAGGCACATGTCAGGATCTACAGATGCTTCCAGGGATGAGTTAAACATGTACACATCTGCATCATAGACGAAGCAACGTGTACAGTCCTTCATGTGTCCCTACGCCTTCCATTCCCACATCAGTCCTGGTTTGCATCTATTGCTCTGGAATTGATTACTAAGAGCACCCTCTTTCACTCCCAACAGAGTCTTAGTTTAAATGATAAATGATATGGTCACCCTAATTATACCACTTGCTTCCATGTAATTTAAGCCTTGGCTTGTGAGGCCCATTACTCTTGGGTCGATGGTTTATTCTACCTTGAAATATAAATTCCTTACAATTAATAGAAACTGTCACATGTTTATGTCTTGTTTCTCCTACTGTGCTATATATTCCCAAAGACAAGACATGTATATTTATCAGTTCATTTATATAAAGAGCATTTCTCACATCTAACATGAAAATAATTTGTAGGCTCCTGCTTATAAATTAGTTCATTGGTCTTCACAACTAAATTGCTGGGAGGATGGAGAGTCATTCCTCTCTGAAGGGAATGAGAGATAAAGAGAATATCCAAGGTCTCATGACTATGAAATATCAGAATTAGAACTCAGATTTGCATGGGTCTGGCACCTCAGCAAGGCATCCTTCTATACCCCCACACTGCAGTTTAAAGCTTGCATCTCCTAGGTCAGGTAATGGCAATCTAATAAGACAGAAGAGAAGGTACAGCAACCTTTTCTGTCTGGGCTTTGCAAATATAAAGCACCCTATGACACCTGAATAATAACAGCCATAGGTGTCAGCAGGTGATCAGGACACAGCTTGGGCTGTTGACGGTGCAGAGATTTTTATGACTAGTCCTAATGCATGTTAGGTCAGATGTAATACCCTGTGTCAGAGCTTATCAGTCTTGCTAGAGGCAGTCAAACATGCCTCACATAGCTAGGGTACTCCTGGCACACATTCAAGGCCAACCTGTCAGGGCCTCTCAAAACCAGCCCCAGGCAGGTACACAGAGAAGGTCCAGGTCTCTGCAGGAACTGGCAGTCTGAGGGAGCTACACTTGGAACCTCAGGGAGTCTTGGAAAAGAATGTGCAACAGAAAAATGGTCCCCAGGTCCCCAGGGACCAGAAAGCCCTTCTCTATCCCTCAGACTGTAGTCAGCCTCCCTCTTTCCTGAGACTGGCTCAGGGCTGTGGCTGCCAAGCCTCATTCTTGTCCTGGCTCAGATCACAGCCTTCTAGGCAACCTCGGGCAAGACCCCAGGAAGAATAAGTTGCTGAGGAAAATTAGGTTCAATTTTCAAGGTCCATTTCTGGTTCCTTCTGAGTCTCAGACTCTGCCTCCATAAGTCTCAAGGGCAGTAATCACTTTGCAGAGCTGCTATGTAGAAGAAATACCTGGAGATCTGCACACAGTAGGTGTTCAGAACATGTGGCCACTGTCATTATTATCATCTTCACCACCATCTCCAATCCCCTGGGGCCTGGAAGGAGATGACTTCCCAGCACAGGCTTCCTTCTGGGCCTCTGATTTGGGCCACCCCAAGGAGCAATGGGATCTGAAGCAAAGAGTGAAGGTGAAGCACAAAGTGCCATTTCATCTCCCAGGAAGTGCTTTCACCAGGCGAGCACTTCTCCTGGCTTTGTGCACCCTGCAATTAATCAATAAATAAGTTAATGAGTACACTGGATTCAAAAGCCTGGAGAAATGCTATTCCAGCCCCTCTGCCATCCTGTTCTGAGAAGGAGCTGTTTATTATCCCAAAGGGGGTTGGGGGGACACAGTTCCCATTCAATTCTTTATTTCTAAATTTAAATTTGTGTTTTACTTTTTATAGGGGAAATTTTCAAACACTCTCAAAAGTAGATAAGCCTTCATTTTCATCAATGCCTTTTTATCATTTTTTCCTCATCCACCCCATACCCAAACATTTTTTAAGGCAAATCCCCAACACCGTGCCAGCCATCACCTCATCCATAAGGGACATCCAGTGAGTACACCAGCTGTCCATGGTGTTTGGTGGCCAGTGGAGGTTGGGGTGCTCCCATAGGCCTGGATTACTGGTTTCTGGAAAGAGACCTGAGCCAAGGGCCTCAGCTCTTTATACACAATCAAATATAAGTGGTAGATGGAGAGCTTAGGAGCAGATCTGGGAGGAATCTCCCTGGGACTATAACACCAGCCTGGAGCCCAGCATGTGTCCCAGCGTCTGGAGGTAGATCCATGAACAGGGGAGATAAACGCCATCTCCAGGACCTTTGGACAGCAGCTTTGAAGAAGAATGCCATCATGAGACAAAGATAAATAGGCTAGAAGCAGGCACTACCCCAGCCTCCCCTTCCAGCCCTCTACCTGCCAAATGCCGAACCTGCTATCTTCACAGAAGATGGCTTGCAAGGAGAGCCAACTGAGAAAACAGCCAGCACATGGAGAGAGGAGCATCTAGCCTCATAAAAGTTAAAATATGACCAAAACTAAATGTCTTTACATCAGGAAAATAAGGTGTGCCCATTTTACAGATGAGGAAGAAAATTGCTCACCTAGCAAGTACAGAGGCAGATCTGATTCTGGGATTCTCTCCCTCCTTCCTCATTCTGTCTTCTGAGTACAAGGTTAGCTCCCAGAATTGGCAGACACTTTTCTTGCAGGAATGTGACTGATTCACTCATCAACTTGGTTTGGGTTTCATAAAAGACAGCTGAGAGCACTGATTCAGTACTTCTCTACAGTTTCCAGCTCGACTTAGCAAGAGAAAGCTGAACGCTCAGATATGGAAATGAACATTTGGACACATTTCTCTAGAGTTTTGGCCTCTGGATGAATTCTTTATTCCCTGCAGAAATGCATTTTTGTTTCTGTTTAACAGGAGAAAAAGGAGAAAAGATATTTCCAGGACCAACCCTGGGAATAAAAGTCTCCCTGGAAAAATGCTCTTTTCTGGAAGTAAATGTTGGCTAAACAAGGACACTGTTGGTTAAACAAACATTCTACTCTCCCAAAAGCATGGGCAAAGAGAATCAAGCTACACATTGTGAAGGCGGATGCATCTCTTTTAAGTGCATTGCTCAACTTTCTTCTATCCAGTGCTATACCTTAAGCAAGTGTGGCATGGTCTCAGGAGGGTCCCCCAGCATATGAGTAGGAAGCTGGGCCCCAGACTCTCCTCTAAGACAGAAAAAAAACAGGTGGTCTAAAATGTGTGATTTAGATCCAAAATTGTTTACTGGGCCCTGGAAAGGGGATGAAACATATGCTGTATTACCCTTACCCTTATGGAGCCCTGGGCCCCAGAAAGACTACAATGCCTAAGAAAGGCAATGAGATACTGCTTAGGTGATCTCAGGGAAGACAGACTGGTAGATATGGGTGCTTCCTTTCAGAGAATTTCTAACGAATGGGTGCTCTGAGCTCCAGATAGGAACTTTTGAATGAAATCTCAGGCTTTAGTTTTGTGTGTGCCCACAGACTTTCATAAGCAGGCCTGGTTCTCTGCAGTGCCCCTCCTCACCCCCTGCATTTTGCTTCCCCTGTCCCCCAGGTCCCCCACCCAAGAGGACCCTCTCACAATTGACTGACTCAGGCAGTGGCTGTCCATTGCTGCTGAAGGTTCTTATGTACTGTTCTTCAGAGCTTCTGCTAATCTGGCAATTAAGGGCCAGGTTGGATGAATGCTGTTTGAATGCTTTGATAAAGCCTGGCAGGGCTCAGCACTATCTCCTTTTGTTTTCAATCATCCTGACACTGCAGAGGCAGCTGAAGAATGATGCCTACGTTAATAATGCCTGCAGAGTGATGCCGGAATAATACTACTACAAATGCCCAAGGTTAAATTTCCCAGTTACCAGCAGTAACTGAGTCACTATTTTTAGTTGAAACCTCCAGTTGAAAATGTCAAGCAGGGAAAGTGAATCTGAAGCTGCCTGAGAAAGAACCAGGACAGGGGCTTTCTGTTCCACATCTCTTAGCAATTCTCCCAGGGAATGGGAAAGCCCTGTCCCCCAGATTAGGACTCAGACTTGTCCACCTGAAAACTTGATCAAAGACTAACAATACCCAAGGGGAAAGAAACTCAGCCCCATGAAGTTATCTGCTCTGCTGGAAAGTTCTTGCAGGTGTCTGTAATGCTAAGGTTTATACCAAGTCCTCATGGCCTTGCCCATTACAAGCAGAAAAGAAAAATGTTTAGTGGGACCATATATAACACAGGGATGGATTCTAATGTCAGCATGTAAGGCAAGAATCATATACATTCAGAATTCCTTTGAGGCAGCTGCTATTGAGGAGACCCACCTACCACTATTCTGCCTGCCCACCCACCAGCCCTCTCTTAGAGTCTCAAGACAGACCACTATTGGTCTTTGATTAAACATTAAGTTGGCTTGCTTTACAGGGGTCTGCTGTATGGAAAACATAGCATCTTAAAAGTCTAGAGATCCTCATGCCATGAAAGGACTCAAGACTAGAAGAGAGATCGTCAAAGACAGGTCCCCTTTGTCTAGGGCAAACTGGTAGAGCTATAGGCAGAAATGCCTTCATGATTTAAATGAGAATTCTCCCTCCTCCTCCTTCTTCCTTCCTTCCTCCCTTCCTCCTCCTCTTCCTCTTTCTCCTCTTCCTCCTCCTCCTTCTTCTCCACTTCCTCTTCTTCTTCTTCTTCTTCTTCTTCTTCTTCTTCTTCTTCTTCTTCTTCTTCTTCTTCTTCTTCCTCTTCTTCTTCTTCTTCCTCTTCTTCTCCTTCTTCTTTTTCTTCCTCTTCTCCCCCAATCCCCCAGCCCCACCTCCCAAGGTAAAATTCTCATATAATACATAGGATGTGATTCCAAGTGTGTTCTGAGTTTCATTCTTATTCATTATTATGTATAATTCCAGGTTATAACAACAATGTCATCTTAGGATAGGTCCATCCTCTCCCATCTCATTCAATGATAGTGGTCATTCATTGGGTGGAGGAATGATTTAACAAAAACTATGCCCAATTATAATGTGAATAAATCATATAGAGACATCAAATCAGTTACACAATCAGAAAACTTCATCAAACATGTTCTTTCCATGAGTAATCTGGACATGACCAGTCTGTAGTTTTAAGAGAGGAAATAAGACCCTGAGAGGTGGCTTCAGTAAACTAGTATATCATGTTCTTGTTTCTGCTTATAGCTCCTCCTCCTCCTCTTCCTCCTCCTTCACTGGGGATTGAATTCAGAGACTTCATATTGAGCTACATGCCCAGCCCTTTTATTTTTTATTTTTATTTTGAGATAGTGTCTCACTAAGTTGCTGAGTTGCTCAGGCTAGGCATAAGCTTTTGCTCCTCATATTTTAGCCTCCCAGAGTGCTGGGATTACAGGGGTGTGCCACTGCACCTAGATGTAAGCTTCTTCTTCTTGAATCAGGCCTGAACTGAAACTTGACTCCCAGGATGTGGGAATCATGTTCTGTCATGTTGCCAGCTAAGGAACGTGGAATTTATGGAATTTCTTTGCCCCAATACTCTGGAAGCTACAACTAGGGTTAAGAATGGGATCCTGGGTCCAGGGATTTAGCTCAGTGGTTCCGCTGCCTGCCTTGAAAGTGCAAGATCCTAAGTTTGATCCCCAGTACAAAAAAAAAAAAAAGAATGAGATTCTGTTATAATTCAGAACTTTCTCATAATTTTTCTTCTTGGGGCTCTTCCTTACTTCTTCTCCCTCCCTGGCCCTCCTCTTCCAAACATACACACACACACACACACACACACACACACACACACACACACACATTTACCATGCTGTGCAGGTGTGCAAAGAGAGGAACACTAAAGAGCCCACCTACCAAGAGTTTTTGGACTTCTGGCCACACATAAAATATGGCCTCCATTCACTGAACACCTACTATGAGCAACACACAGCTCTAAGACACTGTCTCCATTACTGTTCTCACTGCTGAGACAAAATACTCAACACTCAAGGTTAAAGAAGGCAAGTTTTATTTCAGCTTACAGTTTGTAGAGGTTTCAGTCCACAGTTGTCTGGCTCCAAGACAGGGTGGCATGGCAGAGGGGCATCACAAAGAGGAAACAGTTCATGGTGTGGCAGGCAGAAAGCAGCAGCAGCAAGCAGCAAGCCTGCCTTCTTTCTGTCCCTTTATGTTCTATCCAGCTACCCATCTTTTGGGTAGTGCCACTCAGAACTATGCTAATTCCAATAGGGGGACTAATTTAGTACCACACATCCTTAATCCCAGTATCACACACCTAAGATCCAGCCAACTCTGAAATACCCCACCTATGAGTGCCTGAGTCCTTGGGGGGACATCTAGATATAAGTCATAAGAGACACTTAGCAAAATGGTCATTTAATTACATTTGTACAACAGATTTTCAGCAACTTTATTCCCATTTTATTTTCCAGCTGGAGGGACAGCTGTCAGTGCTAGGTGACTCTTTCCTGGTCATAACTGAGTAAATGCCTGATTCAATCCAGGCCACTCACTATTCTTTGTCTGAGAGATGTGGAACTCTATAGAAAAATACATACAGATCAGGATGTTGGACACGGGCCACGCAAGCCTGAAATTAGAATTGAAGATAGGAGTTCTAGGATGCCTGTTTGTAGAAAAAAATGAGAGAAGCAACAACCATGACGAAAGAGAAAAACAGAGGGGGGGGAGGGTTGCTTTTTGTTTGCTTGTTTGTTTGTTTGTTTGTTTTGGTACCAGGGATCAAACTCAGGACCTTGCACTTGTGAGGCAGGTGGCAGAACCACTGAGCTAAATCTCAGCCGAGAAGTTTGTTGATTATCAAAGCTCTTGATGTATTTCCCAGATCTCAGTTCCCTGAAAACACACTTTCTCTAGGTTCATTTATTCAATTATATTTATTTTATTTATTGGGTATTATCATGTGACAAACCTTGTACAAAAATCTCTATCCTTAGGCGCTTTGTTTCTAGTGAGTTCTATGAGATCTGTCCATTTCTTTTAATATGTCTGTTTTCACTTGAGTAAGCCCAAGTAGATTTCTGTTTCTTACACCCACAAGATCTCTCTGGAAAGAAGGGAAGACCGGGTCAATATGGATTTTCTGATTATGTGGACAAAGACTCAGCAACTCTGAAAAGGTGTGATAAGAGGTAGAGCTTGTTCTGAGGCCTTTCAGCCTCAAAGTGCATTTACTTCCCACTGCTCCCTTGCCCTCCCAAGGGACAAAGGCATCATTCTGCCAGAGTTCAGGGCTCTGCACCCAAAGATTAACCCTTGGGGACAATAGCAAGTGAATGGTCTGTTCCAGAAACACATGGTTGAAGGCATTCCACGTGCTATTTGACATTGATTCTCACAACCTTGGTGGCTGAGACAAGGCACAGGCTATAACTCACTTTCCCCACTGGAGAAACTCTGAGCCTGGAGCAACCAAATAATTTTGCCAGGGTCAGGAGTGGTGAAGAAAGAGCCAGACTCCACCCATGGGCCCTGGCTTGTGTTCTTTTCACTACCTAGAAAAGAATTCAAATTTTTACCAAGAATTTTACTTCTTCCCATCATCTAACCCTTCCTCCCTTTGAGCTTTTGCTGTTTCTTTTCAGCCCAGATTCTACCCACAAACTGCCACCCAGCTTTCCCATGATGCCCCACTCCCTACCCAGTGAAGAAGTTGTTTTCACTGACATGAGCTCTCCCTGCCTTCCTCACAGTTTCTACAAATGTGTCACAGACCAAACACTTTATTTTGCTGGTCATTTATACCATTTCATCCAGGTGCTCCCCACCTCACTGGTGTCAACCTTTCCATCCAACAGCCAGACTAAAACTGGAGTCAGCTCTGGTTTCTGTCTTGTTCCCTAAATAACAACATGTCAGTCATACCTGCAAGTTTGTTTTCAGTTCGTCTGCTTCCATCATTGTGAGTGTAGCCCAGTCCTGGCTCAACTTGATGACCACAATGGCCTTTAACTGGCCTTTCTGTTTCCTGATATTATAGACCCAAACCTATTCTCTAAACAACAGCCAGAGGGATCTTCATGGATCCCCTGGACAAAAGACAGGCCGGTACCAGATGTGGTAGCAACTCTGGTGTGTTGTTATCCAAATTCTTGTGCAAGAACCAGCTCAACAGAATCATCAAAGCCTCCTATTAAAATGCCAATTCCCAGGCCCTGGGTCTACCCCTCCAACTCAGAGTCACTAAAGAAGGGGCTGGGAATTGTCATTTAACGTTGGGTTTTGTGCACACTCAACATTGAGGACCACTGAAGAATGTCAAGTGACAAGAAAAATTCTTAAAGACTTTGGACCAGGAGGTGCTATCAGTTGCCACAGCTACCCTGAACACAGGTAGAACCTAAGCTAAGGGTCAGGGCTGAGAAGAAGCTAGTCCGATACCAGCACCAAAACCTAGCTTCACCACATCCTGCATGTGACACCTTAGGCTATGGGATTCTCTCATGTAACCACAGGTTCCACTTCACAAAATAAACTAACACCTGCCTGGTAGGGCTGTTGTGAGGATTAATAACTCACAGTTTACCCAGCACTTAGCACAGGTGCTAAATGCCTCACAAATGTGGGCATTATGGTAATTAGTAATGTGTCTTCCTAAAAACATCAGTTATTTTCTGGCTGACAGATTTATATAACTTGAAAGCCATGTGGGGCTCTCCCTGTGGAACATTTCTCTTATTCTCAAGTAATGTTATTCTCCTGTTACTCTTTCTTTACACATGCACAAACACACACATGCAACACATACATGCACACACATACCCCTGAGGTACATAGATACACATAAATATACACACAGAAACCCTCCTAACTCTCCTCCCTACTCACTCACCCAAGCTTCATCAATATTTCTAGGTACTATCCACTTTCCATCCTTTGGTACTTTTCACTGTCTTTTTTTTTTTTTGGCTTAAATTCTTTTATTGATACATTTTAGGTATAAAATACATTTACATTTATCATTGGGTGCTTGTAGCTATACATGATGTATCTTGGTTCTTATTTTTTCCCCATTACCTGTGACCCCTTCACCCCCTCCATCCTTCCCTATTTACATAGACTTTGTTTCCATTTTTTCCTTTTCTCATAATTTTTCCTTTCCCTTCTTTCCTTATCTCCAAGGAACTCTTTTGCTTCTTACCTCTTTCAGTCTTTTTTAATACAGCTCAAGTCTTAACTCATAATCTCTTTTGTCCATGAAGCTTTCCCAGTACCAACCTGTGGTTTCCCCAGGCAGACAGCATTAGTACCCTCTCTAGAATTCTGCATCAGCTCTGAACTCTACTTCCCCACTGGATAGGGGGCCTCTCAAAGCACAGTCTTATCATTGTCCATCAGGGCTTCCACTGAGCTCTTCACTGTCTGGCCCAAAGAAAGAGAAATAAAGAACTAGCTTCCTTCTCTCTATCTTAGTTAGGTAAGCGGAAAACACTACTTTTCTATTTCTGGGGCTCCCTAACTGATACTACTCATAACACCTAGTTGGGAATTTGTGACAGTGTATTGCTTTATGTTAGTTTACAACTTGATTAGTTACTTCCTCCTTGCTAGTGCAAAATACATCTATGACTTAAAGGAGAAAAGTTTACTTTGGTTCATGGTTTCAGAGAATTCAGTTTGTGGTTGGCTGGTTCCAAGGTGGAAACAGCATGGCGGAAGAACACAGCAGAGAACAGCTGCTGAACCCATAGCAGCCAGGAAATGAGGGGGTTTGGGGAGAGGGAGAGGGTGAGGGAGAGGTGGAAAGAGAGAGAGAGAGGGGACAAAGACAAGAACACAGCCTTCAAAGTCACAGCCCCGGTGACCCACCTCTTCCAACAGGCCCCACCTCTTAATAACACATTCAGCACTGAATTTATCAATAGATTAATCCACTGGTGAACAGAGCACCCTATAATTTAATCACTATCCAAAAGTCCCACCTCTGAACACAGGAAAGTTTTAGGGGATATTCTAGATCTAAACTACAACAGGGGCTCTAAATAAAGGATTCTCTTTGTTTTAGTTTTATTTCATTTTTTAGCAAGCTTTTCAAGTATGACTTACATATAGCAAATTTCAATCATTAGAATTGTACAACTTAATGGTTTTGACAAGACATAAACTTTGAAACCATTCTTGTAATCATCATACCAATTACATCAGACTCAGAAGATTCTTCTTGCACTGAAGTGTCCATTTTAAGTGGCAGAACCAGCAGAGATTCTCAGTAGGTCTAAGGTGAGAGAGGAGTTGCCTGGGTGTGCCTTCTTGGTGGTCATTTCAGGGATGGAAACCATCTATTTCTTCCCAAGGCCTCTGGATTGTCTTTGGACAGGTAGCACCTGTAACAAAAATGTGAAATGAGGATTCAATAGCTTTCAGAGATGACAGCAATGACACTGTTATGGCTTGAGTCTAGAAGTCCTTCCAAAGCCTCATGCAGTTATATGTGGGCTTTTCAGAGGTGGCTCAATCTAGAGTGTGTGATGCTGGGATTGATTTATGATCCAATTCTAGGATGAAGGGTGTCCCACACTGAGTGTGTGTGCTACTTGCCCTAAGGGCAGTTATCCTGGATAGAATACAAGGGACAGAAAGAGGGCTGTTGTGGTTGCTCGCTGCTTGTCACTTGCTGCTTTGCTACTTGCTGCCTTCTGCCTGCCATAAACTATTTCTCCTCTGCAGTGCCCCTCTGCCAGGTCACACTGCCTTGGAGCCAACCAGTTATGAACTGAGTTACAATAAACCTTTCTTTTTCCTCCTTTAACTTTGGGTGTCAGGTATTTTGGGTCAGCAACAAAAACAACAAAAAATTACTAAGACAGACATCATCTCTGTGCTCTCAAACATGATAGCCAGTACCCTCATGTGGCTACTGGGCACTAATAACATTGTGAGAAACTAAATGTTTTGTTTTATTTTATTTAAATTAATTTATAGTTGACCTTGAGTAGCCACATATGGTCAGTGGCTAATATACAGGACAGCACAGGAGAAACAATTCCATAGGTACATTCTTATGGGAGGTCTGCTGTATGCCTCACTCCAAGTGGGGTATGTGTGGGAAGAGGGGTCAGACTCCTGTCACAGAGGTTTCAGTCTCCTTGTGAAATACTTTGTTTGAATCAAGAAAATATAAGAAGATGCAAAAGATATAAATGTAGTAGAATGCAAAAGTTATCATTGAGCTACAAATCAGCAAATATAGTTGGATGACAGCACAAAGCATGGCCCAGCCCAAGTCATGGGTCACAATGTCACACACTGTTGAGAATGAGTGCTCAGCTCAGTCATGGTTTTCCTTTGTTTGTCCTTCTTCCTTTTCTGTAGTAGAGATTGAACCCAGGACCTTTGCACTGAGCTATATCCCTAGCTTGTCTTTATGTTTTGAGACAGAACCTTTCTAAGTCTTTAAATTGCCCAAGTCAGGTTCAAACTTGTGATCTTCCTGTCTCACCACCCCAGAGTACTGGAATTACAGATATGCACCGCCATATCCAGCTTGCATTGGAATTTTTTATCTATGTTTAATTTTTTATGAGGTTGAATTCATATGATATTTAAATTAAAAGTAAATTAAAAAGTCAAACCCAGTTGACCCAGCTATTCCCTTTCTTGGTATTTTCCAGAAGGAATTAAAAGCATCATACCAAGGCAATATACTCACACTCATGTTTATGGCAGCACAGTTTGTATTAGCTAAATCTTGGAAACAGCCCAAATGCTCAACTGATAAATGGATAAAGAAGATGTGGGTTTTTATACAATGGAGTACTACTCTGCCATAAAGAAGGATCAACTTGAGACATTTCTAAGTAAATGGATGCACCTTGAGACCATATTCTTTAGAGAAATTAATTGGACACATATATTTAAATATTGCATGGTTTCTCTGGTGTGAGAAACTGAAAGGGTGAATAGTGACCAAAATGAATAATAGATATTGTAAAATAGGAAGAAAATGCTCAAATGGGAAGGAGAACAAGGGAGAGGGAGGAGAAAAGAAAGCAAAAAAGAAAATAGAAGGAAACAATGAAAAATGGATTTGTAAATAAGGAGGAGAAGAGGAGTTGAAGGGAGGGGAGAGGAGTGGGGAAGGAAGAATTACGATTTATCATACACAGGTGCAAATTCCTTATGATGAATGTGATCTTTATGTATATCTAAAATGTACCAATAAAATTAATTTTAAAAGAAGAAAAAAAAATTAAACTGAAAGAGGAATAATTTTTTAAAGACAAACCTCCACTCCATAATCACACACTGTCCTCAGCTAAGCCTGAAGTAATCCGCTGGGTAATTATGAGCATGGGCTTGGGTCTAGGTAGCAGGTCGAATCCCAGTCCCACCACTTATTTTAGTTTCATTGACTCAGTTTCCTCAGAAAAGGACTGTGGTAAGGATTAACTGAGCATGTACAGAACTTAGCAGCATGAGTGACGCAGAGCAGAAGTTAATGTATATCAAGAATTTATTACATTCCAGCCACTGCACTGAGTCCTTTATATGAATCATAAAATCCTATAAGGTAGATGTTACTGTCACCCCACTTTAAGGATGAGAAAACTGAGATGTAATTTAAATACCTTCTGCTAATAAGTAATTGGGTTAAGATTCAGACTTGGGCACCATGATTTTACTGCCATGTTCTTAATCACTACGGTAAGTGTCCCTGTGAGTTTGCTCAGGCTGCTGGAAACAAGTCCCACAGACCAAGCAATAACGACACAAATTCATCATCTCACATGGCCAGAAGGCTGAGATCAAGAGGCTGGCAGGGTTGGTTCCTTTGCAGAACCATGAGGTCCCTCTCCTTGACTTAGAGATGGCTATTTTCTCTCTGTGTGTCTTCACATTATTTCCCCTCTCCCTGTGTCTGTATCTAAATATCCCTTTCTTATATGGATACCAGCCATATTGGATTAAGGTCGATGCTCAGAACCTCATTTTAACTTAATATCTGTAGTTTAACATTTACCCTCTGTAAAGGACTATCTCCAAATAGGCTAACATTCTGAGCGCTGCTGGAGGTTAGGACTTCAATATATGAATTTATGGCGGGACATGCAATTCCACCTTTGACATTGTTTTTCATAGAAGGGGCACAATAATCATTAATTCCTTGTGACTGCCCTCATGGTGTCCATCAGAAAGTTCACACACAGTTGGCTTGAGCGAACTACACAGCCAGGCAGCAGATACAGAGGTAGATAAATCCCATATATAGGGCTGAGAGGCTGCAGAATAAGTGAGCTGGTAAGATTACTTAATGTCAGGGGAGGCTTCCTGCAGGAAGTGAATTTAGCACAAGTGACATGTTTTCAGGCCCTGAGTGGATGAGCTGGGTTTTAAACGACTTTGGAAAAGATACTTATATCTTAGAAAGGCCTGTGGGTTTGTTTTAATCACTTCTCAAAGCTATGTTACACATTCACAGCTCAGGATACCCAGTTTAGCCTAATTAAAAAAAAAAGTAATTACATCATATTAAAGATAATTTGATTGTTACTGAGACAATAATTGAGTTGAAATGCTTATCGTAACAGACACATCAGATTGGCGAGGAGGAAGTTCAGCTTAAATGCAAACAGCATTGATAGTCGAATTAAAAGATTATCTATGTAGTTAAACCAATAGTAATTATTTTCTGAATATAAATTCCTGAGTACTGAGAACACAATTATATCTACAAACAGTCATAAGAAAATAATTACTCCACATCCACTTGAAGCAACAGTCCATAAAAGCCCTGATAACGCTTGTCATGAGAAGCACTGTTCCTCCCATCAGAAACATGCTGCTGGCAACAATACTGAAAAGAAGCTTTCCTAAATATGCAAGTACTCCCTGGGCAGCCCTGTCTCAGCATGCTCTTTCCAGAGGGTCATCCATTCTCCACCTCACACCACTTCCACCTATCATCTCTGCACTCAGCAAGACGCACATCTCTAATTCTCAGACCAGAGTCTTCCAGGAAGAAAGAGCTTGGTGAAGGGGTATGGTGGAGGAAGGGGGAAAAGGACAACCATGGTGTCAACAAGAACAATAACAAGAAGGACAAGAAAAAAGGAGAAAGAGAGGAGGAAGAGAAAGGGGAGAAGGGTGAGGATGAGAACAAGAATGAAGAAGAGGAGGGGATGAGAAAGAGGAAGTCAAGGAGCCAGGGACCCTTCCCGGTCTTGCCCTAAGTGATCCACCTCCTAATACCACATGCAGCTAGGAACTCATCAGTGAGTTACCCCACTGATGAGTATAGAGCTCCATGACCCAATCACCTTCCAAAATCTTCAACTCTGAACCAATGAGACTTTGGCAGGACATTTTAGGTCTAAACCATAATAGTCCAACCCATTAATCTATCTTGTCTTTCTGTCATCCCCAGATAAATAACCCTAGCCCTGTATTGGCCAATCCTGCTGACTGATAGATAAACATCACATCTGGGCCCTTTGCCACACATTCTGTCTTCTCTCTTTTATTCCCCAGACCACTAGGTCATACTTCTTCCACTTCTCCAACTGCCAAATCTACCTTGCGCTCAACAGATCATCTCTATTCCCAATCATGGAATAAAATAAAGTTTCTAGGTAGAAACTCCTTCAACTTTCTGCCTCTCAACACCAAAGTCATGCAAATATGCAACATGTGAAGCTCTTCACCTTGGGTTTTGTGTTCAAGCAGTGCTTCCTCTCCTCATTCATTGAGGCTAATCCTTCCCTGTGTGTTTAAATCCTTTCTCAACATGGCTTCTCTCCACCAACTTCTAAATAGGCTTTAGCTTCTGTTAAGGTTTAGATCTAGTTGTCCCCCAGAATCCTCATATGTTTAGAGGTGGGTCTTTGGAAGAGGACTGGATTATGGGGATGCTACAGCTGACCTGATACTAGGAGGTGGGTCACTGCTGGTGAGACCTAGAAAACGTATGCCCCACCCCCAGCTCCTCCCTTCTGTCTCTGCTTCCTGGCCCCTAGGATGTGAGCAGCTTGCCTCTGCCGTGCCCTTCCACCATGCTGTTTCTGTCTTAGACCAACCAACTGTAGACTAAAAACATGAGCCAAAATAAACCTCTTCTCCTTTAATTATGGGTTTTGGGTATTTTGCCCCAGCAATAAGAAAGCAACTAAGACGGCACCCTCTACTCCACAAGTACTTCTATGTTAAACCCTCAGAAGAACGCTGTCCTTATTCACATCTCACCTGTTTGCACACTAGCTTCTGTCCCAGACCCCACTAGGACTGTTCCCTCAACATGTCCCCCAAAGCCGCCCTGCTCTGATCACCCAGATATTATTAGTGCCTATGGAACTGCACCAGAACATTGGTACCAAGCTCTGGAGCCAGCTCTGCTCCAGACTCCACTCTCCCACTGAGGTTGGCTTTGCCACCTTCCTTCCTTTTGCTGAAACTCCCAGGCCCCCAAAGTTCATTTTCTTGTGACTGTTCCATTCACCTTGGTGATTGTTAGTGCTCCACTTCCTTTTCCAATCTTTTTGCTTTTCTCTCATAGTATTCACTCTGGTGATCTAACCCTTCCTCGAGGTTTAAAATGTGCTGATGGACCCTGGATATATCTCCAAAATCTTTGTCCTGCGTTCAGCTTCTCTATCTCTTCTCTCTCTCTGTTTCTCTCTCTTTCTCCCTCTCTCTCTCTCTCCCTCCCTCCTCCCCCCCATCTTCCCCTCTACTCTTTCTCACATGTAGCACAGCATACCTTATATACATCCCACAACTTTTCTTATGACCTTTTCTAATCTGGGGTTGTAGTCAATGTTCTTGGAGAAGTAGATGCCAAAATGGGACTATGCATGCAATATTTTACTAGGGAAAATCATTTTGGAGAAAATGGGGAGGAAGTGGAAAAAGCTGGGAGAAGCCTCAGATGATGATGCAAAGCTGATATCAAGTAAAGGAGAGTGGGAAACAAGATCAGGTAGGAGATTTGTATACTAGTACAGTTGGGAGAATGTCTAGCTGGAATCCTCCAGCCAAACTCAGCCATCAAATTCCTCTCTCAGTCTCTTTGGATTAGTGCTGGTACTCCTGCTTGGTTCAGGCACTAACTGTGAGCAGCTCCTGGAAAGCTTTGGTACAAACACTGTTAGAGTGCAGCATTATGGCCCAACTCCCTGGAGGCTTCCTGAGGCGACTCTGATGCACACCTGTCCGTGGTGCTGAAATCTACCCATCATCGTTCTTCTGCAGGGCAAGGCGACTAGGCCCTAGGAGAGCCAGGCTAAGTGAACCAATGATAACACATAATTAGGGGTTAGAGGGGAGATAGGGTGAATATGCATTGACTAGAGCAGAGGGATGAGGTTAATGAAAAGGCAAGAAATATCACCCAAGCAACAGTGATCTGATGAAATAAGCTCAAAACCTTGATAGTTTTTAATCCTTACATAATTTCTCAGGTTAATGCATCTCAAACTTTGATATGCTCCAAGAATCACCTGAAAGCCTTGTCAACAACAGATTTCTGTGTTCTATCCTTAGAGATTCCTAAAAATTTGCATTGTGGGTGTGTGTTGTCAATGATCAAACCCAGTGCCTCATACATGCTAGGCAAGCATTCTACCACTCAGTCATTTGCCTAGCCTGAAATTTTGCTTTTTTAAACAAATTTCATATTACAAATGTGCTGATGTTACCAGAACAGAGACCACTGTGTTCAAAGTATAATTTTGGCAAGGGCAATGTTTGACTCCCTTTTCTAAAGATATTTGCTCTCTGGGATGGAAACCTAAGGCTCAGCAACATGCTTATTTGCCTTGGCAACCTCCTGGCAAGGCAAATGTCATCCAAATAAGCAAAGAGAACCACAGGTCTCCCAAAACATAGCCAAGATAAAATGAAATAGATGTTGATATCTGAACTGTAAAGTCCTACTGGAAAGAATAGAGTACTATTATTGTTACAGAAAGGCACTAGATCATGAAGACAATAGATCCCCAGTTAATGAGGTGAAATAAAAAAGACATATGGGAAGACCAAAATAGGGCAGGAGCACAGGAAAGATTTGGCAAAGGAATGTGTGGGTAGTGTGTGTGTGTGTCGGGAGGTGGTGAGGGTACTGCTTGAAAGCTTTCTCACCAAAGTATATGTGAACCAAAAAGGGAGGCCATGGAGGTCAGGTGCATGGAGAGGAAGCAGGCACGAAGAATCTGCAGACCTGATAGGTGGCCAGAAAACACAATCTCTAATTGGATAATGAAAATCAATGAGAAAATGCAAGGCAATTCATACATAATTTCTCAGGAGTAGAAATACCCTCATTCTGTTCTGCAACATCACTCCAAAAATCAGCTGGCATATTAAAAAAATTAAAAATAAGTAAAGTAAGGTGACTATTTTAATTGAAGAGTCACCCTTTCTGGAAAACACTACCTTGGAAATTTGACCTGAGATCTCACTTTGCTGGCCTGCCATGACATTATCTCTCTAATTCCAGTGTCACTGGCAAGGACCTTCCTCTTTAAGCCCAGCCTGGCATTGCCTCGATGATCGAGACAGAGGTGGGATAGCTCTGTTGGGGCTGCAGGGTCCTACTGTTATCCCTCCACTCAGACTCTTCCTGAAGTGATGTGGAAGCAGACACAGGGAGCCCCATGGGACTGGGAGAGTGGGATCTAACTTGGGACAGGATGGGGAGACTTGGCTTACATAGTGATGACAGAGTAGAGAGAAATGCTCCACAGACCCATGCTTCAGTCTGACCTACAACATTCTGATATTAGGAAGCAGGGGCAAAAGATGTATTAAAGATTCTTGGCCTTCATCAGTTCCTCCTTGTTGTCAGTGAAGGCACAATGAAGGATAAAGGACAGAGAGAGGAGGAACAGTTAGTGCAAAACAATTTCTTCAGCATACTTTGAGTATGAGTGGGTACTTATAAGAGCATTCCATTCCCTTCTTTTGCTCCAAAGGGTGTGAAATAATGTTTGTACTATGGCAAATATGACACCAATAAAAAGGTTATGGGTTTAATTATTCTTCCCCATGGAAGATATGCTGAAATTCTAGCTCTCAGTGCTTCAGATTGTGAGCTCAAAGGAAATAGGTTATAGCAAAAGTGATTTGTGAAGATGGCATCATATTCAATAGGGTAGCCTCCTAATCCAACATGGCTGGTGCCCTTATAAGAAGATGGTCATGAGAGGACAGAAATGAAGACAGAGGCAGAGATTGGAGTTATGTTTCCACAAGACCAAGAATTCCTGGGGCTACCAGGGTCTAGAAGAGACGATGAAGGATCCTCCTCCTCCTCAGGCTTCAGAAAGACTGTGACCCAGTAAACAGCTATATTTTATTGGACTTATGGCCTCTGCAACTGTAAGAGAATAAACTTATATTCCTTTAAGCTACTTACTTATTCATGGCATTTTGTTGCAGCATAGAACAGCGCTAGAAAAGTCATTCCTTGCATGTGCAAGAAACTGTGCCTGGGGGTTTGGTATGGATGGGGTGGGAAAAATGTGCTAATATTGTTCAGCTAGCAGAACTAGAGGCTGGATATCTGCTCTGTACCTCCTTATTTCACATGTATTCCTCATGCTACCCTGAGGGCCTGTCCAGCAGCCCAAAGAAACATACCCCAGAGAAGCTTCCATCTCTGAGTCCCAGGATGCTGTGTGAGAGCTTCTCTCAGAGGCAAACCCATGATCACCTCATTATGTGTGTCCATGAGCACTGGAACACACAAGCCAGCACAACGTCAAGGGCCCCACACATGGAAGCTGGTGTAACTGTCATTCTCCTAAGGCCCACATTCCGATCAGGAGTAGGTAAGGTTGTCTAAGCAATTAGAATAGATCAAACAAGATCCTCCTTTTGGTGCATTTCTGATTACTTTATAATTAACTAATGGGCTTTGTAGCAGCCACTTTTATGTGCATCTAATGGCTACATAATGAGATTGCCTATTTGTGGCTATTTTATGGCCAAAAGGGAGATCTAATGAACTTAGAGGGTACATCCTGTCATCTCTGCAGCCAAAGGATACATCCTGAACAGTACAGACTAGCAGAAGGCTTCAGTATCTGAAATGTCCCAGAAGGAGTCCTTCAGTCCTTTCGTCATGAAATGCATAGTGGACCCATGCACAAGAGGAACATCATGGTGGCTGTTTCTGGGAGCTTCACTCTTGGCCAGCTTCACTCTGAGATCACCCTAGTGATTTCAGCTCTTTCTTAACAACAATGCAAAAGAAGAGCCTGGAACAATGAGGACTTAACTCACTTGCCTGAAGACAGAGAGTTGATGAGTTACGGAGCCAGGATAGCTTCAGCCTGCCAGACTCCTGAATTGTTCCCTTAAATCTGTGTGCTGGGTACAGTAGCATGAATTGGAGGTTTAGTAATCTAAGAGCTGTTCTCCTGCCCACCATTGACTCACTGAAGTCAGACAAGAATCTGGGGCGAGTGGCAAGTACCTTACTGCAGTATCTCAAATGGTAAATATTTTAAAAGGGCTGGAGATGTAGCTCCATGTGAAGATCCTGGGTTCAATCCCCAGCATAGTTTAAAAAAAGGAAAAGAGAAAGAGAGAGAGAAAGAAATTGTTCAGTAACTAGATTTTACTAAGGATTGTAGGTGGTCCTTTAATACATTTTCTAACTTTCCCAAACTCTTATGCGCCAGTGCAGTTGTGAAGGGAAGCCAAGAGTACTACCTTACCTCTCCAGAGCTGCAAACTGGTGACAGCATCTGTCTCTCTCCTCTGTCTTTCCTCTCTCTTCCCAGGCCTACTAGATCCAGCTCCTGGAGATACTGCACACCACACTTCTTCCATGCAGTGTTTATAATCAGAAGCTTTGAAGTCAAATGATCTGGGTATAAACCTCAGCTCTCCTATTTGTGAGCTCAGTGGCCTTAGAAAATTTCTCTGAATTTCAACCTCTGTCTAGAAGATGAAGATAATAAACATATTTACTTCACAGAGCTCATTTATTTACTGAACAAATATTTGAAAGTCTTCTCTTCCGGGTATAGCTTAAGGCTCTGGATATAAATCAATGGGCAACAAAGACCCTACTCTCACCAGAGGGAGACAAATAAAGAGATAACTAGGGTTAGGAAGAAAAAGGAAGTAGAGTAGAGGCATGGAGGATGCTTTTGCACAAAAAGGCTTCTGCTCTGCAGCAGAGAATGCTGGGAGCAGCTGGAGTGGCATCTAGAGATGGCAGCAAGCAGAAGGACCTGAGCCAGGGGTGGAAGAAAAGGGCAAGTGTCCTGAGGACCTCATTGCAGTCCCATGATTCAGCCTTGCCTGAAGGGGCACTGTGCTTTGTGATCTTTGTCATTCTTTAAGCTAGTCACTGTTCTATCCCACTTTTAATTTTTTACTTAAATGAGTTTTTATTTTTTTCTTTCCACTCTTTTTTTAAATGGTTAAACACATTAATAGATGATTATGGCAAATTCCTACATGCACATAACATCATTTTCACCTCCCATCATCCCCTTTGCCCATCCCCCAGTTTCATGTATTTGGGACTTGATGTGTATAATATATTTTGCTTATATTCATTCCCCCAAATCAGTTTCTGTCATATACAACTGAGAGAGTCCTGAGTCATACAAGTGATTAAAATTTTATCTGTTTATTTTTCTCTCTTTTTAGACGGTGCACGCATGTTATCACAGGACCTCCAGCGGGGGTGTTGGGGGCAGGTTTAGCCACTGAGTGATGGGTACACAGCTCCTCCACGGGACACCAGGAGAGGGAGTGCTGCAGCCCCCAGACCACCAAGCATGCAGCCTGCTCCTTGGGAAAGCACTTCAGCCATCACCATGTGTCTGTGGACTCCTTTATTAATCGCTCCTTGGAGTCTGAAACCCAATTCTTTTATTAAAATTATGAAACCATCAAGCAGCCTGACAATGAAAATAATGCCTTCATAGCGTCTGTGTTGTAACAATCCCTCACGTGTTTTCTGAGCAATATATTCATTCCTGTGACTATTGAGCGGGTAAGAACATCAGAGCAGCATGATTAATGGGGCCCTTCCCAGCTGTCCACAGTCAGTAACAGGCTGGGAGAGGGAGAGCCAAGGCTTATTCTATCAGGAATAGATTATTAATAATTTCATTCTCTTTGGACCAGCCATGATCATTAATCTATTGTGAGTCCCGAGTCCTAGAAGGGCTGAAGCTTTGACTATGTACCATGGGGGGCATTAGAGCCCTGGGAACGGAGGCAATCTCATCTTCCTTGGGCCACACTGGGCTTGTGCATTTGTGCTCTTCCCTGAAAATTGGGACAGAGAGAGAACCTTCTATGGAAGTTAGAAATGGAATGTAAACATCTGTCTTTAGGTCTATGGAAGTTGAGTTTAGCTTCATTACACCCACCCTAAAATAAGAGCCCTTAAAATCAGAAGACTAGGGCCACTCAGTGCTCAAGGCCCCTTTCTTCAGGGTGTGTGCATAGCCTGGTTGGGAGATAAGATGGTGGTACATTGCTTAAGCTGCATATGCTCAGTGCAAGAGCATTCCATGAAAATCTTTTGCTCAATGCTTGCAGTGGGTGACATGGGCCAAATTGCTGGCAGCTCAAAGAGCAAGGAAGAGCAGCCAGGGTACCTAAGGGCACCTCATCAGGTTTCTTACTGGATGGATGAGAAAAGAAGGCCCAGAGAGTTAAGTGGCTTGTGTGAGGTAACACAGCTTTTAGGTATGGACCTGGAAGACTCACAGCCCACAGCCCGCACTCCTAGTGACTATGCACTGGGTCCTCCCTGGAAATGCACTAGATGCACAGTTCCATCACAGGTGCCAGCAACCCTCCAGTGTCACTGCTGTGGGAGCAGAGCCCAGGTGAGAAGAGGCATGGAAGAAGATGAGGTCAAAATCATGGGTTCCAGGTTGTGCATAAAAGCAGTGATCATATTAAGAAGGAGTAAGACGCTGTGACTTCTTTACCAAGCAGGGCTGATTTGAATGGATAAGTCAGAAGTAGGAGTCCATGGAAGGCCCCATGGCTGCTGAGCTCAGGAAGCTGAGATAAGGACCTGGAACTCACTTCCCTGAAGGAGCCTTAAGCCCAAAGCAGGTGGCCAGCACATCACCAGTGGCATGAGGATACTGGCAGGGACACTGAGGAGGAAAGGATTAGCTCTGGGTACATCAGTTCCAAGAACACCCCATGCATCCATTCTGGGAAACCCTTCCCTCTTCCAAGCCCTCCCAAATTGCATGGCCAAGAGGCTCGGGGCAGGACAGATGATAGCTGAACTCCAGGCACCACTGATTGAGCAAAGGGCAAACAGCCCCTGCCTTTGTTCCTCTTAATCTAAATTGAATCTGTGTGCAGAAAGATTATAGGATGGAAGTGAAAACTCTGCTGCATTTCAAAATTACACAGATCAGAACAGAAATGGTCTTGGGGCTTTGAGGAATGATGGCCAGTGCCAGTAGAAGTGATGCTTCATTTTTAATTCACCCCCAGAGAGGGCAGGAATAACTGTGTAATATTACAAACCAAGACCATGGCCACTGGCGACTAAGCTAAGAGACTATGCAGGGAGACTGTGAGGCTGGAATCCTTGTCCACCTGTTGCTAGAAGCTGAGGCCTCTTCAAGCCAGAGGTGACCCTCACAGAGGGAGGCCCCATAGCAGCCAGACGTGCCTGTGCCTCCAACAAGATGGAGGACAATGTCTGGCTCTGAGGAGTGAAGACCTCCCTGCCCTGAGGCAGAAGAGACTGGAGAAGGTTGGGAGTTTGAAAGCTGGTGTCTTGGCCCTAAGTCTCTCAGCTGTGGACCTTATCTGAGTCAGTGGGCCTTACAGAGAGAGGACATTTCCTCTTTCTATGGCTGCCTGGTCTCCAGGTACCAGCCTTCCAACGTCCTCAGGAATCCTCATCCTGATAAGCACAGCGAGTTACGGAGCAGTGGCCCCAAGATTCCAGAGATGACCCCAGGAGCTCACCGTCTTTCTTCTCCTCTCCTTAGGCTATATAGAAAGATGATCTACACACACACACACACACACACACACACGCATGCACATACACGCGTGCACCCTTATCTCCCCATGAAATTAAGCAGCATGCACTAAGCCTGCAGAAAAATACTCCATGATATTTTTTCATGTTAATCTAAATTAAATCTGCAGATGGAAATAATGTCTCATGTGAGAAGGAGCCAACCTCTTCCAGTTGCTGGCTGAGTGTCTGAGGGTGCACAAGTGCTGGGGGTGAGCATCCCTGCTGGACTGTGGGCACAAATGTAGGTGTCTAAGGGAGGGAGAAGCTCTAGATGCCGTACATTTACAAACAGCCTACTCAAGTAGTTTCAGGAATGAGACATTGAAAAAACCAAGTGGCATATCTGTCCTGCCCCCAGCTGCCTAAAGATTTCTGCCTGGTCAGTCCAGGACTCATCAAGCAGAAAGCCACTGGGCCATTGCTATGCCTCTGACGTGAATTTGGGCTCCCTAACCCATGTGGCTCAAGATAACCTGGCCTGAAACCCCACCAGGAGTCTCAATCCTCCGAGCTCAGAATGCAAATAACCCTGGAGGTTTTGTATTGATGAACCCAGCCACAAAGGGCTTGGGGAGTGCGTTGGGGTGGGGATGGTTATTCTGCCTGCCCCTAGCAAGGAGGATCCAGAATATGGGTCACTACAGAGGAGTCCTGGGCAGTTGGGAAAACAAAATTCTTCAAGTGCAGTAAGCTGCTTTTAGGGTTGCCAGATAGGTAATATAAAAGCTGCCCAATCACATTT
Organism: Heterocephalus glaber; assembly: GCF_000247695.1. Next base: position 4,255,651 of record NW_004624794.1, read on the forward strand.
AAGTGCCACGTAAACGATGAATTTTTGATAGTATAAATATGTCCCATGCCACACTCAGGACCTACGTATACTACAAAAGTTACTTATGAGAAACTCAAAGTTAACTGAGAACTCTGTGATTTTATTTGCTAAATCTGGCAATCCCAGCTGTTGAGGAACAGTGGCATCTTGCAAATAGGACCCAGGGAGTTACAATCTACTGTGTTTCTGCACACCAAGCCAGGCTCTCAGGAAGCACAGCAGAAATTGCTTAACCAAGGTACCAAAGCCGTTGCTTTGCCAGTGACTTCACAAATAGAATCCTGTCTTCATCAGTGTCTGTTTAGTGAGGTCTTCCTTAAGACTCCTGACTAAAGGCATAGGTATGTCCTGCTCAGATCTGTGACCCTGGCAGGGTTCAACCCTGGGCAGTGCTGACACTCAGACCATCTCAAGTTTAGTTCCACTTCTGGATCCAACCTCTCCTAAGACTCAGTGTCTCCATCTGTAAAATGGGATCAATCATCCCTTTTTACCTATGTACCTACCTGTCTCACAGGTGGTTGCCAGGAATAAATGAGAATTTTCAGGAAAATAGTTAGAGAGTATTTCACATCAAACAGTGTATAGTATTCATATTGTTCTTAAAATAAGATTATTGATTTCCCTCGAGAAGAAATGTTTTGTTTGGTCCTTTTCTCCTCTTGGGGGGCAGCCCTACCATGAAAGGCTTCACATTCTCAAGATGAGGCTGCCTTCTTATTGTACCAGATCCTGGCTGGTGTGGTCAGGGGGTTTGCTGCCTGTCAGCAGTGTGGCAGCCCAGTCCAGCCTCCCATCCTTTGCTCCTTATCTGCCAACCAATATTACAGGCAATGCATCAGCACTACCCAGCATGGAGTATTTTGTTTGCTTGTTTGTTTGCTTGCTTGTTTGTTTATAAAGTCTGCAAGTATGATTTAAGTTAGTTGGTCTACCTGAAATATATAGACAGATAGATTGCAAAGTTATGTTGATGGATATAAGTTTATTCCCACACTTTTAACAGAGGACATAGCAAATATTTCCTCAACCTATTGTATGTCAGGTCTTTCCTTTGGGAAGCCTGGGAAGGCATGTCACATACTGCTAGATGAGAGACAGGGTGCCCCTTAGACCCTTCCCCTCCCTGAGCTTTATAGTCTAGCACCCTTAAGATCAGGCCCTGCCCCTCCCTACACCGCCCTCTCTATCTCTCTTGAGAGGTTAGGCAGAGCTCTGATATGGTGCTCAAAGTCGACCAGCTGCATAGAGTTTGGTGATGCCAGGCCCAACCAAGGTAGTAGTCATAGCAACATGAGGATATCACTAACCCAAGACAATAGCTGACCCCATGAGTTTGGGAGGTGAATGAAGCTGAGAAATGTACAGTAGTGGCCACCTGTATCAGGTCATGCCAGGTTCTAACTCCAGGGGACAGAAGCCCAGTGAAGGCACTGGGATCTCACCACCTGAGCCAGCCATCAATGGGTAATCTTCTCCAGACCTCTTGGCATTTGTTTTACTCTGATTCCTCTACATATGTGTCATCATGGACAGAGCAATCATCATGACAATGTACTACTTTTGAAAGCTTTCTTGAAAAGGTGTCATTTTGAAAGGATATGCTTAGGAAAAGACTCCCATCACCATTACCTACCTCCAGGTAGATGGGCACAGACAGAATCTTCTCACTCCGTAGATCCATCCAGAGGTGACTGGTACTAGGGCGTGACCACCCATGGTGTCGGGAAAGGGGTCCACCAGGGGGTGCAGGCAGGAGGTTGACTTCTGGCTCTGAGAAGTCAGGGAACCCTCTAGCATAGCACCACGAGCACTGGATTGGGTGTCAGGACACTTGTATCCTGCTCTTGACTCTAGCTGTGAGTCATTCAGCATTACTTCATCTCTGTCCTCATCTGTATAACTGGGGGATAGGATAACTTACCAAGGTTTCTTCATTTATTTATTTAAGAACATGTATTAAGTGTCTATTCATTTGGGCACTGGGCTATGAGAATGAATCAAAAAAGATCCCTGGTGAAGGTGTGGGACCATACCCAGGCCACAACTTTAAATAAGATGGTCTGGGGAGAAGTCCTATTGAAAGTGTCACTTAGTAACTTTTTCTCCCCTTAAACCCAGTAGGGGAAGGAAGACCTGTGAGTGAAGAGTTACCCATTTACAAATAGATCAGGCCAAGAAAATTTTATAAATTCAAATCAATAGCCCATGAATTTGGAAACTTATGGATGATTATGTTGTGTTCATTTAATTGTATCTTTCCATTTAACAATAGTTTATTAATTCCATAGAAGATTCCTTTAAAAATTAGTGAATGAGAGGCAGATGCAAGAGGAATACTTGAGCCTAGGAGGTCAAAGCCAGCCTGGGCAACATAGCAAGATATATATGTGTATGAATATATGTTTATATCTTAATTTTCATTCGAATTATCTTTGACTCAAACTGTGTCTTGACCTTGGGCTCAACTCCTAACTAAGGCGTTAGATGGCTGAGTTACACCTGCTCCTCATAGCACGATGCTCTTTCAGCTCCTGTCCTGCATGGCTTTCTAGCTTCTTCAGGCAGCCATTCTTGTCTCTATTTCACTAGAACCAGTTGTTTTTCTCCCATGTTTCTGTCTGATGCAATACAGGAAAGAGATCTAGAGGGAAAACATGGAGAGTGGAAGACAGGGTGGGATTTGTGGAGGGAGATCATGTCTTTCAGAAGCAAATCCCAGCCTCCCCCAGAAGCCCCATCAGCTGTGGAGAGACAGGGCCATGTACACCTGCACACAGGAAACAATGGAAGAAATGATTTCTAGAGGCTCTCTGGTGATATTGGCACAAAATGGGGCCACTACATACAGCTCTGGAATCCTGTATCCACACTCCCAGAACCCGATCAAAACATTCCTTTAGTCCTCTTGCCAGGTCCCCAAGCCCCTAAGCTGGTGCAAAAAAGGAAAATGTCTATGTTCAGGACCGTAACTATTTGGGCCAAACCACTGCACCTCAGGGGAGCTCAGAGGCAAAAAGTCCAGCTCCATCTCTCTGGCGGGGTTGGGCACTAGATAAGGTGGTTGACAATAATCAAAACATTTCTTACCCCCTCTCACCAGGTTCCAAGCCCCTAGACCACATAGACACAGGAGACAGACGCCACATATTTGGGACACAGAAGAGGCCAGGATGTTCTTTCAGGCATAGCCTGATCTTTCCTATCAATCGGATGAGGGCTGGACTATAAGCTGAGCAGCAGCTCCCTCCCTCTCCTGCTAGAGAAGGAGAAAGGAGGAGCCTGGGAGATGTGTTCTCTGACAGACCCAGGATGAGAGGGGGAGGTCAAGCAGCAACCTGGATAATCACTGGTGCTGGCTGCTTGGAGTTAGAGAAGTTAGCTCAGTGAGGGGCAAGCTGGAGAGGGGTCCTTTGATGTAGATAAATTAAGAATTTAGCTAAATTAGGGAAGTAGTCCTTTGGAGAAAAAATCTTATGCCTAGGCCTACCCCCACCCCCAGTCAGTCAGTGGTTGATAATGACCCATGAAGACGCAAGAATACCCAGGAGAGTGATGGCAGCAGTAGGGATGATGACAATGGTGGTGGTGGTGATTATGGTGGGAATGAACATGACAACACCATTCCTCTACTCTGTGTTCACTTCTTTGACACATGGGCCTACCCAGCATGACAACTTGCTTCATTAAAATCAGCAAGGGAGAGAAGCAATGGAGACAGTCAGGCAGCAAGATAGAAATTACTATCCTGAAAGTGACTCCTCATCATCTGTGTCATGGTTTACAGGTTAGAAGTGAGTTACTTGTTCTGGAGGAAGGATCTACACATGGGATAAATACCAGGATGTGGAGACTATCACTATCCAGGGCTGCTGTTCTGTGAATGTATGCAACAGTATTAAGAAGTGGGACCTTTAGGTAATGATTAAGCCATGAGGTCTCTAATTTTGAGGATGAGATTAGTGTCCTAGGAAATGGCTTAAGGGGGCCCAGGTATGCTGAAGCACTCTTGTAATCCCAGCACTCAGAGGGACCGAGACTGGAGGATCACAAGTTTGAGTCCAGCCTGGGCAACTTAGTAAAGCCCTGTCTCAAAATAAAGTAAAAAGGTCTGCAGATGTAGCTCAGTACGAAGGCTGTGGATTCAGTCTCCAGTACTGCAAAAATAAGGGGGGGGGGTTAAGAAATAAATTCTTCCCTTCCATTTCTTCTGCCAAGTAAGAATGAGCAAGCGATGTTGTCTTGAAAGCAGAGAGTGAGACTTCATTAGATACTGAATCTGTTGCCATCTTGATCTTTGACTTCCCTGGCTCCAGAACTGTGAGAAATAAATTTTTGTTGTTTATGAGCCACCTAGTCTAAGGTATTTTTTTATAGCAGCATGAATGGACTAAGACAGGCCAAATTTAAAAGCCAGTGGGCTGCATTACCCCTCCAGCTAAACTCATCTGCATAAGGGTCCCAGGTGCATCCAGCAGAGGAACAGCCCAAGCAACTCACTGAATCAAGAGGGAAAAAAATTTACTATTTTCAGCCACTAGATTTTGGAGTGTTTGTTACACAATAAGAGATAACTGAAATAATTCCAATTTGCATCAGAAATAACATCCTGCTTCAACAAAAGCTTGAACGATGTGGCATTAACTTTCAGGCTCAGAAGCAGACAGCATGGAAAAGTAGCTTCCGTAAAATGGACAGCGGAGTTTGAAAATCCTCAGAAGTTGGGGGGAGAATGGTATTTATAAGGTAAGGGTGGAGCAATTGAAGAGCTCTGTCTGGTTAAGGTGGTGCATAGAAAATTTACTCAATGAACTTGTAGATAGGGCTAAGGAGATTTCCAGAAGATACACAGAATGCACCAATTAGCTTTTTCTTTCTTTCTTCTTCTTCTTCTTTTTTTTTTTTTTTTTTTTTTTTTTGGTACTGGGGATCGAACTCAGGACCTTGCACTTGTCAGACAGGTGCCGAAACCACTGAGCTAAATCCCCGGCTAGCTTTTTATTTCTAATATGGATTCGGTATGTTTGCTAGCGACAAACTCAACAGGACATACGACAGCAGATTTTTTAGGGGAATTGGCTCACATAATCATGGAAGAGAAGCCTCATTACAGCCCATCTGCAAGCAGGACAACCAGAGAAGCTGGCGGTGTGGCTCAGTCTGAGTCCAGAAGCCTTAGAATCAGAGCAACTGACAGTGCATCTCCAGTCTGAGCTCCAAAGCCTGGAAGCCCCTGGGAGCCTCCGGTGCACATCCTACAATCCAAAGACCAAAGGGACTAGAGCTCTGATGTTACCAGGCAGAAGAAGGGTATCCCCCACTGAAAGCGTATGCAAGTCACTGACTTTCCATTTTCCACCTTGGCTCCCAACTAATTGGATGTTTCCTGTGGACACTGAGGGTAGATCTTTCCTTTTGTTTCTCCTATTTAATGCACAAATCTCTGGAAACACCCTTGCAGACACACCGGAAATAATGCTTCCCCAATATCTCATTGTCCCTCTATTAGCCAAATTGACACTGAAAATAAAGCATCATAGTAAGGAAGAAAAAGACAGGGATGACCTGGGCTTCTGCTCAGCAGGGCTAACCTAGCCCTATATCAAATGTCTGCCTGACTCATAGGATAAGCCAAGTCTGGACATTCAATATGGTACCGTATCTTAAAGACACTGTGTCAATGGGTTCTACAGGAAGCAGATGTCAAGACAGAGTTAGAAACAGAAAAGAATTACTCAGACCAATGCCTATGAAAGCCAGAGGAAGAAGGAGCAGGAAATGCAGGGAAAGTGTCCCAGATGTGATGCAAATCTGACCCTAGTGAAAAGACAGGGAACAAAGAAGAATGGGGAGTAAGAGATCTCCTATGTAACTACCATAAAGAAAGGCTCTATCAGCCTTAGAGAGAGCTCAACAAGAAAGTTTCCTGGCCAGGAACCCTGCCTTGTACCACTGCTAAGGAGTATGGCTTCAGCTTGAAACCAGGGGCAAATTCTGAAGACCTAGATGGAGGCCATTGTCAGTCAAAGCAGTCCTGTGTCAGGCTCTTTCTTGAAGGGAGATCAGAGGAGGGCTCCTCCCTGGCTGCCCCAGTCACCAACTAGCCTCATAGTGGCACTCTGATTACATGAGGCTCTGCACACATAGGGAGCCATGTTTCACCCTGACTTGTATCTGTTGAATATGCCTGTGGGACTGCATAACTCTGTAATCATAAAACTCCCCTAGCCCCAACTGTGATTGAATGTGAGTAAATAGATAAAGATGCTTGTTAGTTCCGGGACACTAGATAAGATCTGTATCAGCCATAAGGTCCCAAAGTAAATTACTCAACTCTTTGTTCGAAGCTGATGTTCCAGACACCGCTAGCTATAGAACAATCTACAAACATCTGCTGACCATCAGTACGTGTCAGCTGACCACTAACCTTTGTTCCTCTTCTGCAAATTTCGCCTGTTAACTTCCCCTGCAACCCCCTATAAAAAGAGCCTCAGACTCTGGGCTAGTCGCCTCTCTAAGCTACTTTGCTTTGGGAGTGCTGTCTGGCCAGACTAAGGTCTATTTTACTTTCCAACTTGTCCGGTGTGTTCCTTCCTGGGTGTTCTTCGCTGCAGTCAGCTCCTTGGAGTGTTTGGTAAGGCCCTCGGTCTTACATGCCTAGTGCAGCCAAGAGGGTAAAATTGATCTTTAAAAATTGAGCTGTTTCTCCAGACTCCTCGGGCTGGGAACGCAAACCGCCATCCCTCCCCTCCTTGGCTCAGATGCAGATGTTGGCCCTAGTGCAGGAAAATTCCTTGTCTGTTGTCTCACTGTATTCCTCCCACCTTCCTTACTGTAAAAGGCCTTTCACACCTGAACACAGTGAGATGGTGATTTATGGAATAAGAGCCCCTCATCTCCATCACAGCTAGCTTAGAATAAAGACATTTTCCTTTCTCATCGAAGATGTTTCCCGTGTTCTTCGTCAGAGATGACAGGTACAACCTGAGTGACCAGTAATACTGGGAAGGATTTACTTTCTCTGCCTGCAGTCTTGCAGTGCCTAGCTGTCAGGGTAATCCCACATGACGCTCCTTCCCACCAAGGGACCAGATCTATAATGAGTTTCAACAATGGCAGCCAACAAAGGGCTTCAGTTAGAATTATGCTTGAGAGCCAGCTGGTACTGGTTTAGGAGGCCTGGTTGTTAAATATTCAGGAATTTTGACAAGCAGTCGTTCAACCATTGGTAGATTGAAACTGGCCACAGTGAAAATATTTACATAACAAAACTCAGGCAAATTCTACAAATCAAGAATCCCTTTCCCCTACACACAAGCTAGTTTATCCACACATCATGAAATAGAGTGTTACTACTATCACCCGGAGCTGCAGCAGCATCAAAGAATGCTGGAATGGGTCTGGCTCAGTAAGGACACCCCCTCCCTCCCTCTACTTTGAACTAGTATTCACTGTCTCACTTTCCTGCTCCTTCAACAGTGTTTCAAGCACCACCCAGAAAAAAATCATTTACATTTTAACCTGTATAGGGAAGTCTACTTCCTAGGAGGAGGTGGGGGAACCCAACCGAAGACAAGCAGATGCAGTGGACATGCGGAGAGTTGAGAAAATTCCGAAACTATTTTGAGGACAATGACATTAAGATTTGTGGATACGTTGAATGTGGCAGCTGAAAGATGCCTAGATTTCTGACTTATGAAACAAGGAAGAAAGTGGTATCATTTCCTGAGATGGAGGTAATTAAAATGAATACAAGCAAGAGTTCCATTATGTTGATATTGCATTTGAGGGGTTTTTTGGGGGGGTAGGAATTGAACTCAGGGCCTTTGCACTGAGCAATACCCACAACCCTTTTAAATTTTTATTTTGAGTCAGGATCTTGTTAAATTGCTAAGTTGCCCAGGTTGAGTTTGAACTTCCAATCCTCCTGCCTCAGCCTCCCATAGTGCTAGGATTGCAGGTGTGCACCACCACGCCTGGCTTGCATTTGAGGATTCTATAATAAAATAAGGATGAGATTTCAAGTAGGCTTGTGATGCAGCTTTGGAAAAATAGAAGTGAACACAAGAAGATAGACAGCACCACATGGATTTCCACAACCTTGAAAAATGGTCAGAGTAAGGTTTTCAGGTTTTCTCTGCCACAATGACCAGCAACATTCCAGACAGCTGCTGCTCTGCCAGCCCAGTTCCCAAAGTGTTACAGTTTAGATCTAAAATATCCCCCCAAATTCTCATGTGTGGGAAAGATGATTGGACTATGCAGTGCTCTGCTCATCCATGGGTGAATCCAGCTGGGTGTGCCACTGGGAGGTGGGTCCTGGGTAGAGTCAGGTCACGGGAGCATGACATAGAAAGATGTATCTCCCTCCCCAGCTTCTCCCTTTACTCTGCTCCCTGGCTGCCTAGGGAGCAGTTTTCCTCCACCTCCACCCTTCCACCACACCTTGCTACCTTGGAGCCAGCCAATCACAGGCTGAACCCTGTAAAAACTCTGAGCCAGAATAAACCTCTCCTCCTTTAAATCATGGGTGTTGTGTATTGTGTCTCAGCAACAAGAAAGGTGACTGAGATACAGAGTAAGGACACAATCTTCAATGAAGATGGCCCACGAGAAATAAATGTTTGTATTGTTACAAGCCGCTATGACTTCAAGATATTGTTGCAATAGCAGAAACGGATTATTTTAACTGTACAGAAACACTTCATTAAGGCAGGAGGGAAGAAAGAGATGAGGGACATAATTTATGGTAGTTTTAGGAGCTGATGCTGAGAAAATAAATAAGTTCATATAGACTGATACTCCAGAAGGCAAAACAGTACCAATAACATTTCCACCCACCAGAACAGAGTACTAGAAAAAGCAGTCTACTCCTGTTTCTCTGGCCAGCATAATGGGAGTGTGACCTTTACTTGGATTGACATGCCAGAATGTAAGCGATCAAATGTAAAAAACTCGTTATACTCTCAACTCTCAATTGGTTGTGTAACAAGAATGCAGGTCACACATGAGTCACTCAACCATTTGGCTAGGATTTTCTTACACACTGGTTGTTTTTCTGCTGCTTCTAATTTTGTGTTTGCTCACATTAAAAAGACTTCATTCTGCTGACAGGGACGTAGAGACAAGCCAGCAATGAAGGGCTGGTTGAGGATCCACAGGTACACCCACTCGCAATTAATTAAGCACTGGTTGCATTTCATCAAGAACCTAAATGGATGACAGTCTTGTGGGGAAGGCACAAGACACCCTCCCCTCAGAGGACTCTTCCTGGAACTGCTCGCTGGAATCTAAAATTCAGTTACAGGATATACAACCTTTTATTAGTGAAAAAAGATTTCTGTATGAGTCACTTTCCCATCACTGGAACAAAATACCAGACACCTGCAATTTAAAGGGAGAGATATTTATTTTGGATCATGATTTGAGAGGATTCAATCATGGGCTGGCTCCAAGGCAGAAATGGCATGGTGGAAAAGCCTGGTGGGGCAAAACTGCTCAAGCAATGACAGTCAGGGAAAAAAAGAGCAGAGAGAGAGAGAAAAAGAGAGAGAGAGAGAGAGAGAGACCCTCCAAAGACATGCACCCAATGACCCACCTCCTACTGGGCCCTGCAGCTATGGACTCATCAATAGACTAATGCACTGATGAGTATACACCTCTGTGGTTCAATCACCTCTGACACTTGAGACTTTTGAGGGATGTTTTAGACATAAACCATAATGGTTTCCCTTACACAAGTCCATTGAAAAGCCTGGCATGGTGGAACACGTCTATAATCCCCGGACTCTGAGAGGCTCAGGCAATATGATTACAAGTTTGAGCTCAGGCTGGGCAACTTAGCAAGACCCTGGCTCAAAATAAAAAATAATTTTTAAAAGGGGGACTGGGGGTGTAACTTAGTGCCAAGGCCCTGGGTTCAATTTCCAGTACAGTTTTGTTGTTGTTGTTGTTGTTATTGTTTTTTAATATCCACTGGAGGAAGGAGGAATGTGTGTGGAGAAATAAATCAAGTCTGACCATTAAAATTAACTCCCTTGTTTTTTACAGCTGGGGAAATTTGCAGCCAAACTGTCACATAAGTGACATAAATCAAGAGATTAGCAAAAGCAGAAAAGCTTTATTTCCCCAAGACTAATTGGAACAAGAGAGGAGGTAGAATGTGGGGGATCATGGGCACCCTGAAATACAAACTACAGGGACCACACTTGTCAGAGCTGGAGCTTCAGCAGAGATAAACTGCTGCCTGAGAACCTGCCTGAGGCAGGGGGACACAGAAGATGCACCCCACTTCCCCTGTCCTTTAGTCTTCTCCAGTCATCACCTCTCATGGGCCAAAACCGGTGGGAAGCTAAGCTGGAACCCAGATAAAGCACTCGAAGGAGTCAGATCCCTTCCTACACAATGCAGAGCACAGGAAGGGCAAAGTGTGAATCCATGGGAAAACAGACTCAGGACTTGCACAGAAAGTACAGCCCACAGGGCTGGGAGCGTCTGTCTGCCTAAATCCTACTCCTTTCACAGCTGTGCTTCTGCCATCCCACCATGGTCTGGAAAGACCATTCGCTCCTGGTTTCTCTTCCTGAATCCTGATGTAGCCACAGAATCGAAAAAGGTATAGAAGATCCCATTACATGATCTCATTCCCTGTCCATAGTGATGGGGCAAAGGATGGGTATGTGAGCAAGCTGGGATGATCAGAGTCTGGCCCAGGATTTTTCATGTAGAAGTTGGTGAAAAGTGTCCTTTCCGGTTGTTCTGGTTGTGGAGCCAACTAGCCTACCTTTTGATTTTGTTTTTGCACTACTGGGCATTGAGCCCAGGACCATTCCACTGAGCTACTGTACATCCCCAGCCCCTTCATATTTTATTACTTTTTAAAGTTTTAAGACAGGGTCCTGCTAAGTTACCAAATTGTCCAGGCTGGACTTGAACTTGCGATCCTCCTGCCTCAGCCTTCCAGAGTGCTGGGATTATAGGCCACCACACATAGCTTATACTGTCTTCTTATTAGATGCCTTTTCGTCATATGAAAATCTTTACCTTCAACTTCTCTGTAAGACCCTAGAAGGAGGCCCCAAGCTATCACATCTGTTCTGCAAGTGCAGGGTGAATATAATGAGTATTATCCTCTGCCCCCAAGCTGCGAGTCATGAGACAGGGCCACTACCTGGAAAGGGACAAGGGACTCTCAGCCAGACTTGCCAGGTAACCTGCAGCGTCTAATAGGAGGCTCAAGGTTGGGGAAGAGATCTACATGGATGACCCTTCACTTCTCCAAGGGGTAAACAAATCAAGGGGTGCTCTTGCTTATTCACCTGCAGTCCCCAAACCAGACTCCTCACCCTTTTCTTCTGTAGTCTCAAGTTTAGCCAAGGGACCTGCAAATACAGGGGTATGTTTGAATCATCTACCCTATGATTACCTACTTCCACTCCATGGTGGTTAATTTTATATCTCAACCTACCTAGACCATGGGCTGGCAAGGTATTTGATAATGAGGGATATATGTGGATGAGACTAACATTAGAATTGGTAGACTGCACAGGGCATGGTGGCATAAGCCTGTAATGTGAGCACTCAGGAGGCCTGAAGCTTGAACTGGGAGTTCAAGGCCAATCTGAGTTACACAGTTGAGATTCTGTCTCAAAACAAACAAACAAGCAAACTATCCCCTACCCCCACCCCCTCAAAAAAGGTAGATTGCCTAATAAGCCAATCAGTTGAAGGCCTTAGTGGAATAAAAGGCTGAGTATGAAAAGAAACCTTTCTCTCTGCCTGGCTGACCTTGACTGGAGTGATAGCTTTCTCCTGCCTTTGGACACGGACTCAGCATAGAATTCACACCAGTTCTTTTGATTCTCAGCCTCAGAACTCAGACTGAACTGTACCATTGGGTACCAGTTCTCTTGGGTCTTCAGCTTACTGACTGTAGATCTTGAACTTTTCAGTCTCCATAACCTCAAAAGCCATTTCCTGATAATAAATCTCTTTTCTTTCCCTCTCCCTATCCCTCTCCCTCTACTACTTCCTCTGCCTCTCTCTCCTTCTTCCTATTCTTCTAACCTATTAGTTCTCTGGAGAATTCAGACTAAAACGTATCCCAAGACAAAGGCCCCAGTGAGAAGGAGAATGTCGGCAGCACCCTCACAGTGAGCAGCAGATTTTAGGCTGTGATTTTCACAAAGACCCCAAGATTTGAAGACCAGAGGCTGCTGTACTTGGTTCTATACCAATACCTATTTCTAGGCTCATAAGGCCTCGGTCCTCTTGTGTTTGGAGAATTATTAAGACAAAGATCCTTTGAAAACTGCAATCAGTTAAGGTTCATTCCCAGTGCAGTGTACCCTGGTGACCCTACTAAACATGAAATATAGGGAGCGGATGCTATAGGAAGAAGTAGGGAGCTAGAAACTGTCATTTAAAGACAGGTTCTACTGGGAGCAGTTTTAATGGTTCTGTTTATAATAAAGAATGAAATTCTGGAAAGTTGCTTCTCTGTGCAAAAAGATGAGTGACTGTGAGCTTGGGGTGACAGAAGCGAGAGCAAAGTGGTTTATTGGTGTCACATAAAAGTAATGAAGACCCTTGGTGCCTCTTACCTCAGTTTTGCAAATCATGCAGGATGAATGCAATCTCTCTCTCTCTCTCTCTCTCTGTCTCTCTCTGTCTGTCTCTCTCTCTCTCTGTCTCTGTCTCTCTCTCTTTCCTTCCCTCTTTTCCCTTTCTTTCCGTTGTTTTCTTTTTAAAAATTTATTTCCTTCCTCTTCCTAGTTATTTTTTTCTATTTTGGTTTGGGAAGACTGGGAGCAGTGGACAGACAGAAGTTTAATTATTTCGTGAACAACAGCGTGGAGAGGCCAGGATTCTCCCAACAAAATCCACCTCACTCTTGGACAGTCTACATCCAAGAGTCACCCTCCCACCCTCCTCTGTGTGTGTGCTTTTCTACCTCCTCACCTCAAGGAGCTGGACAAATTGTTTGAAAAGCCAGTATTCTGGCCCAGGCTCATCCTGTGGGAGAGGGCAGAGGGCCATTCACCAGAGATCTATATGAAGCTGACTGACCTTCCACAACACCACTGCCCCCTGGACACCTATTTGTTCTCCTTCCCATCACTGGAAGGAAATACCTGACACCCACACCTCAAAGGAGGATGGCTTTATTTTGGCTCACAGTTTCAATGCGTTTAGTTCGTGGCTGGCTGCCTCCAAAGTAGAAAGCCACAGCAGAAGGACATGGCAGAGGAATACTGCTCAACTCATGGTAGTCAGGAAATAGAGAGAGAGAGGGATTGGGGGAGAGAGAGAGAGAGGAAGGAGAACAGAAACACGAATACACCCTTCTGGGTCATGTCTCCTGTCCACCTCTTTCAGTAAGGCCCCACCTCTGAATAGCACTTTCAGCTACGAATTCTTCAAAGGATTACTCCACTGATGAGTTTAGTGTCCCTATGATTCAATTACTTTCCAAAAGCCCCACCTCTGAACACATGTCTTTTGGGGAACATTTTAGATCTAAATAAATCACAGCCACATCCATGGTATTGAAATGACACCACAAGCTTGTATTTCCCGATACGATCTCATACTGGGTCCCTGCCAATGGGACCAGGGAATCTAGGCTTTGTGGTAGCACCTTGCCTGATCCAATTTCCTGAGGACTTCTTGGAGGGGGCCACATATGAGCCAGACAAAAAAGTAAGACTCAAGAACAAAGCCTGCTGTCTAGCAATATACCCTTCTCCATCCAGAAGTATTTGTAATGATATTGGTCTGGTCTGAACCTAGACCAGGGTTTGATTTGATGACACTAAGTCTGACTATAAACCTTGGAGAGCTGTACCATAGTTTGGATTTCCCAGGAAGCAAACTTGAAAGGGAGGATCAGGCAGGATGTTTGTTAGGAATTGCTGTTGGGATCAAAATCTATTGGAGGGAGTAGGGAAGCAGGCTTAGACAGAGGAAGATTTTAGACAGAGATGTAGGACCAACAAAGATATCAGCCAGTCCTGTGAGGAAGGATGGAGATGCATGGATGATGTCCAGGTTTGCTTCTAATTGGGCTGAGAGGCTCAAACTTTTTGTCCTGTGTTTGCTCAGTCACTGGATGTGGGCTTCTCTGGGAAAGTTATGACACCTTTGGAAAGACTGCTGTTTTCAGGTTAGAGATAATCTCCAAAGAGGGATAGTTGAGGGCCATTTTCTGTCTGCCCTCTTAACAGCTTGGGAATTAATGTCTCCCCCACTGAAAGGGGTTCTAGGTGGCACAGTAAAGTATCTACCTCACTTTCTCTAAGTTCTCATTTCTTGAATCCCACTAACATTCTCTATGACACTGACAGGATACCCAGGAGTGCTCTGTCACAATAGCTGCAACTTAGACCTGACAAAAGACATATAAGATAAATTATACCTTACAGAAGGTGGGATTTTAAGGAAAGAAGGGGACAAGGCGTCACTAGCTGAGAAAGGTAAAATGGACGTTCCCAAGATAAGCATGCCCATGACTTTTGGGGATTTTTATTTTGTTTGGTTTTTTTTTTTTTTTTTTTGTACTGGGGATCGAACTCAGGTCCTTGCGCTTGTGCAGCAGGCAGCGAAACCGCTGAGCTAAATCCCTTGCCCTGGGGATTTTAAATTTTACTTTATTCTTAGAGTGGCTAACAGTGAGATGGACAAACTTTCTACTTCTCTAGTCAGAGCATGTGAGACTTTCACATTCTCTTGACAGTTACCCATTAACCATCTTTCTTATCAGTGCTTTAGTGGACAAACTTTGCATTGGACATAGGGAGAAGGGTACCACCCTTAGCAAAGCCCACTCCCACCAGCCATGCTGAGTACATGATCTCCTGGATGAGAGCTGAGCTGGATCATTCATTCTCCTCTCTGTCATCAGCACTGGCCAATGAGATGCCATCCCTTGGCAATGTGACAGGTATGATACATTGAAGAGTTATATGATACTATATGAAGAGTTATATGATATATGCCAGTGCAGAAAGACACCGTGGGCCAGGAATAAGCAGAGGAATCCACTTGGCAAAGAAAAAGAATGAACCCCAGCTTAGAAGAAGAAAACCTGAGTGACCTGTAAGGGAGAGTTAGAAGACGCAGCTTTCAGCTAGGCAGGTTCCCAGACATAGGCATCGTAGAACTGAGCCCTCCAGGAGTCTTGCTCTTACCTTAGGCAACCAGGGTGGATGAGAGCTTCTTCTAACCAGGAAAGCTCTAATGACATCCCACCTACAACAAGAGAGGCTATAGAAATCCTCTTATCCAGATCTGGCCAAGGAGACTTGAGGAGCTGCTGAAGACTTCAGACAACATTTTCTTCTCTAATTAAAAGAGAGAGAGATGAGTCCTGTTTTCCTTCCTGCTTGCAGATACTCCTGTGTGAAGACATGAAGTACCCATGTGAGTAGCCATTTTGTAACCACAAGAGAACAGTCAAGAGAACCACAAGAAGTAAACTCTGAGGCCCTGAGCTACTGAAAATTCATAGAATGCCCTGTTTTTGTATTTATTACCATAATATAAAATAAATTTCTATTGTTTAAGCCATAGCTCATTGCAGAAGAATTTACTTACAAGGAAATACTCCCTAGGAGAGAAGGAAAGAAGGACTGCTATAGAAGGTGGGCAGGAACAATAGGGTCAGGAGCCCCAAGCTCAAGTGGATTTGTGGAAGGAGAAACTTCACAAGCAGTTGTACAGAAGAATATTGTACTAGTTTCCTTAGGCAGCTATGACAAACTGTCACAAAGCAGTGGCTTAAAACAACACAAATGTGTTCTTTTATAGCACTGAGTCCAGAAGTCCAAAAGCCATAGTATCAGCATGGCCATGCTGCCTCAGAAGGCTCTGAGAAAAATCCTTGCTGTCTCTTACAGCTTCTAGGGGATCCAGGACATCTTTGGCTTGTGGCAACATAACTCCAATCTCTGTCGATGTCTTCAAACAGACTACTCCTGTGTTTGTGTCAATGTATCTGTCATCTTCTTACACAGACCATTTGATTTAGGGCCCACCCTAATCCAGCATGACCTCATCTTAGCTTGATTGCATATGCAATGACCTCGTTATCAAGGAAAGTCACATTCTGTGGTTCCTCATGGATACACATTTTGGGGAACATCATTCAATCCTACAAATATAGATAATTATTTCCAGGCCACTGTGAAGCATTCTGCAGGTATTTTCAAAATCACTTAGTGTATTAGTTACTTTTTACTCATTGCTGAGACAAAACACCTGACACTAAAGTTATAGGGGAAGGGGTTTATTTGGCTTACAGTTCATAGAGGTTTCAGTCCATCATCAGCTGCCTCCAAAGCAGGGTGGTTGGCAAACAGGCATCCCAGAAGAGAAACAATATGGTACACAAGGTAGCAAAGGTAACATGAAGTTTACCAGTATCTTTCTGCCCCTTTTATCTTATTCAGGCTACTTAGGGAGGGTAGCACTCACTCCCTTAATCCTAGTGCCCTTGAGCCTAGTGTTACATCATGAATCAATTCCAGTTTCACACACTCTAGATCAAGCCTATGATCACATGAGGCTTTGGGGGGACATCTAGATTCAAACTGTAACACTCACAAAAGAAAGTTTTTGGAGACCTAAGGTCCTCAACAGGACCTGTGAAGTCTGACTTTTTAATAGTTAGCAATCCAATTGTAATCTGAGGGCCATGGTCTTACAGAAATTCAGGCTCCTGTTGTACTGTGACATAAACAAGCATGTTTTCAGGACTAAGGAAGACCTGCAAATGCCAGTGAGATCTCAGAGTCATAATTTCTGCTCAGTTGCACAAAAGTAAAGCAAATTGCAAAAGGAGCAAGGCCTCGAGGCATTAGCAGAGAGTTAGCTTCGTGAGGAGATCTGAAAGTATTGCTATTAAGTGTCATTCTCAATGAGCCAGCATGAATTCACACATACTGGGCATGCATGATGCAGAACAGTACTGGGCTCCCCTCCCCTCATTCCCAGCTAGATCAGGAAACTGGGAGACAGGCCTTCCAAGAAATAGAGCTGCCTTGGGTCCACTGAGAAAAGTAAATGAGAGCCAGCACCCTGCCAGAAATAAAACCATCATGCCTCAAGACTGTGACTACAAAGCCCTCAGCTTTCACTCACACAATACAGAATAGTCTGGGAGACACAAAAGCCCAGAACCTCTTGGAGTATCATCATGAAGGCCAGGGTTCAAAAATATGGGAGAATGAGTTGGCTAAAACCCAAGACCAAGAAAGAGGATGCAAGGGGTAAAAGTCACTGAGCCACCAGTAGCTGAATCACAACAGGGACACATGTCCTCTGTGTGCTGGGATGATGTTTCTCTACTTGGACTGCTGCTTCTTTTTTGAAGGAAAGTGCAATCTTTACAGTGCAATAAAGTATTTAGAGTCTACATTAATAGTTCCTGGAGTTCTCTATGCTACAGAAATTTCTCCCAAAATATGCTCTTATAAGTCAAATACTGCTCTTGTTATTTTATGGTTGGAAAATGAAGGCCCAGAGACTCTAGGAATTTTTCCATGGACTCACTGTCACTCTCCCATGGCCAAGATGCAGTCAGCCAAAGCCAGCAGCCAAGGAAAGAGTGACAGACAGTGCTCATCAGTTGTGTTTCTGAGTAAAGAGATCCATCTGTCCAGCTCACCAAGACACAGGTCTCAGGGGTCTGTCCAGACCCAGGAGAGAGGCTGAGTCATAAGGGGCAGCACCTGCTGTATGGGAAACTCTCTTCCAGAATTCTCATTGTAAGCAGATAATTCTGACCTCAGAGGGAATCTAAAACTCATCACAAAGCCTCCCAGGGCAATGAACTGTTTTAATTCTCTCCCCTATTTGTTCTTGACATGATTCACCAGCCATAGGGCTAGAAATAACAAATCAAAGACAGAGGTGTGCATCGGTGTGCTGTGGTGTGGTTTCCTTACTCACCTGTCCGTGATCAAGTGTGTGAAATGTATGAAGCTAGGTCCCTGATTGGAATCCCAACTTGTCCTCTCCATTGGTTGTTCCCCCTTAGAAACCTAAAGATCCCTAAGATAGCCTGGGCAAGATATTTCAGGATACAGGACACTGCTAGATGCCTTAGATCTACAGAGTTTTATCTCTGAATAGTAACCTCAGAGGGATATTTCAAGGAGAGCTCCCTGTCTTCAAGAATAAGAACTATGAGGTCATACTTTTTGTTATTAATTTAACATATCCTAATTATGGATTCAAGCACAGAGCTATGTGCTGGGTATAAGAGTAAGAAAATAACCAACTGGCCATGGCCTTCACGTAGCTTTTGATTAACAGAGACAGGACATACTGATCACAGCAGCAAATGGAGAACTGAGATTGTGATAGGGCCATTGCTGAGAAGACCAGTAGCCTCTTTTGTAGGAGCTCCAGCAGAGCAAGGATTTGACCAAATTGAGAAAACCAAAGCATCCCTTAAGTTGAGTCCAGAATGGAAAATTAGAGATAATTTGGCAAAGAAGAGAGAGAAGAATACTCCATGCAGAGGGGCAACACATGAGAAAGACTGGGGGGCAGGAGGAAGATGATGAATACACAGAGCAATGAAAGGCAGTGTGCTGTCACACAAGGACAGGAGGAAAGTGGTCCGTACTGGTCAGATAAGCAGTTCCATCTACACAGGGAGCAATGAGAGGCCATGGAAAGCTCATTGAGCATCTTTTGATAAAACTGGCTTTGTATTTCAAAATAATCACCGACTCTACAGTGAAGGACAAATTGAAGGCGAGGGCAGTGTGGGTACAGGGGCTGCAAGGAGGCTAGTTCAGTAGTCCAGGGAGCACGGAGCTAGAGTGTCACACAAGAACCAACAGGCAAAACGTGGACTCAGAGCCTAAATTGGACCCGTGGTCACCACTCAGCCTTGCAGTTGCCATGTCTTAACTACACCATGAACTGCACTCTCTATTCCTAGATCAGTGATGGTGACCCTTTAGAGCTTTCAGTGATAGCAAACAGCTGGCTGTGGCACGCGTGCCATAGGTTGGCCACCACTGTCCTAGAGCCTTGCTGAAGAAAGGCTGTTAAGCACTGTGTTCATGAAGGGCTGGCCAGGGAGTGACATGGATGAGCTCCAGGTTGGAGCTCTAAAAATATGCTTCCATACCCAAGGTGTGACTTCGCCCATCCTATTCGCCCGTCATGTTCTCAGCAAGTGCCTTCACGTCAGGCCCTCTGGAGTTACCGCTCCCTCATTCTTCTAGGAAGATTGTGCTAATGTTGTGCCTCAGTAGGGCCGCTGTCGCCTGGGTCCCTGGACGAGGTACAATTTCACATGTAACAATGTCTAAGTAGATGACTAAATATAGCAGAGATTTGGCCAAAATTGGAAATCTACGCATAACTCAGATTTCTACAGCTAATGGATTCAGAGGTATAGATGACAGAGCCGCACAAGTCAAAGCTTTATGCTGCAAAATACTGCACACTTTTCTAAAATGTTAATTGGTTAGTGTGTCATAATTTTCACCACATGTAAATAAGGTTAATGAATTTTATTCCACACAGATATTTAAATTGTAAAACAATGCAATTACTTTTCAGGTAATACTTTGGGCCCAAATCAAATAAAATTTCAAGTCATTATAACTTCAAGAAAAAGAAGCTAATTTGAATATGAGATTTAAATCCATTTAAAGTCTTCTCAACTTTAAATAGCGATAATAGAAATCAGAAAAGCTTGAGAGTGGTTAAGATTAATTAAGAGTGAATGCATTTGGGGAAAGAAAATTATGGCGCTATCGTTTTAGAATGCAAATGAGGTCAGAAAGTTTAATCTAATGTGCATCTGTATAAACACAGCCTCAATAAAGGAAAATATTTCATTACAAGGATTTATAAGTACTGTATTCTGTACTTCTTGTTACATAAGTAGCAGCAAATTGATAAACAGCAACTTGTTGCCAGGTAATTAGAGTAGGCTTATACCTGCCAATAGTTAAGTCGGTACCAGTTTAGAAATGAACCTGCAAAGTTCTCTACAGCCTATTTTCCCCTTGTGAGGTAGTCAGTGCTGGGGGCCCCACAATCCCCTTAAACCACTCTTTAATGCTTCAGTGTCCTTTGCTCCAAAAGGACCCCACCTGTAATTGTCCTCAGGAAATTTCCTTGGGCTGCTAGAGCCACCTCACCCACACTGACACCCAGGGAGGCCTGGGAGTTCTGTCCCCTCACCCCACTCCCCGCACGGGGCCATCTGTAGCCAATGACTAGTGTCAGGATGCAAAGCCTGGCTCCTTGACCTTGAGACGGGCCATACTCCATGCAATTTATACTCTAAAGCAAAGCACCAGGTTAAGTCTGAGATATTGTGAGACCAAAGTGACTCCATTTTGCTTATGTGAAACCAGAATGACTCCACTTTTGCCCAAAATGGAGTAGTCTCCTTTGTCCTCTCACATTAATGATTAAAATGTGCTTGATCTAGGACAAAAGATACAATCTGTAACAAACCAAAGTTCCTAAGTTAATTACTCAGCCATCTATTTACCCAGGAAATGAACATCCTGGGCCCACTATCTGTAGGAACTGTCTGTCAATGTGCTGACTGTCAGTGCTGAGTGGTCGTGACCATTAGTCACCGTGTCTGCTGACCATCAATACGTGACAGTGGGCCACTAACCTTTGTCCCCATTTTCCTTGTAAAAACCTATACATAATCCCCCCTTACCCCTGATGAGTTCAGCCAATCAAAAATGTACACTTCATGCTCGCTGAATGTTAACCAATCATGTAACTGCTAAGTGGAAAATCTCCAAACCTTGCTGTAACCTCTATAAAAACCCCGCTAATTTGAAACTCTGGGCTCTCAATCTCGATCAGCTGTGTCGGTGACAATTGAGAGTCCCTGCTTAAGCTTGAATAAACGACCCTCGTGCGCTTACATCGGAAACGGCCTCCTGGTAGTCTTTGGGACCTCACAATCTGGGCACAACAATATGACCTGAAATTGCAGCTGTGTAGGCAAACTTGTGTGAGGTCTGGGCCCCTTAAAGTGGAGCCTGAGAGGACAATTGTTCTGCAAATCTTTTACAGGGGACTCAAAGATGAACTGTGTAGGGAAGGCAGGAGGCAGAAAGGAGCAGGGGAAGAGGCCAAGCAAAGATGGGAGAGATGGGAGTTCCGCTAACGTGGGGCCTCAGCCTGCTCAGACAGGTTGCTCTGGGCAAGTCAATAGCCCACCATCTAGCTATCCCATCTACAGTCAAGGGAGCTGGACTTTTATATCCCTGTGTCAGCCTCGAGGAGATGACAGGCGTGACTTTTAGTCACTTGCAACTGACACTCAGTAACTAAGGCATCAGCATTCCAGCTCTGTAAAGGGATCTGGACAGGGCACTAACAGCCTTTAGTGCAGATTTTCTTTCCTATATGGCTTCCTCCCTCTCCTTCCCTTTGCCTTTCCTATGTGATGGGGAGCATTTACTTCTCTGAAAACTCACATGCACATGAATCCTTAACTTAGACATACCTGGGGCACTCTAAGATCAAGCACAACACTGGAGCTGATGACCTCAGTGCCTGTCATCCTGAAAGTTCTCGATTCCACATGGTAGGACAACATCTGCAGTAGTGGAGTCCTACAGCTCTGCCAGCCCTGCACGTATGCTCCCTTTGGCAACAGTTCCCTCATCTTCCTCTACAGAATCACACTTGTCCATCTCTCAATACACAAATATACACACCACCTCCTATGCAGACTACACAGGAGCCATTTGACCTAAGCCTGGCTGATCAGAGTCAAGAGTTTGGCTCTGAGATGGGCATATCATCCCGGCGGAGCCTCAGCCCTGGGGTACTGCTGGAACCCTTGAGAAAGCAGGGCTTTCTTTCCACCAAGATGTGTGACTTGCAATGCATAAACTTGAGGCTGGTGAGGGCTTTCTGGAGACAAAAAGGAAGACTGTGCACAAGATTGAGGAAGCCACAGAAAAAAGTGCAACCAAGTGCTGCAGTAGGCTGTGACAGACTCTTCATGGCATCATTTGAGTTTTGGTGCAGTCTCTGGGCTTTTGAGATGTATTCAGCCGCTTCAGCTAGTAGGAACCACTTTAGCCAACTGGTCATGAGTTTTAGTCACTTACAAACAGGTGACAGCTCTCTCTGCCAAATTACATCCCTGATAAAGATCCGGTGAAAACTAGCTTTTAGAAAATTATCTATCCTTGAGATATGTGATATAGCATAAAAAGTTTGTACTTGGCATCTGGAGTCTCTTTTCTCGACCTCTATTTTCTCATCTGTAAAATGGGGTCTTTTTCAGTATGTATTTCCTGGAGATGGCAGCAAAGCTCCTGGTCCAGCACTCTGTGGCAGATTCCTTTAAGAATGCACTCTGAGCTTCCCAGCATTTGAGAGGTCGAGACTGGAGGAGCACAAGTTTGAGGCCACCCTGGACTGCATAGTGAGACCCTGTCTCAAAGAGAAAAAAAAAATACTGCACACTCTGGATGCTAAGCTTCCCTGTTCAATCCCCAGGTCCTTGAGACTCTGAGCACTGAAGCTGGGCCTGTTCACCCAACATGGCCAAATCCCCCTACACCACTGGCCCCCCTTCTAGGGGCCTGTCTAGGAGGAGCAATAAGGCCCAACTTTGGTTTTCAGACCCTAGAGTTGAGACTACACCCTGTGCTGCAGGAAGCCCTGTGCTTTGCATGGGAACTCGATCCGTGCTCATCTTTTCCCTCTCTAGTTGGATGAGGTCAGCACAAGGGGCCACCTCTCTTGGGAGTTGGAGAACCTGGGTTCAATTTCTAGCTATTATACTTCTCCCCTGTACAATCTACTTACTTCTCCTTTATGAGCCTCAGTTTTTCCATATGCTCAATGGGAATAATAAGCATAACATGTGACTTTTAGGTTGAGTTAGGTTGAATTTTCTCAGGTTTAAGTCATCCATTGTAGTAGGCGCTTTGGGCCCTGCCCCTATTCCCTCTACTCACTTTGCCTTGCCTTCATCCCCTTCTTTGCCCCAAGTAAGAACCTGTGTTGTTTTGTTATTATGTTGACTTCAGGCTGCTGGAAACTACTTTATCTAGCTTCAAGGGTGAGGAGCCAAAAATACTTGGAGATGCACATCACCTCCTGATCTACCACTGTAGAGGGCCCTGTACCAATGCCTGATTGTGCTGGAGTACAAATGGGTACAAATGGGTACAAAGGCACCAAGCCCCTCACATTTGATTTGGACAGCTCTGAAACCTGATATACGCTGACTCCAAGTCATCCTCCTTGGGTCATGGCTTGATAAGGCTTCCTTGCTTAGCCTCCTTTCACACCCAGCATCTCTTTGCACTTTCCTACTGGATTTTCTTGAAGGAGTTCCTACTTAAGAGTTCTCACATATTGTCTTATCAGGGTCTGTGAAACCCAATCTAAGACACCTCTGCATAGTGCTTAACAGAGCACTTTACACATAATGGTGCTCAATCCAAGAGCCATTACTATTAGAGATTGCCTGTGTGGGCTGACAGTGCATAGACACACACTGTGCATAAATCCCTGGTGAGTTTACACACATGCATCCCAACACACACACACACACACACACACAGAGTTTATTCCTGATAGAGATGGTGAATACCTTCAGATACAGTGTGGATGGTCCTCCTCTAAGTCACCTTTGATGGCTCCTTGGAAACTACCATGAAGACACACAAAAGCCTGGTCCTCTTTTTACAAGAGCCCTAGGCACTGAACTGAATGGTCTCAAGTGCTCTACACAGGCCAGGCCAGCTCCCCATTGGGTCCACAAGATGGTTAATTGGGCATCAGAGTCACATATCAGATTTATTTTCCTTTATTTATCAGGATTTTATAGAAAAGTTGGACAAGACAGGGAAGGGGTTAAGGAGAGCAACAAGGAAACCTGGAGGCTATTCAGGGAAGAGAAGATTCTCCTGAGGGGGAGAAGTGTCAGGTGGTTCCCAGGCAGAGTGACCCAAATGCTGTGTGCTCTGAGCACCCTGAGCCCAGCCTGGGTGCTGGTACTGGGGGCTGCAGGAAGCTGCCTTGCTGTGCAGCCCATCCATGTGGAAGTGCAGGGGGAGGTCATGCTGACTGCAAAGCTGGTCAGGTGGAAGTTGGAGATGCTGGGAACCATGGTGTATTGAAAGCTTGCTTAAGAGCAGCACTAATTCAACAGGAAAAAAGAGCTGAGAGATCTTTGTAAAATGTGAAGGAGGATTTGTAACATGACTTAAGGACCTGGATTCAGTCACACCCAAAACCAAAACCTGGAACTGCTTGGCTCCTGTGCCAGATCCCTCCCTGTGTAACTTTGTCACCAGCTAGCATGGGCCCTTACATTACTTACAGTGGAAATCAAAATGAAAGCAACAGTATGAATTTGCAGGCAAAAGCTTTCATTGGAAAGTAAGAGAGAAGACAGGGAAAGGACTCCAGCTTGAGTAGCTGGAGAGGGCTCCCTCTGATGAAGGGGATCTGGCCTGCTCATGAACAAGAAGAAAGCACTACTTTAATGAAGTGCTGCTGTGGTCTGGGATCCAACCAATCATTATCTCGTCCTGGTTTCATAGCTCTGGAAGAATCCTCGTGACATGAAATGATTGTCTCTGCAGTGGTCTTGGTCACATTAGGCTTTGCTTTTCCTGGGGCCCAGGTAACTAGAGGTGTGGGACAATGGCTGGACACTTCTGTGTGTCACTCCAAGGGGGAAAGGTCTGGAACTGGACTTTGTAAATGCTGATAATCAGATGTCCTTCTGAATTCTGAACACTATTTAGTTGCTTTTATCTTGGTGTCTTCCATCTTGAAGGAGGATGAGATCAGCTAGGTAACTTTAGAGCTAATAAACTTTGTTCCATTGATTTTTTAAAAATGAGTGGCATACCTATATCCAAAGTTTTAAGGCAAAAGTTAAAAACTGATGGTAAAACTTTGTTCTGCTTTTAGTTACCTATTGGGCCTTTGTAGCCCCAAGTATCAAGGGTTTTAGCAAAAACAGCCTTTCAGTCCCTGTCTGCCTCAGAAGAGAACACAAATCATGCTTTTGATGAATAACAGGCTAAGGGCCCAGGAGTTTGTCATTTGTTCCTATAGTGGTCTCTTTCATGACTATGTCAGCCTCAGCCAGTTTAAACAAGGTCTTGTCACATTAGACCGTGTAAGGGCAGACAAGACAGTAATTGGAAGAAACAGCTTTGGTGGACACAAGTAGACACCAAGACCTCAGATCACTAATTTGGGGCTCCTTCTTTTACTCTGTAGCCCATAGTTGATACCTAGGAAGATATCTGAAAATATATCACTTCCTTCCAGGCCTTCATCTCTCCCCATCATGCTGCCCCAAATCTTACCATTCATGTAAAGTCACCCCAGGTAAGGAGGACATTCTGAGTTGAGCATTCTAACCCATGCTCCTCAATCATTTGCATTACCGTAGGTGTTTCCATGGAGGTAGGAGGTAAATTAGTTAGCTCAGACTAGGCTCAAGTAGGAGAGTAAATAACCCTAAAATGTCATGGCTTGACACACATTGCTTTCTTACCACTGCAAAGTCCACTGCAAATGCAATTATCCTTCATGCTGTGCTCAGTGAGTCAGGCTGCTCTGACCTTGTGCCCCCATTCTCTCAACACAGGGCCTCCCCAGTTGCCACAACAAGGGAAACCTATTCACATGGGGCTCTCACACTCACTTCTACTGAGCTCCCGCCCTAACTGGACTTTGCCAATTAGCCAGAAGTCATCATATGGCCCAACTACTAGGGGTCCTGAGAATCATGTCTTTCATGTGCCTAGAAAGAGAGCAGATGCCACCTCCCTGCTGCTGTCTATCGTAGTGGGTTCAGGAATGAAATGTGACCATGAAAGGGAAACTATAGCCATTTAAAGGCTCAGTGCAAACAGGAGTCCCAAAAGAAGAGGAGATACATGTTCCTGACTCCTGCTCAGGGCCCTTCACTGCACAACCATGGGATAAATGGAGTTCATGGCTGTGCCTTGTTTGGTTTGCTTCCTGGATTTGAAGATGGTTTCAACTAGCTGTTGTATTTTGCTGCTACACATTAAAAAAAAAAAAAACCCAACTAACACAGCTTAATTCCATAATAGTTTATTTTTCTAATGGGGCAGGGAATTCAGGAGAGATGGTTTAGGACTAGAATGGTGATTCCCAGATGTCACCCTTACTCTAGGTTTCTGGTCCTTCCGCTCCAGCATGCTCAGCTTGTCCTTCTGTCCTCAAGGCTGCTTTATCATCAGGGATGCTCCATCACTGCCCCACCTCAGCCAAGAAAAGAGAAGGAAAGGACCACATCCAGAAAGAAGGGTGGCACCTATATCAGGAAAGCAAATTTTCACAGAAGTTCCCATCAGCCTACCTCTCAATAGCCAGGATTATGTTGCATTACCACTATGATCCCTCATAGAATCTGGGAAGACAATTTTTAGCTGAGAATAATTCTGACTTAAATAAATTGTTATTATATTATAAAATGAAAGAAAGAAAGGGCATCAGTTAGGTGAACAATTACACTTCAGGCAACTTTTGAAAATTAAGATCACGGCAAGGTCAATGGAAATGAGTTTGGTTGCCCCCGCTTTGGAAAATGAGCCCCTAGAATATATATTTTCTTTGCTTACCCTTGTATAAGCATTACACGGAATCTACCATTCTCATTTTCAGCTTCATGAGCATGTGACCTACACAGTCTCAAAGAGGCCCACATGTAGAAAAGCTCCGCTCTTGGTTTCCTGTTTTGCAGTCACTGCCTAAATTTTTGAACACTGGTCCTGCACTTGCATTTTGCACAGATTGCACAAATTATGTAGCCAGCCCCGGCTTCACATTGGTGTACATTTGTGGTCATGGCTCCTAGTGAACTTGAAAACACATGAAGTCAGCTCCAGAGAGCCATGGATTCGAAACCCAAGCTTGGATTCGTTGGGCAAGTTATTTAGCATCCTCTAATCTTAGTTTTTCTGTCAAAAGAAATGAAACCACCTCCTTTGCAGGGCTATGGTGCATACTTGATGTGATCCCAGATTTAAAGGGTGTGGTCTAGTTCCTGTTACCTGTTGTTTCTACAGTAGTCATGGCCACTACAGATGCAATTTTCATTTCTGTGCCTTCATACACCTACCTAATGATAAGGCCTAACACTCAAAGTGGCTACTAGGTTGGGGCTGAGATTCTCAGCCCCGCACCCCCCCACACACACACTTATTTTAACAAGGTAGCACCCATGCTCACTGGATGCCACTGGAGAAAGAGAAATGAGGCTCTGGGGCTTCACCCAAGAGGGCCCCGGGTAGACCTGAGGAAGGCAAAAGAGCTGCTGGTGAATTCGTAACATCCAGGTGAGTCACTACCTGTTAAGTCACCTTGAAAGAAAGGACAAGTCTGTAAGTTCGCTTCTTGAGGGTAAAGGAAAGAAGAAAACAGCAAGAGTTCTAATAGGAACCATTAACACTTGACACAATGAAACCACTTTCATCTGAGGGAGAAGTTCAGAAAAGAGTTCAAAAGCCTCATTAATACGATGTAACAAGGCACCGGTGAAAATTGAGCCTCTGCTGTTATGCTGACTTCACAGGGGGCAAAGACATTTGCATCTCTTCTCACTGCAGAGGGGGACCAGTCAACTCCTTCAGGGATTAGAAAAAGCTGCGACCTTGATCCATCTTCATGGATGGGCTTGAATCTACTGTCATCCCCCTCCCTACAGCCTCTCTTTTGTATATTAGAACAAAGGCCTCCCTCCATACCTGTGGGGAAAAAGCAAACTCTAGAGGTAAGTTTATCCAGGAGCTGAGAGTCCTCAGAAATGTTGCCTCATCCGAACCCTTCCCGGGTGGACAGGGCTGGATGAGAATGTCAGCTGCAGAGCTCAGAACACAGCCTGGAAGGATGCGCTGGCAACTAACAATTCAAACAAAATAAGTGTGACGCATAGATGGTTTGCTCCCTGATGTGCAGTACAAAACAAGAGAAGCCTTACATGTCTGTTTTCTCCTAAATAAATGAACCCAGCTCATTCACTGCCTTCATACCTACTCACTCCCTAACTGATGCTGGTGCAATATAGGACCTTTGTAGTGCTTCGGGGTGAGGGCTCACTCAGCCCTCAGGGTCTACAGGAACCCTGAGTGTCCACACAATCAACACTTCAAATTGTCACTGATAGGGTCTGAGTGGTCCTCCAGAGGGAAGATGGGAACCTCAACTCACCCCGCCCATAGGGTAGGTTGTAGATTCACTGACTTCTGTCACAGAAAAAAAAAATTCAAGATGCATCAGTGAGAAGCACAAAAAAGTTTATTAGGCAGAGTTAAAGAGATATACACTAAAAGAAAGTAGAGCAGGACCAAGACAGAGACACATTATGTCTGGGGTTGGGGTATGGTCATGGGGTGTCCTCAGGATGGGTGATCTAGCATGTACATTCCTACTGTCACTTGCTGGGTTAAGTTGCCTGTGTCTGAAATTTAGAGATATGCTGCCCTCTTAATTGTGCTGCTTCCTTGAGGAGGGAGATCTGTGTGAGAAGAAACTCAGGCTCAATTAAGAGGTTTAAAGCACACATTCGATCTATAGGCATATTGTATCTTTAAGAGCTTTAAGGTTTTGTTGTTACTGTTTTGTTTTGTTTCGTTTTGCCTTGGAGTGTTTCCTGGAAGGAAAAATGGCACTGTAACCTCAGGTAAATTTGTTTCCTGGACCTGCAGTTTTTCTTAAAAGTACAATTCAAAACTTACAGTTTTCCTTGTCTCTTTTTTACCTGTTTTTAGTTCTTCTCTCCTGCCTCACAATGTATTCAGACCCTGATGACTTTCTGAACTCCCTACCTGAGAGGCAGGGAATCAACCTGTGAGGTTGATTCTGAGGCTGTAGCTCCACTCTTTCTCATGCCAAGCCTGGCCAGATCTCTTAGCCCTTTTTAATTTCAGGGTACCAAATGTCTATGAAGCTTCCCAAAAGGAACACCTTAGAGCTGGTCCCCCATCTTAGTTACTTTCCCCATTGTTGAAACAAAGTACCTGGTGCCCAAAGTTAAAGGAAGAAACATTTATTATAGCTCACAATTTGTAGAGGTTTCAGTCCATAATGGGCTGGCCCTAACGCAGGGTGGCATGACATAAGGGCATCACAGAGGAGAAATAGTTCCTGGTGATGCAGGAGATGAAATATGAAAATATTGTATCTCCCAACCTGTTAGATGTCTGATGGCCAAAATCATGTTCTCTAAAACTGAAGAATGAATTCTAGGAACAACAGAGGTTAAGAGTAGGAAGATATTTATTGATAGGATAGCTCCTGAGAGGCAGGAGGGATCTCGAAAGGAAAGCCAGAACTCCACTTTACAGGGAAGTTTAATAGAGCAAAATCCATGTGGGTACAACGCGAGTTATAGCTATGATTAACCAATAAGGTTACAAGTATAGTTGCTTAGGTAATAGTGGTCCAATTGGGAAACAAGTCACGTAACAAGTGTGGATGGAAAGAAGAAAATCTTCTTCTAGGAAATGATGAGTCCAGAGGTCTTTGGTCACCAACCAGGGTGACTGATGTCTTCCTAGGCTTCATTAGGCCCAGTGTTTGTCTTTCGAAGAAATATACAGGCCTGGTCATCTCACCTTTATCTTGAGGGCTGGTCTCTAATGGATGTGTCTCTGGCCATAGATGTGATGTGTTTCACTTTTATCCTGACTCTCTCAAGGGCCTATCATTATCTGACTGCCTATAATATTTCTGTCTAATTTAGCTGACTATAATAATGACAGGCAAAAGGCAGCAAAAGCAGCAAGCAGCAAGCAGCAAGTGGCAAGCAACCACAGCAGTCCTCTTCCTGTCTCTTATATTTTACCCAGGCTTCCAATCTCTCAGATTATCCACTTGCTGGGTTAATTTAGAAAGTAAACCATTTGCCTATGTTTGAAGCTTAGAGAAACTAACGGAGTTAGTTTAATCTAGTGTCACACCATAAATCAATCCCAGCATCACATCCTTGATCCCAGCATCACGTACCCTAGATCCAGCCATCTCTGAAAAGCTCCACCCATGACCACATGAGGCTTTTGGGGACACCTGGATACAGGCCATAAGAGCCTCCAACATCCCAGCGGATGCATAGGTGTGTACCACAGGTTTTCACCATCAAATTCCTCAAGTCTCTCCTCTCTCACCACCCTCAGGAAGGCTCACTGTCCCCGGACTCACTTAGACCTTTTTCAGCTCCTCTCCATGGGAGAAGGACTATTGGCAGAGAAGGAGCACAGGGAGACCTTTTGAGTACAGAAATGTTCTTCATTTCCTTTTGGGTGGTGGTCACATAGATACCGTTGTGTAGAAACCTGAGCCTCAGTGAAGTGTATGCTCAATATTAATGTACTAGACACTTTGTGAGTTGTACCTCAATTTTTAAAATATGACACCTCCCCCAAGAAAAAGTATAACTATGTTAGCTCAAACAGGTCAAACAGCTACCAAATGGCCTCTCAAAGTGGGAATTTCATGGATTCAACCTAATATTTTTGGCTGGATTGGCAAGTATGTGCTTTTAACAAAAAATTTTCAGTTTCTCTGCCATGAGAAACTGAAAGTGTAAATAAAGATTAAAATGAATAATTGATATTGTGAAATAGGAAGAAAAGGTCCAAAGGGGCAGGGGAAGTGGGAGGGATAGGGGATAGGAAAGAAGGGAAAGGAGAAAAGAAAAAATGGAAACAAAGCCTTTGCAAATAGGAAGAGGTGGAGGGGTTGAAGGGAGGGCAGGGGAATGGGGAAAAAATAAGAACCAAGATACATCATGTAAAGGTACAAGATCCCAATGATAAATGTAAATGTACTGTATACCTGAAATGTACCAGTAAAAGAATTTAAGGGAAAAAAAGATATACCACAATAAACAAGCAAACATGGCTCCTCAAAAAAATTTTTTTTAAATCAATAAATCAATAAATAAATTTGCTCCAATCTTTTTTTTTTGGTACTGGAGATCGAACTCAGGACCTTGCATGTGCGAGGCAGACGGTGGCATCCAGTCCTTAAAATGAAAGACTTTACATAAAATTCTGAATTTTTGGCTCCAATCAAAAGCCAAGGGGCACTTCACTTCCAGTTGTAGACATCTGACTCAGGCATTAAAGTACAGAAAGCAAAGGCCTCAATCAAATCCAAAAATGTGTTGCAGGCAGGGAGGAATGAGAGGTAGGGAAAACTGTTGTGAAGATAATTTTTCTAGCAGATTTTCAACCTGTATCCAATAAACAAAAACATGAAAATAAAAAACATTTATGAATACATACACGTATATATGCATACCTGCCTCTCTTTCTATACATGTATCTACACCCATTTACACCTACTTTTCCCTTTATTTCACTTACATTTTCACTCACTAGTTCCTGTTTCATTTTTCTCTTTCTTTCTCTCTCATACATTGCTATTAATTTCTGGCAGCAATTTACAAATCCTCCACTACTCCAAAAATCATTGCAATCACAGTTGGGAACCTCAATAATTTCACCAAGGCAGAGCTATTAAATGCAAACATTGGCAAAAGTTTTTAACACTGCAGAAAGTCATGAAAAATGCCAAGGTAAGCTCATTGCTGCTCCAGATTTAATTCATCCTCTTCTTAAAGGCTAGAAATCCCCTCTCTGCCCAGCAGGACCTGAGCAAGCCTAAAACGAGGGCCATGTGAGGCCACATTAGACTGATTCTCCCCCCTCCCCAAAACCCAGCATGGCAGAGAAGTAGGCAGACCTGAGGGCACATAAAATGGAAATTCTCCCTAATTTTTCTCATCCCATTCTAAGTTGAGGACTAAAATGAATAGAGCAATATTAACCCCACAGTCTGCAGCTGCCACTTCTGATAACCATGAAAACAAAGCTACCTTATATAGTTCTGCTTGGTGCTTTTCAAACTCATTTCCTCATTAAGTGTTCGTTGAAACTCCAAGAATCAGGAAAAACTGCCCTTGGACTTTGAATATTTTAGGGACCCTGGTCCCAAGGTTAGTCATCAATTTGCCATCAAAGCTAGGACAAGTACATGGTCTCCCGACCTCTAGTCTAAGGCCATGATCACTCCTTTCTGGACCCAGGATGTGTTCCAGCACTGTAGGGGCCAACACCTTGTCTCACTACTGCCTCATCTTTCTGTCTGTCATTGGATTTGCTTGCTCACCTAAAATGACTTCCAGGGAGTGAGTTGCTCCATCACAATTAGATTTAGTTAACTAATCAGAAACATAGTGCTTATCATATCATTTAGGGATTTGGCAAGAAACCCACTGCCACTCAGGTGGTGTCATTGAACAGTGACTGTTTGCAGAGATGAGAGATGGAGACAGGGTTAAAGAAGCCAACAGGGATGACTGCGTTTTTGATGGAGGTAGCCAGGATGGGAAGATATTATCCTTGCAAGGCTTGAAAGGATAAAGGGAGGAAATAGTGTTGCTGGGGTTTAGTGAATTGGGAGCATGCATCAGCCATTAGAAATGTGGAACAGAAACATAGAGGAAATAGAAGAAATGCCCTGACCACTCCCAAGTTTTGCACCCCCCCCCATCATCCTGACAATGATTCCACTGGCTGAGATCAACCAGATGCCAGATGAAATGAATAGGGCTCCTGCATGTCCAACCCATGGTAAAGAATGCGTGTATGTGGAGGAAGATTGGGGAAAGAAAATAAGGACCACACTTTACTTTCAAAACCACAGTTTCCTCATCTGTATAACTGGATGATAATATTTACCTAATAGTGGTATTATGAGGACAAAAATGGTACATCTAAATGTACAACTTACACCTATGCAAACATAAACTTATCTTCTTCATCATCATGACATATGTTTCCTTTAAACAATGCTATTTTATTCCCAATATGATGAACTTCCCACAATGAACCATCTGCAAAGGTTATCCCAGCCATCCCATCCCCTATTCCAGCTCTGTCCTCCACCAAAGGACAATATTCCTTTTGGAATACAACACTTCTGACAAGTGTCCCATAGGCTGTGTTTGATGACTTCCTGTGATGAGGGACTGACCACATTCTCCTGTTCCTTCTACAGCCATACCAGAAACTTTATTATGGGAAACTTCCCTATATATATTTTCCATGGATTCTGCACTCTGGTATCACAAAGAAGAGAAATGTTTCCCCCTTCACTATAGTCCTGCACAACTGGAAAGGCATCCAGGTTATATCTATCCCTCACTGAAGGGGGAAAATTATTTTAAATCTCTTTTAAGTAATTAATGCACATCAATTATCAATTAATTAATTCATATTAAACAGACACATTCTGACTGAGACAGCTACCAAACTACTAGAACTAACAAAGATGAGTTTAAACAAATAACCAGAAATTAAATTCATAGTTTAAAACCTTTCTATAAAGGCAACTGTAGGTTGGATGACTTCACTGCTAATTTCTGCCCAATATGTAAGAAAGAAATCATACCAACTCCACTAAATTATTTCAGAAAATAGAAGAGAAGAGAATACTTTCCAACTAATTTTGAAACTAGCATTTCCCTGATAACAGAATTAGAAAAGGATGTCTCACGAAAAGTACAGATCAATACCTCTCATGTAGAGGCAAACATCAACACAATTTTAGAAATTGAATATAGTAATATATTTTAAAAGATAATAAAACATGACTGTTATGTTGTGGTATTTGGTATAGTAGACATAGCAAAAAAACAGGATTGTTGGAATTGAAATAAATCAATAAAAATAATCCAAATAGAAGCACACAGAGAAGAAGAAAAAGTGAAGGGGAATCAAATTAGGGCATCTGTAATCAGCACAAAAGTATCAAATGATATAAAAAATACTTGCAAGCAGGGTTCCAGAAGCGAGCATGATAGAATTGTAAAAAAAAAAAAGTTAAAGAAATAATGATCAAATATTTGTAAATTTGGCCACCGATCTCAATCTGTAAATCAAAAAAACTCAACTAACCCTGAAAAAGATAAAAGTGAAGGGATCACAACCTAGGTCATCATTTTCAAACTCCTCACAACCAAATACAAAGTATTCAGAGAAAATAATCACGGTATCTATAGGGAGAAAATGATAGGAGTGATAACTGACTTCTCGATAGAAATAATGGAAGTCACTAGACATCTTTAGATTCTAAAGAAAAGAAAAACAACTCATGATCAAGAATTCTATATTCAGCAAAAATATTCTTCAACAATAAACATAAAATATACACTTTTGGGTGCACAAAAGCTCAGAAAGTGTCTAACCAACAAGCCTGACTATGGAGAAATTCTTCAGGCAGAAAGGAATTGATATCAGATGGTAACTTAGATCTACAGGAAGGAATGTGGAGAAGTCTGTGTGGTACATGGTGGCTTACAATGCAAGCAGTGGCCTCACTGTGGGGTGACTGGAACGCTGAGAGGCCATGGACTGGCCCATTGTTGGGCTTTTCCTGGAGCAGTTCTTCAGTATTGTGACAACATTTTTTAAAACAGAGCACAGGTCCTGATATCTGTGAATTTCCTTGGAAGACAAAAGCAAGAGCAGAAAATGTTGCCACAGTTACCAGGTTTGAAGAAAAGCCTTACATAGAATTTTTTAAATTTTAGAAAAGTACAACAGGGAAGCGTAAATAACTTTCTTTTCAACATGTCAAACTGATTGAAAGAAATAAGATGATCTGCAGATCTTAGAGCTTTTTTCAAAAGGTACTAGTCTCATAAGAAGCCATCATGAACAACAACTATAGAGGCAGTGAATGAAAAACAACACAACCCCAACTTCATGTCTCAGAGTGAGACATATTCTTAAGAAAAATAATTTTTAAAACATAGTAAAATCTACATGTAAAACTAAATGAAATAATTGTGATATTCAAGAAACTAAAGCCATTAGAACCTAAATCACAATCCATTCAATTACCAGTGACTTTTCCAGGTAGATCATGTGACAACCAAAACATGTGACCATGTCTTTCCTACATGGTCTTTCACCAAAGGACACTATCATCTTTAAAGAGATACTTTTACTCCTCTGTACTCACATTCTCAACATTATTCCAAGACTTTGTTTCCCTGACTATTCCTACAATCCAACATTTCTTCCCTGAAGAATCACATGGCAAGGGCCTCCATGTCTTCCTGCACTTCCACAATGCAATAATAGACACACCATTCCAAGAATCATTTTGCCTAGGGATGTTTATGGCCCAACTACATCCTTCATTGGTAACAAGAATAGCATATGTAAAGAGCTTTTAATTTTTTTTCTCCCAAGTGCTACCTTGTACCCCATCATTCTGCCATCATGGAAATAATACTGAATTGCCTTCAAGGTTGACTTTTAGTTTTCAGATGACTTACTTGTGAACATGTAGGAAAAAAAAAGAAACTTAAAACATTTTCCTTTTTTGCAAAAGTAAATTTCAAATTATCTCTCAGTGTAATTCAAAAATTATTATTACTTAAGTGATTACACTTTCACCTAGATAGAAGCTTTATAGAATTACAATTTTAATGTAAACTTTTATGAATGAAATTGTTTAAAATGATTTTTCTTCCTGTTCGTTTCTGGCTTACCATGTAAAGAATTTGAAGGTTTGAAGTTGTCACTCCATTTTAACAAGTAAATATTGAACAAACTGAAAAAACAATCTTATATGTGGAAGAAAAGTGAGGTCACAGGGCAAACTTTAGAGATGTAGACAGGCAGATGCGGAGAATCACAACTTACTGGAGCAGAAATCCACAAGTAGAAGCCTCTGAGGGAACCAGTGTCAGGTTAGGAAAACTTAAAGTGTTATTTACAACTTATTAGAATCGCAGTATGAGTAAGCCAAGAATTTCAGAGGGATTTAGTCACGGGTGTCCCTCAATTTTTGTGAGTTTTATTTCCGTGATTTCAATCAGGAAATATCAGAGAAGAATCCCCTATGCTTCTTGCAAGTGTGTGACAGGGGCCGATTTTAAAATACGACAGAGCTTTCTATTCCTGACAAGGTCTGCCTTCAAGACAAACTATTTTACCAGAGCTAAACTACTGAATTTTTGTTTGTTTTGTTTTATATCTTCAGAACCAACTTGGAAAAAGGAAAATACATATCCAATTTCTGCCCCCTTTGGTATTTCACATAAAGGGAAAAGAAACACTTCAGCTTGCTTTGGACTCCCAGATGCAAGAAAAAGTACCCAACTCCAGACTAGTCTAGCCATCCTGTCCCATGTGATGGGTAGGTAAAAACATGAAAAGGCCTTGTGAAATTTCTGGTCTCATAGTGCAGCCTTACTGAATGATTAAGATCTAATCATAAGACTAATGAATGAATTCTCTTCCCCTACTGCTCATGTGTTCCACCACACAAATGGAGAAGGCCTGCTTACTTCAGTTCAATTTACCCAGTACCTTATGCCTTTCTGTCAAGAAAAAAAAGAAAAAAAACAGTAGTCATTCTAAAAAGAATCTGAAGAGACAACACAAGTATCAGAACCAGATTCAGACATGCAAAGGACACTGTGATTATCAGATTGGGAATTTAAAACAATTAATGTAAAGATGCTAAGGCCTCTAGTAGATAAAGTTGCAGTACCCAAGAACAGATGGGCAATATGGGCAGAAAGGCAGAAACTTTAAGACAGAATTTTTTAAATGGTAAAGATCAATAACACTACAATAGAAATGAAGAGTGGCTTTTCTTAGTAGACTAGCCATGGCTGGAGAATCTCTGAGCTAGAGGATATGTCAATAGAAACTTCCAAAATGAAAAAGAAACGGAAAATAAGATAAAAACAGATAAATCAAAATAAAATTCCAAGAACCATTAGACAACTATGAAAGGTAGTAGAACATGCATACAATGGGAATGCAGAAGAGACTGAAACGAACAGAAAAATGTTTGAAGAAATGATACAGGATTTCCCAAGTAATGTTACCAAACAAACCACACATCCAGAAGGTTCAAAGAGCCAGCAATATAAATGCTTTCCCTTAAAAATAAATCTAGTTATATCATACTCAAATGAAAAAAATCAAAGATAAAACCATCATAAAAAGTTTAAAAGAATAAAAATCATACAATGTCTACTCTCAGGTCATAATAGAATTAAACTAGAAATCAAAAACAGAAAGATAGCTAGAAAAATCTCAAAAACTTAAGAGATCTAGTAACACATGTTAAATAACACATGGGTCAAAGAAGCAGTCTCATGAAAAATTAAAATATATTTTGGACTAAATGAAAATAAGACAAACATCAAAATTTGTGAGACAGCAAAAGCAGTGGTTAGAGGAAAATTTTTTGCATACATATATTTTTTTCTTTTTTTTCTTCCGGGGATCGAACTCGGGACCTTGCGCTTGCATGGCAGGCGGCAGAAACACTGAGCTAAATCCCTAGCCCTGCACATATATTTAAATGCACATATACAACGATCTATAATCAATAATCTAACTTTCACCTTAAGAAACAAAAAAAGGTAAAATTAAATCCAAAGTAAAAACAAAGGAAGAAATAAAAATTAGAGCAAAAATCAAGGAAATTGGAAATAGAAAAATTATAGAGAAAATTAATAAAACCAAAGGCTGAATTTTTAAAAAATGGGTAAAACTGAAAAGCTTCAACCCAAGCAAACTAAGAAAGAAGAGAGAAGACATAAATTACTAACATCAGAGGTGAAAGAGAAGAAATCATTATAGATCTCATGGACATGAAAATTAGAATATGTATTATGAATCACTCTATGTCTACAATTTTGATAACCTATATGAAGCTGGCCAATTCCTCAAGACATAATCTGCCAAAAGTCACACAAGAAGAAATAGGCAACTTAAATATGCTATATCTATTAAAGAAATTAGATTTATATTTAATGACTTCCAAACAAAAAGCATTAAATCCAGCTGGTTTCATTGGTGAATTCTATATAACATATAAAGAAGCATTATACTGACTTTTACAGTCCCTTTCAGAGGATACAAGTAGAGAGAATACTTCTTAATTCATTCTATAAAACCAACATTATCTTAATACCAAACCAAAGACAGTACAAAAGAAAACTACAAACTGATATTACTCGTGAATATAGATGCAAAATATTTATCAAATTGAATCCAACAATGTATAAAAAGAATTATATATCATGACCAAGTTGGATTTATCCCAGGTATACAAGACTGCTTCAACATTCAAAAATCAATCATTATAATCCATTACATCAACAGATTATTGAAGACAAATCATAGAATCATATCACTATATTCAGAAAAAAGAATTTGACAAAATCTAATATCCATTTATAACGAAACACTCTTCAACAAGAGGGAATGAAGAGGGAATTAAAGAATGTCTACAAAGGACCTACAGCTGATTAGCTCATGCCATTGCTCAAGAGTGAAAACCCAAGAGCTTTTCTGCTAAGATCAGGAAGAAGTCAAGGATGTCCCCTCTCACTACTTCTTTTTAACATCATACTGGAAACTTTGGCTAATACAATAAGACAAAGGAAATAAAAGATGTACAGATAGAGAAGGAAGAAATATAATTCTCTTTGTAGATGACATGATCATCTTTGAAGAAACTTTTAAAGAATTGACAAAATGCTCCTAAAATTAATAAGTGATTATATCAAAATTGTAGCATACAAATCAATCTATACAGAGTCAATAGCTTTTTTATATACTAAAAATGAAAAAGAGGAACTGAAATTTAAAAATCATAAAAATATTAGCTCCTTCAGAAAGAAATACTTAGGCATAAATCTAAGAGCACTTGTATAAGACCTGTAGGAGTAAAACTACAAAATGTCAATGAAAGAAATTGAATACCTAAATATATGTAAAGGTATTCCATACTCCTAAATAGAAAGATTTATTATTGTCAAGATGTCAATTCTCCGTAAATAGATCAATGGAACAGATCACAGAAAAAAGACTAACATAGACATAATGAATAAGTCTTTGACAAAAGAGCAAAGGTAATACAATGGAACACAGACAGTGAACATCCTGGGGAGGGAGGAGGGACAAAAGAGAAGAAAAAGAAAAGAAAAGAAAAAAGGAATCTAGGTACTGACTTTACACACTTTGCAAATATTGAATCATAGACCTAAATATAAAATGCAAAACTATAAAATGCAAAGAATATAACATAAAAGAAAATCTTGATAAACTTGGATTTGATAATTACTTTTCAGATAACTATCAAAGGCACCAAGCATGAAAGAAATAAATGAGGACCTGTGCTTCATTAAAATTAAAAACTCTTTGAAAGACATTGTCAAGAGAATGAAAAGATAAGCTATGGCATGGGAGGAAATATTTGCGAAAGACATATCTGATAAAGGAATGTGATCCAAAATACATAAAACTCTCTTAAAACTCAACAATAAAAAATATATAACTCAATTAGTAAATACTAAGTAACAGTCTTGAATATATATGTCACAAAAAAGATGTATGGATTGGAAATAAACATCAAAAGATGCTAATATCATGTCTCTTTAAAGAATTGTAAATTTAAACAACCATTAAATGACACTACACACCTAATAGAAAGGACAAAAGCCAAACCACCACCATCATGAAATGTTGGTGAGGATGTGGAGAAACAAGAACATTTATTTATTGCTGATGGGAATACCAAATGGTACAGCCACTGTAGAAGAGTTTGGTAGTTTCTTACAAAACTAAACATACTTTTATCAGCAACTGAAATATTTGGCATTTACCTAAATGAATTGAAAAATTGTATCCACACAATGCCTGTCACTCAAATGCTTACAGCACCTTTCATCAGACTTGCCAAGATATAGAAAAAAACCCCAATAAGTCCTACAGTAGATGAATGGAGAAAAATATGGTAAATCCAGACAATGGAATAATTATTCAATACTAGAGTGAAATGAGCCTGCCAAAGAGAACACAGTGCAGAAGCTCCATGGCATTGGTCTGGAAATCACTTTTTGGATATGACCCCCAAAAAACACAGGCAACAGAAACAAAATTAGAAAAATGAGATAATATCAAACAAAAAAAGATTGCTACATACACAGGTAAGGAAACAATCAGCAGAGTGAAGAAACAACCTATGAAAAGGGGGAAAATATTTGGAATCCATATATCTTGATAAGTTTAATATTCAAAATACATAAGGGCCTCAAACATCCAATAGCAAAAAACAAAACAAAACAAACATACGTGAAGGATCTGAGAGATATATGCATTCCCATATTCAATGCAGCATTATTTAAAATAGCCGAGGTATGGAATCAGCCTAGTGTCCATCAATGGCTGAACAGGTTTTTTAAAATTAGTATATACATATATAAAGAAAGAAATATTAACCCTTTAAGAGGAGGAGATCTTGCCATTTGCAGCAGCATGGAACAACAGATATTATGCTAAGTAAAATAAGCCAGGTAAAGAAAGACAAACACCATATGACTTTACTTATAATATATATAGATAGATATAAAAAAAGTCAAACTTATAGAAGAACAGAGTAGACCAGAAGATGTTGGTAGTGTATGGTGGGAGAATCCAGAGATGGTGGTTATAGTATACAAAGTTTTGATTAGAAAGGATGTGTATGTTCAGGAGATCAAGTACAATGCATTGTGACTATAGTCAACAATATTATAAATATGAAAAATGTCTAGGGAGCAAATCTTAAAGGTTCTCACAAAAAAGTATATA
Organism: Heterocephalus glaber; assembly: GCF_000247695.1. The sequence goes on from NW_004624794.1 coordinate 4,296,369, forward strand.
GGTGATGAATCTATTAGCCTGATTTAACCATATCATATGTATACACATATAAAAATCTTACGTTGTACTTAGTAAATAGACATAATATTATTTGTTAATATACCTTAATGAAAAAAACTAAAAAGCAAAACAGCAAGCTATCAAACCATGAGAAACCATGGGGGAAACTTAAATCCATGGTGATAAGTGAAAGAAGCCAATGTGAAAAGGCTCCATGCAATGTGATTCTAACTCTAAGGCATCCTGGAAATGACAAACTCTGAACAGTCTAATGATCATTTGTGGCCAGTGTTTAGAAGAAAAGAAAGGATGAAGAGGCAGCAAACAGGACTTTTTAAGGAAAATAACTATGAAACCACAGTGGTAGGATACGTTTCTTTAAACTCAGAAATGCCACACCAATATTGAATCCCAATGTAAACTATGGATTTGGGATTTGAAGCATCAGTATAGGTTCTATAAGGTAAGGAAAGCTAGACCTTGTGGTACGAGCCTGTAATCCTGGAACTCTGGGAGGCTGAGGCTGGAGGATTATGTGTTCGAGCCCACCCTGGGAAATTCAGCAATTTAGCAAGACTCTGCCTGAAAATAAAAAATTTTAAAAAATTAAAAAATTGTCTGGAAATGTAGCTGAATATGAAGGTCCTTGGTTCAATTCCAAGTAGAGTAAAAAAGAAGTCTCTTGTGCAGGATGTTGCTGTTAGGGGAGATTGGACAAATGTAGGGGAATAAGTAATATGGGAAATCTGTGTACCTTCTGCTTAATTTTGATGCAAACTAAAAACTGCTGTAAAAATAAAATCTATTTAAAAATAAATGCTCTAAAACCACAATGAACTACCATTACAAGTCCATTGAAATGTCCAAAATGAACTGGATTTTAGGAAGTACAGGAAGCAAGCTTCTTCCTATACTGCTGGTGAATGTATGAACCAGCACAACTACTGAGAAAATTGTTTAGTGATTTCTCTTTCCTTCTTTCTTTCTTCTTTTCTTTTTTGCTAGGCCAATGCTTCACCACTCAGCCACATTTCCATCCCTCTTTAAATTTTTATTTTGAAACAGGGTTTAACTAATTGCCCAGTACGGCCTAAGACTTGCAATCCTCTTGCCTCAGCCCCCCAAGAAGCTGAGATCACAGGGGTATGCCACCATGTCTAGCGTGTATCAGTTTCCTAAAATGTTAAGCATACATCCACCCCATGACCCAGCAAATACATTTCCATTTATATGTATAAGAAAATGAAAATATATTCACAAAAAGCTTTTTTAAAGAATGTCCATAGAAGTTTGACTCATAATAACTCAAAATTTGAAAGATTCCAGATGGCCATCACTTGGTGGATAGATAGACTGTGATGAATTGGCACAGCAGTACTTACCTAAGCAATCACAAGAAATGCACCACTTGCACATACAATATGAATCTCAAAAGTATATTGAATGAAAGAACCAGACAGAAATAACATGTGCTATGTGATTTCATTTTCATGAAGTTATAGTATGCACAAAATGTGACTATTGATTGGGAAGATCCTTAAGGGCACATTCTGGAGTGCAGGTAAATATTTTGTTTTGATTTGCCAATGTCAAAATTGATTAGATGGTATGCTTGGCCTGCACCAGATGTAAATTATATGCCTCAGTTTTAAAAGGGCATGGTTTCTGGTGGTGACTCTTTCCCATGAGCATAGATTGGTCTCTGGCCACCTGATCTCTCTAGGCACACAAAGTAAGAAAATGAAATTCAAGGTTTGGATGCTAACCAGCAAAACATACCTGAGATTACTGAATTCCTGGCACAACTCAAAACCAAGAGTAAAGGGAAAGGAATGTGTGTTTTGCCTAAGTGTCCTTCTCTGCCCCTGTTGTACTCATTCTTAGCTCTATCCAGGACTGCACCAGGGCTGCAGCAAAGGCTAGGGAGCGAAGCCTGGGTGTGACAAGATGAGCTCTACATAAAGAAAGAGTGAAGGTAAAAATTTTCCCACCATATTTTACCAGTGTAGAGTGAGGCATATTTCTTCAAACTCATGCTGCACTTGAATTTTTCACAGTGACTGAAAGCTCTGCTTTCAAAATCAATAGAAAAGGTGTCATCTTTGATGACATAAGACAATGATGTAGAAAGAATATGGGATCATCTTTCTTCCCATTGATAGGGGAAGCTACACATACCCCAGAAGTGACATAAGGCTCTCATGGCAGCTACTCACCTCCTAAAACTTATCCAGGTAAAATGCTATTCACCAGCCTGTTGCATCTTCCAACTAGAGACTGCAGCTGATGGGGTCTTGCTGATAGGAATTATTTGGCTCACTGAGCTGCCAGCACTGAAGAAGGGAGGAATTTATGTAAAATTCTGGACTTTTGGGTTCTATAGAAAAATGAGAGTAAAAGCAAAATACAGAATATAGTCTACATTTATGCCACGGATCAGTGAAATATAGAATATATTCTGTAATTCTAGTGTATAAAATATATTTGATAATATGGATGACTCTGTGCCTGGATTCCCCTCCCGGTGAGACCGCCAGCATTAAGTGGAGGCTGGTCTCTTGGACAGGGCTGGGCCACCCGCACTTGCTTGTGGCCCCCAACTGGCCCATTTTCCCCCTTTATGAGTTTTTGAATCTGCAGTTCAAAGTCTCCTTTAAATTGCAGCCATTTGACCTTCTTCACTTCCAAGAGAGCAGGAGAAAATTTCTCATTGGCAATAAAACAACATTTCACATAAATTGCAAAAATTAAACTGCAGAGCCAATTACTGCCTGAGCTGCTCACACAATGTTTCTAGGTAGGTCCAGGAATAGGTTGTGACCTTGAGAAATTTCCTCCTCCTCTCTGAGTCTCAATTTTCTGACCCATAAGATAAAGAAATAAACTTCACCATCTTTCAGAGCTCACGCCTCTGTGATAAAATATCTAACCCTAACTACCTTGGTGGAGACAGCCCTTCAGCAGCTGGGAGGCCCTTTGTAAGACATGACCTGCTCTTCATCCAACTCGTTCAGAAAAGCACATGTTCATACACTCTTCCTTCATGGCCAACCTGGCATGCAGAGGACCACTGAGAGTGGCCAGCACTTAAGAATATTGAACTCACAGGGGATCTAGCTCAGTGGTTCCACCGCCTACCTTGCAAGCACAAGGACCCGAGTTTGATGCCTGGTACCAAAAGAAAAGAATACTGAACTCCTGACATGGCTCAAAATGAAGAGTGAAGAGGAAGTGGGCTGCCTGTGTTCTGCCTGGGGATCAACCCTTCCTCGTGGTGCACCACAGTCTGTCCCAGGCCCTACCCACTTAGCAGCAGAGACCCCAAGTATCAAGGCAGACTTCAACATCAAGATCTCATTGAGCACGGGCACGGAATTTTCCCGAATGTGTTCATTAATACTCAGTTACAAGTGAAGTCAAAGAAAAGATTAGATGTACACCTAAAACCTCTTGACAAAAATGTCATGGGGCTATTTGTGGACCAGTCAGAGGCTTTCTCAGAAGGCTGATTCTTACCTCAAATATCAGAATTTAGAGCTGGCTCACCAAGCACTCCTCAGGTGCTTAAAGATAGTCCCAGTGATTCTTCAATGTGTTTATATCAATTGAAGATCAAATATATATTTCTTATATACACATATGTGTAATAAATGTTTAACAATTAATAGATTTTACATACAAAGTACTTTACAAATCCAGGCTATTATCTTTAATCCACATAAAGCCCCAATTTACATGTGAGGAAAATTGAGGCTCAGAAAGATGAAGAAAGCTGTCCAAGATCAGATAACTAGGATGGGCAAAATCCTAGTAGTGCCAGGTTTACAGCTCAGCTAGCCTGGCTCCAATGCTTTGATTCTACTGCCAGTGTTTGGTGATATTACATCATCCTTCCTCTCAGAGTGCACAAGAATTAAGAGAGTTCTTTGAGCCTTATTAAGTCAACAGATAACCTTTCTGTCTATATGCAGAGGACAGAAGCATTCACAAATTCCCTTTATTTGACTTGAGACATCCAGATGCATCCATGTCCTTGATAAGAGTCAGATACAATTAGAGAAAACACTGAGGAACTGCATATTTAGAGCACTGTGTGATCTCTCCACCCTGTGCCTTCAAGCCTAATACTTCATGGTTTCTGTGAACTTCTTGGACATGCAAGGATTTGCATGCAGATAACTTTTTTTCTTCATCTTTTTATGAGCTGTTGACAAAATAGTAAGGAGAAGAGAGACAAATATTGAGACCCTACTGTGAACAAATCACAGTGGTAAATATTTCCCAAGGGTCAATTCTTTCAGCCGCTCTATGCGGTTGTAGCTTAACTTGGGTTGTAAATCAGAAATTCCAAGCCAAGGGCCCCATGGGGTCTGATGGAGACCTCTAGCCCCACCAGAACCCAGAAGTCTGATTAAGTTTGCTCCAACCTTAGATTGAACTCAGGTAAAATAGTTCCCCTCACTCTCTAGAAGAAAACCACTGACAATGTACTGGACATTGGCACCTTCAGTGGCCCCCTCTGTCTGGAAGCCCTCCTCCCCAACTGCTTCACCGTTCCCTTCCCGTAAATCTCCTAAGTCTATAGAGACCATTCCTAACTTCCTCTCCTCAGTGGTGCATCTTGTCCGCCTCTATCAGATGGAAAATCTGCTGACTACCCCTCACACAGCTCCTTAGATGTGTGTCCAGCCCAGAAACAACCACAGGCTATTGAAGTTCTTTTGGCTTTATGTCCAGTGGGAATTGGAACTCTGTGTGAGCTCATGTCTGCATCCCAGCATTAACAGAGCACACCAAGCAGCCTATTCTGTGCCTCATTCCCAGAAACAAGTCTGCTAACCCCTGGCTCTCCTCCCATCCACCTGACTGTGGTCTCCTGCACAGGCTCTATGGCCCTCTAGTCTGTGTCCTTCTGCTCTTTCAGCCTCTCACCTGAGCTTGTAATAGCTATCCAGGCTGTATTCTCAATTCTACCCTCATGGCAGCTTCCCTAGATCAGGCCCTGTTTCCTCCCACCAGGGTATGGAAATGGCTTTTGATCAGTCTTCCTACACGCTCTTCCAGACCTGCCCATATGGATTTTTGCTCAGGAGCTGTTAGTGTCTTTTTAGTGGCATTAACAAAGTTCAATCTAGTAATCTGGACCTCTGAGGATGCTGAGGCAGGACCTCACCATGCCCATACTTCTCACTTTCCAGCTCCCAGCTCCTACTCACATAGAACCCCTTCCTGCCTACTGGTTTCTCGGAGTGACCACCCATGCTAGTCTTTGCACCTAAGACAGCTCCTCCTGGAGCAAGGTCTTCATCACCTCTGAAGGCCACAAATAGCAACTACCCTTCTGAGAGGCTGGACCAGTCTCTGGCTTGCATGAGCAGGTGTGGTGGACAAGGGAAAAGACAGTTCCACTCCGAAGGAAAGCAAATAAAGGGAGACAAGAGGTATCTGAGCTCAAAAATTCAGCCAGAGACCAGAACCAGAACACAGACACAGGATAAGTGGGAAAAATTCTGGTCAGTGGACACCTCACCCCCCCCCCCCCCCCAAGACTCCATAAGGATTTCTTACTGACTATTCATAGGATAAACACTTGAATCAAATTTGATTTAAACCATTTTTCCCCAGAATTAAACATGGACTCCATCTTTAATTCTGCAATTTGAGTGTCCACTTTGTCTCTCTTAGAAAGGTTTTTGTATCAGTCCATATTAACACATAATTCAGCTGATTTCAGGTATTATTAGAGAGTAAGCTGCATGAGGTGAGGGCTCTCCTTTATGAGTTTTTATTTTTTTTCTTTCCTGCCTCCAACACACACGAATGGTCTTGCTCCTAGCCAAAGCTCAACGACAGCCAAGGCAAGTATGTGGGCATTGATAGGCATGGAATCTCACCCACCAGGATATATACGACCATGTTCCTCTGGAGTGGGGTTGTTAGTAACAGCTAGATACTATCCCTCTCCTGGAGAAACAGGTAGGAAAGTTAATTATAAACTAACACGCACAGCCTGCTCTGCAGAGTCATCTAAGCCAGTACTTCTGCTTGGTACAATACAAAGCCACATGATTCCCACCGGCACCCATTTACTCACCCACATGGCTCTCAGGCTGCCTCTGCCATGTGGATTTTGAATAATCAACACTCAGAACCTTCAAAGAGGTAAGGACATAGTTACACACACACACACACACATCATGTGTTTTCAAAGCAGTTGTGTATGTGTGTGTATCCACACAAGCACCTACACACTCTCAGTGATCTGGCTGACCATGCAGAGCACTTAGTCATGCATATCTTCCAAGGAACAGACTCAGCAAATGTAGGAAACAGTGGTGTTTTGCACATGAGCGGATAGCATCGGGCCTACCAGAAACTTGGGTCATGATACTTAAATGAGCATGTGTTGATGTTAGAGAGTCCAGAGATCAAATCCTTGTTCTTCTTTGTGACCATTAACCAATTAGCTAACCTCCCTGCATCTCAGATTCTTCATCTTTTACAGTTGGGGCTAACCAAAAATCATCTCATAATTTATAGTTGAGATTAAATGATGATACGGTCAGTGAAAAACACTTAGGTTTCTCATAATGTTACTTCAGTACCATTAACGGAATATTTCAGTAATGAAGAGCCATGACAGAGCTAAAGGATGTTACAGAAAGAAGTAGTGAATCTGTACCTCTTCTGACGGGCAGGGCATATCACCTTGAAGTGAGGTATCTTTTTTGGGTTTCATCTTGATAAATGCCTCCCCATGTATTAGAATGTTGGAAAAACAACAGCGTGACTCACATGGGGATGTGTAAAGCTTCTTCCCTAAGCGAGTGTTTGTCATTTCTTCTCACATTTCATTGGCTTGTGCAAGTCACATCCTGAAACCTCCATAACCCATTCTTCATGGTTCAGACTTGGTTTGATAGTCCAGGATGGGTTCAACCATGTCTCAAAGACATAAAGTTCTCAAAATTACCTGAAATTAAGTTTTATGAAGGAGAGGAAGTATTAATGAGAAGGGATTATTTTAGCCTGACTTGTGACCCTCCAGATCCCATCCCTTGCCCACTGCTTGTGTTTTGTGGACCCCTCAGTTGGCAGTAAGGATATTAAGTAAGCTATATCAGTCCCTTTTCATTGTTTATATTTTCAGCACTGTTGCAAAAACATGACTGTCCTGAAAATCTTCATTAAATTTTTCATGATCTTATCTTCATTCTTTGATTTTTCACATTATTCCTTTCATAAGTTCCTTTTCTCTTATGACTGTTAATTTTCGCTTCCGTTATTACTTAGTGTAACTCAGCTAGATCCTCATTTGTCAGTGGGTTTGTGTGGGATTTGAATAGTGGTCTCACATCACTTTCATTAACTTCATGAAATTATTCTTCTAGATCTGTAACTCTACTCTGAGCTGTGTGCATTTTTTTAAGCAAAAGTTTATAACAACCAACAAGAAGCAGAAAGCAAGGCAGAGAAAAACACTGCAATGACAGACAAGGATGGAGACAGACCAGTGTTAGAATGAAGAAGGATGTTTCAGTGGTGGCTGATCTTATAAGGACCAGAATATCATTACTCTGTAGCTTTTGAAATGAGAAATTATCAAATAATAATGACCTGCGCCTCTACACCAGAAGAGACTTGTTCTTAATAGAATTTGTAGAATTTTCCGTCAATTTTCTTTCCAAGTGCTGTCTTTACATTTCTCCCTGGAGTTGATGAAGCTGCCCATAATAATGATATTTATGAAGTACTTACATGATGCTTGGCACATTCTAAATGTTTAAAACGTGTCATGGTTTTCATGTATTATTTGTCTGCATTTGAGGGTATAAAGTTGATCTAAGGGGAGTTGAATAAGAGAGATTGTGGCTGCTATGAAGATCCAGCCTCAGCCTCTCTAAAAACCCTGCTCGATTCAAAGCCTACTTCCAGGTTCAAATGACAGTCCAGGTCCTCTTATGCTAGCGTCCCAGGAGGACCATGGCTGAGAAAGTTGCTGTGTCATTCGTTTCTTTTACACACACCCCATCGAATGCAAGTGTCACTTTTGTAGCATAAGGGATGTGCCTGGGCTCTGTGCCTCCTGTCTGCGCTTTAGTTAGTAATTAAGTATGCACAGCTACAGATGTGTTGCGGGGAGATATCATCCACGTCTTGACAAAGAACCAAAATTATTCATATAATTTATCATCCCAGCCATCTTGAATGCTAATGAGAACACTCCTTGATTAGAATTGTCAAGAAGCATTTGCACCCATGTCCTATCAGGGAGCATTTCCTCTGCCAGATGCTGCCTTTCATACTAACTGCAAAGACTCCCTTGTGCTTTCTTTTTTTACAGTCTCCCAGGCCTTAGAAATGAAAAGCAATAAAACAGCATTCCTCTCCTCCTCCTTTTCTCTGGTGAGCAGTTTCCCAAGGGGCTTTCAGGTTTCTTGTTTTTGTTTTATAATCTAGGGATAAAGAGATGTGTTATTCCTAGCTTTTTCTTTAAAGCCTGTTATGAGAGCAGTACCTGTCTTCCCACCATCAGAGCCCAGGGGTAGGTGCTGAGTCCCAGGCTTCCCTTTTGCCCAGAAGGAAACTCAGGAGTGTGGAAACCACTGGCCATTACACCAAGGCCCACTGGAGGGTGATTCTGCTCTAGAAAACTGGCTTGCTTGGGATTTACCTCAGACATAAAATCTCATTTATGGAGGGATTGGCAGATTTAGGAGACTGAAGAGCTTATGTTCTGTCTTTGGTACCGAAAGGAAGAAGCAAAGAATTTGGAACATATTGGAAAGAAGAGAAACACCCCTCTGCTTTCAATTTCCAATACCTCCTCCCACCCTGTTTTAGTCTGTTCTCTGTTGCTAATAACACAGTACCACAAACTGGGTAAATTATAAAGAAAAGCAGTTTATTTTAATTCAAGGCACTGGCCCACGCCAAAAAGCTGCACCTGGTGATGGCTTTCTTGCTGGCAGAATCCCAAGACAGCACAGGGCATCACCTGGTGAGATTCAGAGAGGGCAGGAAAAGCTCAGCCAAACTGCCTTTTATAGCAGACCCACGCTCAAGATAACCCTTTAAATCATTAATCCATTAATTGTATGAATGGATTAATGCATTCATGAAGGCAGAGCCCTAATCCCTTCTTAAAGGTTCCACAACTTACTATCTCATAATGGGGATTAAATTTCAGTGAGAGTTTTGGAGGAGAGAAACCATATTCAAGCCATAACACACCCTCAGGTACAATATCAGTGCTTCTTCCAGAAATAGTAGAACTGTCTACTTATTGTTTTGTGGGCTCCCCAAGCCAGTTGTAAATCCACCCCCCAACAGTAGCTTTTAACCCATAAAGATAAGTAGGATTTTAATGCAGCATTTTGTCACCATATTCCATGTTTATAAATTAATCTTCAAGTTGTTGCACTGATTGGAAAAATGCATTAAGCACAAATCCATATAATTATCCTTTGACTAAAGGCTTGGTTAGACCCCACCAAGAAGGCAGGGGTCAGAGAGGACTGACATTGAATTCTGCTATGCAGAGCTCTGGGACCACTAGTCCTTGGCACCAGATGTGGCACCAGGCACAAGGTGGCCTGGGTAAGCTTAAGAAAATTTGCCTTGTAAAGTGTTGCAGGAGCTCTGAAGAGATTAGATGATTAGCTAGAACTGAATGCTCTCATGAGAAGCAGTATCTCCCTATAGGTCTGTATCATGATAATTGGTCAACTTTCTCCACAACTCTATCCACCAGGAGGGAAAGCTCACACCAATTGTACTAGATTTTTGCTTCCAAAGACTTCCTCTACATACCTTCTCATCATCCATCAAGTGCTCTCAAGGGTAACTTCATTGTAAAGATGGAAGATGAACTTGATTCACGGGAAGATGAAAGCAAGATGCAAAAGTCTCTGTCAATTTCTTGTTTATCTTTCTCACTCATACATCAGGAGATTATGGCATTAAAGCCTTACAACTTCTTTCAGAATTTACATCAGATTTGCTGGGTAGTTCTGAGTTCTGGAATCAGAGAGACCATTGCTTGCCTAAGGTATACCTGGAATCAAAAGCAACTCTGCATTTAAGCACTTCTGTCCCGTGTTCACTAAGGTCCAGATGCTGAACCAATACTCTGGAGAACAGAATGAACAGGATCCTACCATACCATAGCTATTTTAGGGATGTCACAGAAATCTGCCTTATGGAGATAAAAAGGACAAAGTCCATATGTGTACTGGAGGTGAAAGGCAAAAAGTGTAATTTGTTTTATCAAGATAGAAAAATGTGGACAAATAAATGAGCTCAATGAGCCCAATAGTTGATGATCTTCACTCAAAGAAAAGTTATGACTAGATTATTTTATATATAATTATGTGTAAAAGAAACATTGTAAACTTTCATCAAAAGATACCATAAAAAAGTGAAAACACAAAATCACCAATTAGGGAAAAATATTTCCTTATGCATAATGACACAGGATTAGTATAAAATAAAAATGAAATTATACAAACAAACAAAAACTAGATAAAACAAGAAAATGTGGGCAAATGACATGAACAGTCAGTTTCATAGAACATATGAAACATTAATTATGCATAAACATATAAAAAGTACTTAACCACATGGAAATTCAAGAAAATACAATGAAAGACAATTTTACTCTTACCAGACCAGACAGGAAACAATGTAAAATCTGACAATTCCAATTGCAGATAAATAAACAGAACAACCCAAATTCTCATACACTGATAGAATAGCGTATTAATGTAATCCTCTTGGAAAACCAGCAGTTATTACCTAAAAAGTTAAGAATGCTCTTACTCTCTAAGCTAGCAATTCCACCAAGAGGCGGTGCTCAGTGGGGTCCTTACCACATCCTATGCAGAGTTTTGGAAACCTGCAGAGGTCACAATGAGTGAGGCAAACTTCTGGCATTTGGTAGGTAAGACAAGAAATGCTAGACCCCGGCCAATCCCTGGGGCAGTCCCAAAGATGAGTCTGTATGGCACAATTACACATGGGACACCTATAATTTATGCAGATGAACATCTGTTTATACTTAGCTGATCCTGTTATCAAATTCCATCTTTGTTTTACATCTAAATAAAATTATAAAACTCAAATTAATTGTTTCCATATTTTTAACATATTGCATTTTTGAAGAATGCGACCACCTTCTAAATTAAAAGGATGCTATTTTCTGTTGTTATTGTTGTTTGAAAATTTACTAGGAGTTACTCAATATTTCAGAAAATCAAGACTCTATTAAGAACCTGGCACACAGTATTTGGGTTATCAACTCAAAACACTTATATCTGCTTGTATTTGTAACTGAAAACAAATCACTCTAAGTGTACATGCAGGAGGAGCAACCATTATTATTCTGGCCATAGTACAATTGTTGCCCCCAAATTACAGATTGACACAATTATCTTTTCCTGCACATTACTTTTATTTCTCTTATAAAACACTCTGAGAATTACATTAATTTCTTGAACTTCTATGAATAAGTATATTATCACATAGGCTATAAGAATTGCATTTCAAGATAATAAAAAGAACAATAGAAAATACTTGTCATAAGTATTTCTCTCACTAATGATGAAAATCATCATCCTAAGACTATCATTTGCATAAGTACCCTGAAGCCATGTACAAAAGAGTTTATGGCAACATGAATTACAAAAATAAATGATAATAATAGTAATAACAATAACTTTTTAAAAACCCAAGTCTCCATTAAGGGAAAACTGGATAAATGGATGCATAAATGCATGCCATGAAATACTATATAGCAATGAAATAAATGAACAAGAGCTATCTTTGTTGTGGTGGATGAATTTTTAAAAAACAATTTTTATATAATCTCACATGTTACAAAGCATGTACATATAGTAGAAGTATTTATATTCCAAAAATAGACGTAATTTTTCTATTTAGGGATGCATGCAATCTGATAAAGCTAGAAGGATAATTAATTAATAATTAAGGCAAACCTCAGGGTAATGGTATTGGGGGTTAACCCCTTGGAATGAGGGAAGAAGGGGAATGTGGTGGTATTTTGAGGGTGCCACACAGAATAATGTACTGTTTCTTAGGCTGGATGACAGGTTTATGGCTCCCTATTTTCATTATTGTAAGCTATATAAATTGAACCCATTTCACAATTTAAAAACTTTTAAAACTCAGAACCTCCCATAGAATCAGCCCAGGCATTTATTTAAATGACTGGAACTTTCTAAAAGCCCATGTGAACTTGTACTGATGATTGGCAGAAAGACAAATAAGATTGCCAGGCCTCTTCTGGCTTTACTAAACTCTCCATGTGCTCACTAATTCCTGGTGCTGTCTTGAAACACCTGGCCAGGGAACAACGATGGTATTGAAGTTCAGCATCCCTGCACCCTCTAGGCCCTGTCCAGTCCCAGGACTCCATGGGAGGCAGCATCTGGGAGGCTCCTCAGTCACCAAATGAGAGAAGATTTGGCCATTGCTGAGACAATGCAGTTACTCCTTGGGGGAGTTTCAAGCAACCTCTCTGGCCCTGAGTTACCAATCCTCTCCTCCTGGTGGCCATCCATCCACTCCTATGCCAGTACTAGAAGGTTGATGGCATCTGCCACATCCAGATTGTCAGAGAAGGGAGGCTGTCCACAGCAGAAGTTCCACCACTTCCTAAAAGGCTGAGACAAGGCTTAGCAAAGTAGGTGTCGTTTCTTTTTTTTTTTAATTAATGAATTATGTTGGTACATTTGAGATATACATAATGATCACCTTCATCATAGGGAATTTGTACCTGTGAATAATAGCTCTGGAAACATTATGCAGAACATTAGACAAAAGAAAGAAATAAAATGAATAAGGATAGGAAAGGAAGAAGTTAAATTAACATTATTTGTAGATGGCATGATACTCTACATAGAAGACCCCAAAAACTCCACCAAAAGACTTCTAGATGTAATAAGCAAATTCAGTTGCGTATTTGTATACAAAGTCAGCACTCAAAAATCAATAGCATTCCTGTACACAAATAACAGACTCACTGAGAGAGAAATTAAGGAAACCACACCTTTCACAATAGCATCAAAAAAATGAAATACTTAGAAATCAATCTAACAAAGGAAGTAAAAGAACTTTACAATGAAAATGACAGTACTGTGAAAAAGGAGATCAAAGAGAATATCAGAAAATGGAAAGATATCCCTTGCTCTTGGGTAGGAAGAACCAACATAGTGAAAATGATCATATTCCCAAAGTTGGTACACAGATTTAACATAATCCTGATCAAAATACCAATAGCAAACCTCACAGAATTAGAGAAAATGATCCTAAAATTTACTTGGAACCAGAAGAGAACTAGAATGGCAAAAATAGTTCTGGGCACCAAAGGCAAGGTAGGTATCATTTCATTTGAGAAATGTGTTAGTTAAAAATTGTGAAATTGTCCAGATTTAGAGTCTCCTGGAGAGGTACTTGGATTTTAGGGGCACTATACTCATTGGTGGATTAATCCCCTATGTTCACAGATGAACACGCTGTTAGGAGGCCCAATTGAAGCAGGTGGGTCACAGGGGGATGCCTTTGTAGGGTACATCTCTCCCGATGTTCTGTGCTCCGCTTCCTGGCCACCATGAAGTGAACAGCTTTGTTCCACCCTGCCCTTCCAGCATGATGTTCCTACCTTGAAGCTGGGCATCCATGGACTGAAAACTCTGAAACCGTAAGCCAAAAATAAACCTCTCTTCCTTTAAATTGAGTATTAGGTATTTTGTACCAGCAATGGAAAAGTTGACTGATATGAGACATTTCAATGAAAGAGAAGAAAGAGAAACTATGCACCCATAATGAAAGCAAAAGCCAATAACAAACATTATCTTCCATGGGGCAGCCCCCTGCCTGCTTCTAGAGCACCACAGAGATGACAAATGATTCTTCCTTAACTACCTCAGGTCCTAGCTGTGCTCAAATCCCCCAGTGTACTGCAAACTACTGGGCAGCAAAGAAGGTGGGTATGCGTCCTGATCTATAGCATCATTCCTGCAAAGTGAAAGTGGTTGGAAAAACTGACAGAAGTTCATTCAAAGAAATTGCCTGCAAGAGAAGTACAGAAGGTAGAGCTAATAAGTGACAAATTGGCAGTTTAGACACTGAGAACAGAACAAAGAGCTCACCTTGAGTCAGAGAGTCTTGAAAAGGTTTCTTGGTAGAGCTTGAACTTGAAAGACATTGAAGTATTCCATGAATGCAGAAGGAGAGAGATAGGGACATGGCAAGGGATAGAAATGATGGATCAAAGGCTAAGAGATGGGCAGGTGTGAGGAGCAGCAGCTGTGAAGGGCCAAATGTCAACTAAGCCCAACTGATGGGGGCCTTGAGTGTCACACTAAGGATCTGAGGTATCGTTTTACAGGCAAGAAGGCATCGTAATAGGCACTTCTGTGACCTGTCTTTAGTCCCAGGACAGCACTCCTGTACAGGATTAACATCCCGCATGGGTGGTTTAGTGGTAGAATTCTTGCCTGCCAGGATCAGCCTCCCACCTCAAGCACCTGGTGAGTTTCTGCACTGTTCTGCATGGATTTCTTCAAATCCGTGATGCTCCTCTGCCACTTCCAGGGAAACCCAGTAGTGCAGGAAAGTTTCCAACCCTGAGTGGCAACTATAACCAATGTCCCCTCCTTTACAACAAGACACATACTAGAATAAATGCGTTTTCAGAGGAGCAGCCACAGGACCGAGCCCCAGATGACCACCGTGGTGACCAGCCAGAACTTGGAGATTTTCTCTCTGCCCTGACTCCCTGGCATGCCCCCTTGCTTTTGCTGCCTGGCCCCATCCTGCAATGCCAGTTTCTCACTATGCTTTCAGGAAACTACATTGAGACAGGAGTCTTGGATGCATCTGAGGAAAGGAGGCTCCATTAGACACCAGGAGCCCAGGAGGGAAGGAGTGATAGGCAGAGCTCTCCAGAGGGCTGTGATGGAATGGAGAAATGGTCAGGGTCCAGAGAGAGACAAAGACTGTGAGACGGAGAGAGGCTGAGAATCAGAGAGATGGAGAGAGGCAAAAGGACATAGAAACAGAGCAACAGATAGCGACCAAGACAAATAATTTGTAAGGGGCGAGGGAGTACAGTCTGTCAGTACAGGCTGAAGTTCCAGGAGCTTCCTCGAGTACTGGGCTGGAAAGACAGTCGCTTCCAGGAGAGGCACAAGTATGGGCCATGCATCTATCACTGTAGGGTACTTACTAATTCTTCCTGTGTGCTGCCCCAATCCAGCCCCCTGGGCTGCTACTGTCCCCTAGGCTCCCCTCATGCTCCCCTCTGCCTACTCTCCTCCTCTTTCATCTTTGTCCCTTGACAGTAGGCAGCAGGGCAGCAAAGGCCACTGTTTTGTCAGGGCTGCCTGGCCACCCGGGCACAGTATCACAGGGCAAGGTAATAAACAGCTCTGTGGCCTCCGACACCTGCGATGACACCTTTACAGCCCCATAAATTATTCACGTCTTACCCAACACAAACACATTTGCATAGGACAAAAATATTAACTTAATGTTATTAATATTAATGTTTAATCTGGAAAGAGTCAGCCTAGGACAAAATTCCAAGTACGAACGCCCAAGCACAAGGACCTGGCATGAGAGAGGAACATTAGTGCGCAGGAAATCTAAAGACAGTCTCCATGGAGATTTTGTATGATCCAGTCCTATCTTTTCCTGGCTCCCGGGTTTTCCTACATTGGCTCCACCCTGAGCAAGGGACTGGGCCTCGGCATCCTGTTCTGTAAACTGGGAGAAGCCCAGAAAGTTACAGTGGACCTTATGGAGCGTCACTTTGTCCTGCAGCCCTTCTCTGACTGGCCCTTTGTAGTCCTTTTTTCTGCCCTGATTTATTTACTTCAGATCTTTACTTAGGACTTACAATTATTTACTTTTTCCCACTTCTGACACTAGACTGTGAATGATACCAGGGAAGTGACCATGCCATCCTTGAATTAGTTCTAGGTCCCCAAAACAAAAACCTGGGTGCAGATGGTGTTGGGGGGCATGTGGGATAGAGAAGGGAAGACAGGGAGACAGGAGAAGGACAGATGGTGGCCATGGGTACCTGGACTCCACCTGCTTGGAGGAGAAGTTGGGGGGCCGTGCCCCAGAGGCGTCTCACTCCAGAGGTGAGGAAATCTCACTCAGGCGCTCACTCACTGCACTTCAAATGACCTCTGCTTTCAGAAGTCTGTGCCAGATTCTGTGGTTCACTGGAAGTGGCATCTGCCCAGCCCCAAATCTGTCCACTTCTTTTGAGGTGCACAGTACTAGTGCTATCCTTCCTAGCCTATCCTTGCCTCCTGAGGGCACGCCCAGCACTGTAGCTGGAAAGGCTTATGCCACACTCGAGATCTGTCCTCAAGAGGTGCCCAAAGGACAGGCTCCATGGAAAGATGTGAACTGCAGTGTGCCCAGCACTGGAAAAAGGAGCAAGGACATGCCAGATGGGGAGCCAGGGAAACCTTTCTGAAGAGGAGACATGTGGCCTGGTTGTGAAACCATACAGAGATATTCCCAGGTGAAGGAGAGACAGAGATGACCCCAGGTTAAGGAGAGACCAGCAGCAGATCAGATTAGGAGAAGAGTAAGGATGAAGGCTTTGAAACAGGAGAGAACAAGAAACACCCAGGGACAGCAGGTAGTCCAGTAAGGTGCCTAGGACATGAGAGCTTCAGGGGGCAGGAGTGAGGCAGTGGGCAGCCTGGGATCTCAGATACACACACAGGCCTTTGAGGTCCATCCTACATGAGATGTGATTGAAAGATATGGTAGAGGCTTAATTTTTTAAAATTTATTACAGTAACACACACATTACATTAATTCCCCCTCAAAATAGTTCTCCTCACTTTGAACACACTTATCCTATCATTCTTGCCACTTTCTGAAGCAGTTCTGGAACTGTAACGTCTTTGCAAAGTGTGATCAAAAATACTGTGAATGTTGGTGCCAAGTGCCATCCAATAGAGAGGTAGGCTCATAAAAACTTTTCAGTTCAGTGTCCTCATCCACACTATTCCCCAGATCTGGCACTGTGTCACTTCTGGGTCTTCCCCAAAGTCAAAGTGACAACGAGAGGTAAACATTTTGAACTGATTCAGGACATCAAGGTGGCCGTGACAACACAAGTAAAGACGCTCCCACAGAGGACTTCTAGAACTGCTTCAGAAAGTAGCAAGAACAATGGAGTAAGTGTGTTCAGAGCAAGAGGGAGTATTTTGATGGAGGATTAATGGCAATGTGTCTTTTACTGTAATAAACTTTTTAAAAGTTTAAACATTCACTCTAATTTTTGATGACCCTTTGGTTGCTGCCTCTGGACATCTGAAGGTCTTTACTCATTTGGTAGGCAATATGTTCTCAGATGTCAATCTCTTTGACAAGCGGCCTTGCACAGAGAGGCTAAAAGGGTATATGATGGGAGGCAAACACCAGAGGTTACCAGGTAGATCCAGGCAAGAGGCAGGAGGACTTCACTGAAGAAGCCTTGGGGATGCATACTCATGGTTTGCTCCTGAAAGGATGCTCTTTGGAAAATCTGCATAGAGATAGGATGAGGAAGGAGAGTCCTCAATGGAAAGACAGCCTAGTCCAGACACAGGGAAGTCTTCTGGTTTGATTATGATGAAATACTGAAATTGAGAATGTTTAGAAACCTCAATAGCAATTTGACAAAGTAATAGAAAATGACTGTTCGATCTAATAATAAAAAATTGGGGACTTGTATTTTGTACAGCTTTTTTTCTTAATTTCATTTTCCTCATAATTCAAATTTTATTGTATTCTATGAAAGTACTGGTCTGTGACTAATGGGAAATATAAAACCTGGTCTTCCCTTGCAGCAGGACAAAAAGTGTCTAGGCGCCCTTGTTAAGCTGAGTCCAGGCTCCTCCTTGCTCCAGAGTTCTATTTTCCCTTCATGCCAGAAAAATACTTCCCTACACTCAAGGCCACCAAACAAAGTCAAATGTCCCCACCCCACTGCTCTGATCAGGGCATATCTTAGATCAAACATTGTGAGAGAGATCTCCCTAACACAGGCTGAAAGCAAGTGTTGTTTAATCTCTGTAATGTCTGTGACATGGTCACGTGTCCCTGAGGCCAGGCTGGTGCACAGGGGCTGAGCTGTGATGGCATCTGGCAGCCCCCAGCCTCTAATGCCTGCTGCTGGCAGCCAAGCTCCCTGGAGGTCATTAATGTGGATCAGCTGCTAATGGACTTTCTGAGCTGGCTTTGTCCCCCGGCACTATTTTTAACTCATCTTGAATTTTGAATTGTCTAAATGCATTTTGATTTGGCTGTGAATATGAACATAAATAAACACTGCAGTATTGTCCTGTGCTGCTCCTCAGATGTTTCAGAAACCAACCTCTGGCCAGTCCTGCAACTCACCAAGATGTGGCTGAGGACCGCTGAGCTGCCCCTCGATACCTGACATGGTGTCTACACGAGCTCATTTCGAAGGGCATGAACTGAAGCAGTGACCATTTTCCTGCAGATTTTCAAAATGGTTCCCCCCATCCCTGTCCAAAGAACATGTCATCCCAGTGCTAATTTGTGTACAGTGGTAATTTGACTACTACTGTGTACAAGTACTGAAGAAAACAGAAGAGAAACATGGCGAACACTCTGGGGAAAACAAATTAAGATGCATATGACCCAGTCTCAAAGAATTCACATCAAACTACAAGGATCATATGAACACACAAGAATCCAAGAGTTACACATTGATGCCCCACAGGCCAGACCAGTGTGTTTTATATGAACAGCACATATTTTTAAAATGGAGAAGTCACACATAAAAATCTGGATTTCTACATTTCCTTGAAAAATTGAAACATTGGTCCAAACTGACCTGGCAACTGTGACAGCATTAACTGGGGCTAGGGATCTGCAACATTTTGCATCCATACTGCAGCTGGAATAGGAGATGGGTAGGTATTTAAGAAGAGAGAGGCTCCCTGCCTCTGATTCTAGGCTGGAGAGCAAAGATAGAAAACACTGTCAGCACTGGGACCGGAAGCCTGACTGAGTGGCTTAAGAGGCATTAGAAGTTTGAGTTTAATACAGCCAGATTTCCCAGAGGACGTGGGCTTTGCAGAATCATCTAAGAAGCGCAGACCACAGTGCAGAGCATAGCCTCGCATCAGCTGCCCTCTGCACCAACATTTCCTGCTCTCCTGAGTTGAGCATGCAGACAGGCAGGGGCTATGGCTCTGCTTTGAGTTCACCTCTCCATTCACTTGCTCGATGATTGTGGAGAGCACAAGAGACAGGCCTGCCCTCAAAGAGCTCAAGAATCACCCAGGGGTTAGCAGATTAATAGGACCAGTGATAAAGGCTGAGGGACCACAAGAGCCCATGATGGAGCATCCAACTTCAGCTGGCAGAGCAGCTGAAGTGGAGCCCATGCAAGCATCACTGCCAGTCACCTACTATGGTGAGAAGCCTTTAAGATGGTCAAGAGTGATCTCCTGGTACAAGCACCTTCGTATAATCCTCTCCCCTTGGAGTAGGGTGGGATCTGTGACCTGGTTCTAACCAAATGAACACAGCAAAGGTGAAGGTGATGGGATGTCTTTTCCCTGATTAGTTTACCAAACACTGACTTCCATTTTGCTGTAAATTCCCTTCCCTTCTTGCATGCTTTCCTGAAGCAACTACAGAGGTCTGTATCTGAAGAAATTGAGAGCAGCATCTGATCTTCAGCATATGGGGAACTGACTCCTACATATATGTGCCACCTCACCCAGCCAGGAAGTCATTTATAAAAACAGTCACCAGGCAGCATATGGCTGACTGCACATGTTGAGTCCCTGCCTGTTGGCTGAATAGTGCTCAGAAGGCATAAAAATAGGAGAAATGGCAGGTAGTGCTGTGCAAGCAGCAGATGCCAGAAGCTACAGCTGTCCTTTTGCCAGCTGCCAGGGTTGCCCTTTGTGAGAAATTCCCTAAGTTACAAGAGTCTGGGAGCCAAGGATTCTGGCCCCTGTTCTCATCTTGGCCAAGCCTCAGCATGTGTAGGCCTTAACTGAGTATGTTTTCAGTTTCTTTAAACACATCCTGAACACTCAGTTTGTCTAGGACCTGAGCCAGTCCTGGGGACACAGGTAAGAAGAATCCAGCCTGTGGCCAGAAGTTTCTCCAGCTGGAAAAGGAGAAGCTCATGGTTTGTGGACATCATTCATCATCACAGAGCCATGCCTTGGCCTTGATGTTTAAGAACCCCACTAAAGTCACAAGGACCTGGCACTGTCTTGAAGAAAAAAAATGTGAGTTAGAGCCAGCTTTCAATGTGAGGGAGGCAGTGATTTAATCTGGTTCCTTGATGCAAAAATCCCCACTCACTAAATGCCATAATTAGATCAGGCTCACCATTCTCCAGAATAAGCATGGCCTGAATCTTCTTTTAAGCCTCAAGAAAGAGAATCCTCTGTGTCCCATCACATTGGCATGAATGTGTTTATCAGATTGATTCATCTCTGACAAGAGCTCTCCGTGTTTAGGAATCTCTAGAAAGATTCATTGACAGAAGCTAGTGGCTTGGGCTTAGGTGACATCCTACATAATCCCAGACAAGGTTAAAAAAAAAGGTGGAATAATTTAGGACACTGAAGGAAAAGCATTCCCAGAATTTGATGAACTACTTGGATGTGTGAGTGAGAGAAAAGAAGACATCAATGAGCTATTTGCCCTGATTCCCTGGAAAATGGTGATTATCCAGAAAGGTGGGTTGCATAAGAGGTTTTGAATTTCTCTTTCAGCATGTCCACTCTAAAGTGGCTGAGGGACAATGTCCAGTGCAGAGTGTTGGCTCTAGGGGCCTGAAGCTTCACATCCAGCTGTGATGCTGGCACTGAGAGGGCATGTGAGCCATGGGAGTAGAAAAAATAATTGGGAAAAAGTATACGGAGCAGTGCCTAGCATAAATGGAGCTGCATGCCTCTTGCCCTAGAAATCCTCTTTTAGACCTTCGTTCTAAGAAAATGATCAGAAATGTGCAAGGGGGTATGTTTAAGGATAGCCGTGGTACAGTTATTTATGCTTGTGAAAAAAGAAAGTAATCAAACTTTTCAAGAGGAAAAAGTCCAATTTTGTTACAACGCATAGAACACTATACAGCCACAGGTACAAGAATACCTTACAGTGTGGAATTTTAAGTTGCTGAGAGGACTAAGCCAGCTCCATAGATGGGAGATTATGGTGCACACACAATTACACAGAAAACGTATTGGGAGGTCACATACTGGAATGTCAGCAGTGAGGATCTTTGAATAGTGACTTTAAAGATAGTTGGGTTTTTCCCATTTTGCTCATTCCTAAATTTTTTTTCTCTACATTGACTCTGACCTGCTTTTGTAATTAGGAAAAAAATGTTCTGCTTAAAGCCTCCTTTTGGGTCATTGGAGACCACTCGATCAGATCTGGGAACAGTTGTTTTAATGTCTCCCTCCCTGACTTTCCCTTGGGTAAACGGGTTTCTGCAGAAATTTAACAGAGAAGCTCCCTGCTCTGGTATTACATTGCCAATTTCACCCTCTGCACTCTGCATAAACACTATTCCACAGCATTAGGTCGCAGCCATTAGCAGGGCAGATATGTGCCTGTTTTCCCTCTCAGTTTACAGTCCTTATCATTTGTGGCTCTGCTTTAAGAACTCAAAATGATGATCTGTCCATACCTACATAAAAGTTCAAGAAAGTTTCACCATTGAGAGGGCTATAAAATGTGCCTGACAGTGTGACAAACTCTCCCACGCCGCTCCCTAAACTGCATGCTAACTAATCAGCTGCTCTTTCCTTCCAGGAGCTCCAAGAGCAAATGTCTCTTTCGGATAATATTCAAGAGCGATGAGGCCTGGCACAAAGATGGCCTGCACGCCCATTCATGCTGTTTTCTTGTGACGGAAAACCAGGGCCTGTCTGAACTCTATCAGCATCAAATTAGAACTCAAATATTGCTCCAAGTAGTCTAAGGCTTAGTGGTCCCAAGCATCCAGACTGAAGCTTCCTAAACTTCTAAGTTAAAGACTTTCTAAGTTAAAGAGCCTACTCTCTGCCTCTTGCTTCTGGTACCATCTTTTAAGCAGCTCTGACACCTGAATAAGTGTTGTTTAGCACAAACAGTGAAATTCTTGTTTGCTTCCAAAGGACCTTATAAAAGCTTTTCCATCATGGACTAAGGATCACACTCTGCAGGCTGTTCTACAGATAGCACAAATACCCACCTGGGCCTAAGGGCTGGACCAGATTGCACATCAAGCATGGCCCACAGTTCAAATCCAGCCTTCGGTGGCACCAAAACATAAAATCGAATTTTTAACAGTTTAAAACACTTCAAAGGTTTCACAGAAAAATCAAAACATGTATTCTCTCTAAAAGATGCATACTTGAAACACTGGGCTCTTTAGCACTTGCTACCCCCTTTCAGATGAAGCATGTGCTCTCAGTTTGCCTTTGTGTAATGGATGGAATGCTTGTGTTCCCCAAAATTCACATGCTGAAATCTTCAGCCCCAATTTGATGGTATTGGGAGATGGCAATATCATGACATAATCAGGTCATGAAGCTGTAAGACATCAAGGATAGGATTAGTGCCCTAGTAAAAGGGACCCCAGAAATCTCTCTCAATGTCTTTTTACCATGTGGGGATACAAGAAATTGAAAGTTTGCAACCCAAAAGAGGGCCCTCACCAGAAAATGACTATGCTTGCACCCTGGTCTTGGACTCCCAGCCTCCAAACCTGTGAGATACAAATGGCTGCTGTTTGTAAGCCAGCAGCACTAGCTAACAAAAGTATAGAGCCCTGCACACCTTGGCCTGTTTCAGCCCTGAATGATGTCATCTGGCTTTGGAAAATAGTGCAGTAACCACTCCTCACCTCCTCTGCCGCCACATTCCCAAATGAGGGAATAAGAAAGAAAATGTGCCACTTCTCTTCATACTTTTCCACTGACATCTCAGCAACTTGGTGGACATTTCATAGGGCAGACCTCCTGGAGTTTACTGATTCGCTCCTGCAACCGAGCAGTCAGGTATAGGAAGTCACATACTGACTGCCCACTGCCATCACTACCTTCAGTCAATCAGCTGTGGGGTGGAAGGGGGAGAGAGTGGAAGTGGGAAGGAAAGTAAGAGCCTAGACCATAACAATATCGAACCTTTTAGAGCTTTTAATGATGCAAACAGCCTGCTGTGGCATGTGTGCCATAGGTGTGTCACCAATGCCCTAGACTGTTGGGATAGTTGGAATTACAGTGCTTTGTGGGTCTCCTAAAGTTCCTGTTGAAAACTTAATCCCCAACACAACAGTGTTGAGAGGTGATTAGATCCTGGGGAGCCTGCTCTCATTAGTGGATTAATGTTATTGTCATGGGAGTGATCTGGTTATCATTAGAGAGTGAGTTCCTAATAAAAGAAAGAGTTCAGCCGCTTCCCTCCAGTTTGTGGGAATGCATGTACACACACACACACACACACACACACACACACACCGTGAGATGGTGTAGCAAGAAGGCCTTTGCTAGATTTGGGCCCCTTGGCCTTAGATTTTCCAACTTCCAGAACTATAAGAAATAAATTTATTTTCTTTATAAATTAAACAGTGTGTGGTATACTGTTATAGCAACTCAAAACAGACTAAGGCAAGAATTTAAATGTGAATGCAAATGTTATGCAAATGAAGTAATTCCTAAAGCAATCTACACAGACAAACTATTAGATCAGAATCTCTTACTTAATGTAATCTGGCCAAAATAATTGAAACTATTTGGCTCTTTGGGCAAGGGTGGAAATACACTGTCTGTGTCTCTGGAGAAAGCTGAGTGTCATCTTCTGAGGTCAAAAGCCAGCTCTGAGATACAAACAAAATCATCCAGCTGACTTCAACCTTGTAAAAGACACATATATCTTGTCCCATGAGAAAGCCACGCCCAGGCTCACCTGAGGAGCCAGAATTCCTGGTGAGAGATAAAATGTCTCTCAATTGATCAATGCCTCGTATGGACATGCTAAACCACAGCTGTCTCATGGATAAACTGAGCACGCTGTGTGAATGGCAGGTCCTTAACAAAACAAGGAAGCTGCCGCCCATGTGTTCATATTCTCCTGATGCCCCAGTAACTACCCCATGTCCTACCCTCTTGGGGCCTTGCTGTCATTTGCCTGTTAGCTAGTCTAAGCTAAGATAATGTAAAACACAAAGAGAAAGGGGAAATTCAGACTTTTAAAAGAAATGCTTAAGTTCTTAACTGTTGGCTACCAAGGCAATTACAAGATAGAAAGAAGGTGGAACAGCCTTCCTAACAAGTATGTATCAGTGCATACTTCTAAATATTTATAAGAAAATTGGCAAAGTGTTTCCCTCCTCATGTTAACTGGAAGAATGCCTTTTTTCCAAATAAATCTATCTACAATTGTCCAAGGACTTGAAATTCCAGAAGTGAGTCCAGGGCACTTGCTTGAGATGTCCGGTCATGATTCGCTGTGGCCCAGACCTTGTGCTCTCTCTCATATTACATCCAACCACTTTCACTCTGTCACCACTTGGTTCCTATAGGCCTTAGAGTTTGCAGCCTCTGACCTGGGCCAATCTCAAATTGGTCCTGAGATAATCAGAATGGTTTCATCTACAAATAGCCCAAGGCCAGCTTTGAACAGTGTTCGGTGGGACCACAGCTGTCACTGGACAGAACTTGTTTAGCAGGAGATGAGTTCTTATCTCCCAAAGCAGCCCACTTCCATGTTTCGTCCCATCCTGGACAGTTTCTTCTCATCCACCAAAGGCAGAGCTTTGACTCTCAAAAGGCAGCTTTCTGACCGTTCCTACTGAGAATTAATTTCTCTCGATTAGATATTTCTTGATTCATAGGAATAACTGATTCCAAAAGAAGACAAACACTCTTCTCAAACAACTCAGGCATGGCTCCTTTTCAATATTCTAGGTAAATATGTTGCCATTAATGAAGATCATTTCTAAGCTGCATTTGCCCTTCATCTGAGGACTTAGGCAAAGCCATAATCACTCTGGATAAGAAGCATTGTGCAGGGCAAGTTAGAGGGCCCAAATAAGGATGCTGTGTATCAACTCAACTGGGCTAAAGAAACGCAGATAACTAGTAAAACATTGTTTCTGAGTGCATCTGTGAAGGTGTTTCCAGTAGAGATTAACATTTAAATCAGTGGACAGAATAAAAAATATCAACCCTCACAAAGGTGGACAGGCCTCACCCAATCCATGAAGAGCCAGATAGAACAAGAATGGAGGAAAAGTGAATTTCCTCTCTTTACTTTAGCTGGGACATCCATCTTCCCCTGTCCTTGGACATCAAAGCTCCTGGTTTTGGGGCCTTCAGAGTCTAGGATTTCTATCAGTTCCCCTCCCACTTGAGTCTCAAGCCTCTGACTTTGGACTGGGAATTATATTATTAGCTCTCTGGTTCTCAGACTCAAACTAAATTTTACAACCATCTTTCTGGGTTCTCCAGTTTGCAGAAAGCACATTGTGGGACTTCTCAGCTTTTATAATCACAGGAGCAACCTCTCTTAAGAAATCTTCTCTCTTAGAACACCTATCTTAAAAAAAAAAGATAAATAGGACAAATGCATTTCACCCATAAGATGAACATTTATCTTTCTACTTGTGGGGTAGTCCATTGTTTTCTCTATAAACCAAGGCAAAACTTCCTATAGATTCACAAATTTCACAGATTTCCAGCACCAAAAACACGTAAATATATCTAGCTCCAGTCCATAAGGTACCTCTCTCTTGAGGGCCCATGCTCTATTTTCTGTGGGTGTGTATTTCTAATTCTGCCTAATAAATCTCTTTATGCCTATTTTAAAAAATAAAACAGAAATCGCTCCTATGTCTATCTATATCTAAAGTGATATCTGTATCTATATGATCTATCTTATTGGTTCTGTTTGTATGGAGAACTCTGAATAATGCAGTGCATTTCAATGGGACACAAACTACATTTTAAAAGGATCATTTGGCTAGGGCTGATTATAACTGAATATCTCATGGTATAAGACATGGATAGTAGTATCTATTTTACATCATCATTGTGAATGTTGATGAGTTAACATCTGTAAAGCTCTTGGCACTCTATAAACAACATCTGCATCTTGTTGCTTTTGTTATTTTTATATCAGTCAAGGTTTTTAATTGCAAGCAACAGAAATCAACTCTGGTTAACTTAAGCAAATGTGGAATTTAATGGGAAGATATTAGAGAACTCATCAACTCAAAGGAACATCCGGACAAACAGGCACAAATAAAACATAAACAAGAACTACTCCAGGCACCCAAGCAGTAAGAGCTAATTGGCAGTGTATCAGTACTAACCATTATATCCATCTTTGCCTCATGCACCTAGAGAACCCTAAGCAATAAACCAACTGGACCATCTTTTATTCCTTATCAACTGCAGTGAGGATGGCAGGGTACCCTGGTTGACAATCCTATCCAGTTTGCACACAACAGAGCAGAGTTAATTTCTCAAAGGGAACTAGGGATACTTTTACCAGAAGAGGGCATGGATGCCATACAAAAATCAACATATCTGATATAAACCATCCTTGATTTTTGCCGAAGCTTAATGTACTCTGCTCTTGGTGTGATCAGGTGATGCAGGATAACAGGCCAGAGGCATTGACCCTCAGCTTCCATTCCTCAAGAAGGGGCTTTTCCTTGGCCACTTCTCTGTTGTGTTCAACCTCAAAGCTTGCCTCCCTGGATTTTAGCAGGACTGGGTCACCGAGTCCCCTGTGACAATAATTTCACAGTCATTCAGAAGCATCAACATTTGGGCCTGGATGACAAAGCAAATCCTCCAGTAATTTAACACCTGCTTTACTTTTATGCTGTTATTAAAAGTTTCATCTTAAATATTTGAAGTGTGATTCTGCTCCTTCATACATATGCTAATATAGAATTTCACACCTGTTGGAGTCTTGGCTCCTTTGTTGGTAGGATCTGAAATGGCACCTTTATGGAAAATGGTGAAATTCTTATTACAGCCTAATGAATAAAGTCCATATGATCCAGCTGAGGCAGCTCATCGGCTCCCCTGCCTTCCCAGGAAATCTCATCCTGGTGGTAGTTGGGTGAATGTCAATGTTGCTTCGTGGTTTAATTTTAAGATGTCCTGAAAGACAATATGCTCACCAATAATAGGCTCGCACACATTTGAGATGTGTTTGTCTCTTGTCCTAATTATACTAATAAATAAATAGTATTTATTTCCTCACACTGTGAAATTAAATATCTTTCTGAATATCTCCCCTCTTATTTTAATGAGGAAAAAAGATGCTCTGTTGATACAGCATTCCTGAGGAGAAACAAGGCAGAGAAATAGCAGAGCAGCAACTACACAAAAATAATAAGGCGAGAACAGCTTCCTCGTTTCTGAGCACCATCTCTGAGTGGAATATTCTTGCCTGTTCCTACCCTCCTTGTCTAGCAAAATGCCTTTGAGTTCACGCTATTTGGGGTCTATATTTCAGGCCTCCTGGGAATCACTGCCGCCTCATCCGCAGAGAGCATCTTGTGGCTCAGCCTCAAATAATGCCATGCCTTGGCAATCAGAAAGTAGATCACTCTGTACTGCTAGAGAAATTGTGACACATAGGAGTTTCCATATTCTATCCCACTATAGCCTGAGTGCCCACAGCAGTGTCTGTAGTAGATACCCAAATATGTTACTTTAGTCTTTACTATATCAGTCATAGCAACTAGGCAGATGCCTATTTTCCATAAATTGATGGTTAAGTCACAGCTCTGCCTACAACTAACTGAGTGGTTTGGAACAAGGGCCATCCTTCCTCCATGAAAGGGGTATCTGTGAGTTAAATTTCTTCTTCTTTTTATATTTTTAAATTTGAGACCAGGTTTTGCTAAGGTTACTAAGCTGCCCAGGCTGCACTGGAACTTGTGATCCTCCTGCCTCAGCCTCCCAGAGTACTGGGATTACCACACCCAGCTTGATTGATTATTTTTATTAAATTGACCATCAAGACCTCAGTTTCTTCATCCATAAAAGAAGAATGTAAGACAAAGTAACCTTGAAAGCCTATCTACTGCAGTTAGTATGACACTAAGTCAAAAGGTCTTTTGAACATAAACTCAGAAAAATCTTCAAACTAAAGAATTCAAAATTAGCAGACTCTTCCTCCTATTTCCATGCTGCTGCCTGGCTGCAGGGCTGTCCTCACACCCATCTGGCAGCCAGGACCTCACTCTGCGCCTGTGTCTCACCCCAGTCCCGCACCACCACTCCCCTCTGGATCCATGCCCACAGCACAACTGATAGCAAAATCCAGCGCCCAAATGCCATATGTGAAGAACTTATTTCTCACTAACAGCATCTGGCCTGAAGGCAAGGCAATTAGAGGTGTTCATTTGTCTCCCACTCCCTTGGTGCCCTGGGAGTGAGGAGGTGGCAAAGCTGCCATGCTAGAAGCAGCCTCCCTTTTTCCACTTCAGAGCCCATTTGGCACTACTTGAAATGCCCTGGCTGCTTGATATTAAAGATTATTATAAACCAGTTTGACACAACATGGAACTCTGCTGGGCATGCTACAGTGCTCACAGAAATGCATGCTGCTTGCCCTTGAATGGAGCCTCCACCAGCTTCATGCTGCGTGTGACAGGAAGCCCTCTCGCCTCTCTCATGCTGCTTGGGTGCACTGCTTCCCTCTCAGCTTTCTCAGCTTTCTGAGCTGGCCCTTGGTAAATGATATCCAAAGTCTCACATGGAAGAACATGCCTGGCCCCAAAAGCAAGGGTCCTATGTCCCAAGGTCAGTCTCAGGAGTGATGGGGAGCTCAGTAAATGTTTCCTAAAAACATAGACTACAGACTACCAAGTGTTCTCATATTCCCTTCCCTCTTCAACAGGTTCAGTCCTGGCCTCAGTGATTTCCAGGAAAGAGAAAGTGTCAGTCTCTTTTAGGAGTTCATGGATACCTCGGAATTACTGTGACAGAAGCAAACTTTTTATCCAACCTCACCTTTTGCTGAGCCCTACCATATATTTAAATTAGAGGCTGTTGTCTTTGGTCCTGTTCCATACATGATAGTCAAAAAAAACTCACCTGCAATACAGTAAGCTTTTCAAGCAGCCCTCTCAGTGTATGAGTCTCTCTCAATCTCCTTCCATTTCCCTTTGGAAGAACAGAGAAATAAATGCAAATAGAATTACCATTCCCCTTCCCTGTAGGGGTTCATCCTCCTACTGCCCACACCAAAGACAGCTGAGGCTGCCATGTGATGGAGGGTATTACCTCTCCATGTATTACCCTTCACTCTCAGAAATTTGGAGACAATTGAATTAACTGGATAAATTTCAAATGGTAAAACTCAAACTAAAGTGGAAAATTAGAAATTTTCCCTTAATCAAACACAGTACTGCCTTTCATTCCTTTCATCTTCCAAAGCCCTCTTTCCTCAACTTCTGTCTCTGTGAATCTCCCAACTTTGCCCTTCACCGAGCCCTCTACACATGTTCCAGACTTGAGTCTTTTCCTGTACTGCACATTCCTTGCCCCAAGCATGGCTGATCTCCCCTGCCATGTTCCATTATTGATTAGAGAAGGCATAGGGTGACCTTCTAGTCTAGGTTACAGTCTGCTTCATTTTGCTTTTTCTTTGGTTGTTCCTAGGTATCTAAAGTAAGTAAGTTACATCTTATATTACAAAAGAGCCTCCACTGGGTTGGCCCTTGTTTCTACCATGTTTCTGGACATCTGAGAGCCTCTGTTCTGAAAGATCTTGAAAAGGGTCACTATTAGTGAGGTGCCATGGACAATAAAGAAAATGTCCCCCTCGGGAGCAAAGACCAGCTCTGCTTACTTCCATTTTCAGTGATCTGGTTCTCTAAACTCAGGCTTCCTTCTGTACAGCACATCTGCTGAATGTGCAGCTGTCACCTGGCTCTTATCATCATGTGGAAATTGGGGCTCATGAAGCTAGTAGAAGAAAAAGTTGGTACCTGTGCTACTTGCCATTGCTGTGAGTGCTTTGCTTCTGGGGCTCTTGTGCATTCTTCCAATATCCACTACAGTGTGACAAGCTGACCTTTTATCTTCCAAGTAGGGTAAAATCCCAGAGCCTTTATTCTGAGTTCTTGACAATTTTCTCTGCTAATGTAACTTTGGCTATAACATATAAAAGACAAAGTGTCCTCTTTCCCATATCAGATTATTGCTTTATCATAAATGACTGTTTGCTCAACCACCATCACCAACCAGGTCCTGCTGCTGTAGAGAAGACAGACAAACAAATAAAAACTAAACAAGAATTTGGGGCTAGGATAAGGTTGTGTAGGAAATAACAAAACAAGAGCCTGAGCACTTACTGAACATTATCAAGAAAGACCTATCTAAAGAGGGGACATCTGAAGAGAGACTTGAATCAATAAGAAGTCTGTGTGAATATGGGGAACAATGAGTCCTGAACAAAAAGAAAATGTAGCAATTCCAAGCTGGGCATGTCTAAAAACAGGAAACACACTACACACCTATACCCCGTGGCCCTGGGCTGGGGTAGGTGAGATGTTTAAAGATGCTCTCAGATGCAGTCTGGTAGACTATAGAGAGTACTCAAACACCACAGGGAGAATCAGGATGAATCCATGCTATGAACCAAAGGCTCTGGCTGCTTAGAGAACACAGGTCTAGGGTAGCCTTGTGCTCACAAGAGAATGTCTTTGTCCTGTGGGTTATCTCCTCTTTCAAAACCTTTCCAGAGCTATAACAGTTGGGACAGAATTCTCACACATAGAATCAGAATCTTCTCTCTCAAGGAAATACGGGGAACAAAAGGATAGCTCAGGACCCTCTTGTGAGCAAACATTTTTCTAACTCTTTTATTCCCTTCTGGCCAAGGTATTCCTTCCCAGTTCCTAGCCATACTCCTCCCAGTGCAGTCCTTCAGGGCAGTGGTGCTGTTGAGGGTGAGCACTCTACCCAGTCTTCTGTTATTTGTTGGACTGGCTAAGTAGTCGCAAGGGGGGGCGCTAATCCATGGAGATAAAAAGTCTAGGGGATCCTTGAAACATCTTCCCTGTGCCTTCAGGTAAGGTTCCTAGCAGTTCTTTGTGTGCAGGCTTTGCCATTCCATTCACATTCGCTTCCTCTGTAAATGGGACCAGTGGGATATGTAGAAACTGTATCTCGTTTAAATAGGATTATCCTGAATAAACCATTTTCCTCATCTTGATTTACCATTGAGAGGTCAGGCCCTGACAAGACCGTGTAAATTATGATTGACATTCCTGCCCCAGCTGAGGTTTGATTGATTAATGGGGTTGTATACTGATGGCTGACTGGGGAGTCAGCGCTCAACCCGGATTTGGAGCCAGCAGGCACTGGATTAACCCAGCACAGGTGCAAGTAATTGAGGCTTTGAGGCGCTGCAGTGCTGTGGCTTGGCAACCAACTGTCATCTATCTCCTCATTAGGGAAGCGGAGAATAGAGTCCACCATAGACTCCAGCCACCTGTACCCCTGGTCCCCAGTCCTCGGTACAGAGACTCTTCTAATGCACAGAAGACATGGAATTCCTCAACAATGCTCTCTTTACTGCTCCTTCTCCATAGCTCCTAAGTAGCATAATTAATAACCGGAGCCAGGAAATGTTGGTGAAATAACCACCATAGGGACAGTGGGAAGGTAGAGACAACATAGTTTGCCAAACTACAGAACCAAAGTTCCCTTCCCATTTTTTTTTTTACATCCCCTATGCTAGTTTTTTAGCCTCCACCTCCCCAGTCTTTTCTGGGCTTTTTAATGCTGACTTTGTCTCAATTGGACTTTGGAGCTCAGCAAAAGGGCTCAGGGAACATGATCAGTGCCTAAAAGGAAGAAGGAAATAGGTCCATGAGTGTAGGAGCCTCGTGAAGGCTGGTGACCAGCTTCACATATTTTATTCAAACCACAGAAATTTCAAATTTTCAGCAACATAAAAAATAATCAAAAAAACTTCATGTAGAAATCCACTTGGAAAATCAGAAAATTTAGCCATGCTGAACCCACGTTCCTCCCAGGTGACAGGGATTGGCTTAAACTACCAGGGCTACCAGGTTCATTGGGTGGACACCTGAGTCTGCCTCGTCATCTGAACAGTAAGGCTGTGCCTGGGGACCTAGAGTCAAAGCACAAGGCCTGCTGAGCAATCTGAGAAGGGAACTCCTCAGGGTGGAGAAGATATTTTCAAAAGTGGGTGGCATTTGTACCGAATTTCTTCAGCTGGGCTGAGGGACTAGAAGGAATAATGGGCCACAGCAAAGAGACAGAAAAGGCTAGGGAGCCCTCACGAGAGGTGACCAAGTGGATATTGAGTCCTGGTATCAGAACCTCTCAATCCTTGTTCTGGGACATGTTTCAACACATAACGGGCATCCTCCATCTGACATGGTTCTAGTAGTCTTTGCCCTGAAGTGAAGTCTGGACAAGAAACAGCATCATATCACCATACAAGAATGCTCTCTTCTGCCTCAAGAGCCTTGACTTTGTCCAGGGGTCAAGCTTTCAAGGAAGAACACCATTTTTGACCATACTGGGATGTGCGAAGGGCAGCAGACACTGTAATTCAGAAACATTCAAGTTCATATTCTGTACATGTTGGTAATGCATATGTCCTGGATGAATTAAAGACAACCATGCTATGCCTCCACAGCCAAGCCAACCTCAGAAGCCCACTGGAATATTGATTCCCTCCTATTCTTTCCTTGTTCTCATGCTTACAGTTAGAACATTCCACCCTGTACCAGGAAGTCTTAGCCAATGATCAACCAGGGGGCCTACAGCCCTGACACATAAATTTATATCCCTGTGACCCTCAGAGGCCTCATGCATTATTCAGCACAGTCCCAACAGCCATGTCCTAGACCAACATGGTCTCCAGAGGGCTTCCAAAGCAACATATTTTGAAGCTGAATTACAAGATCAGAAGAGTTGGGGAAACTGGTGCTTTAAAACAACGCCACTGAGATAAAATTTAATGGTGGAAGACATACAGTATTTTGAAAACATGAAAATAACCATTCTGCAGAGCCTGGATATGAAGTCGTGCTTTGCTGCTTGTGAAAGCTGCTCTGTTGTGGAAGAAGTCTAATAATTTTTAATAGTACTGTAAATCTCTCTTATGAGATGCAGCTACTGTAAACACTTTTTCATGTTTTTTCAAGTATTTATGTAGTGCTGTTAGAAGTTATTAAACATGAATGATTTTCATTGATAACTCTCATTCTGAAGGAGCTGCCAACTGACTCAATGGAGATAGTAAGAGGTAAAATGTGCCCTACAGGGTCAGAGGCCTGAGGCTGCTGCTGGAATTGTCCCTCTGAACTGAAGGCAGTGTGGGACCATGCTGAACTTACCTGCTGTAATAGTCAGCTTTACATTACTGATACAGGTATTTATATAAGTAAAGAGGTTTATTTAGCTCATATTTGGGAATCTCAAAGTTCTAACACCATGGTGCAACCTCAGGCTCTGGCTCTGACTGGGGGCTCATGGTAGCTGCCAGATGATGGATAGTATGCCAAGGAAGAAAGCAGTCATATAGAAACCAGGACAGAGAGAATGAGAGCAGGTAGGGCCAGTTTTGCTCCTTTTGTCTTGATCTTCAATCAAAACCTCAAGAAATCACACACGAGAAGTACCTAAAGGTCACACACAAACTGCCTTCCAAGAGAACATCCCCAATGATCTAAAGACCTCCCATCATGTCCTATCATCTAAAGATTCCACCATCTGACTGCTCCTAGGGCAGAGAAGGTGAGCCATTCCCAGCACCCAGGAGGAGGCTCCCCACCGCCATTCCACCACTCCCAGGGCAGAGGAGATGAGCCAATCCCAGTGCCCAGGAGGAGGCTCCCCCACCATCATTCCACAGCTCTTAGGGCAGAGGAGGTGAGCCACACAGGTGCCAGGAGCAGCCCCTCAACACACCATGGAAATGAGAAGACACATAAACAAGCCTCAAAAATAGACTTCCAGATCACCTCCAGCAACTGCAAAGGGAAACAAGATGGAACAATCTGATACTCAACCACCTGGACCCACTGAACTGGCAACAAAAGAGGATCTGGAAAAAATGAAATCAGAAATAATTTCTCAGATAACAGCAAAGATT